>QRFJ01000283.1:768883-1069113 GCA_006176705.1 Cocos nucifera
CAGAAATCAGAGTAATGCCATTAGATGCCATTCCTCTATACTACGATAACAATGGCGCCATAGCCCTTGCTAAGGAGTCGAGGTCTCACCAGAAATCCAAGCATATTGAGCGGCGATACCACCTAATCCGCGATTACCTCGAGAAGGGTTACGTCGAGGTCAAGAGAGTCAACTCCGCAGATAATGTGGCAGACCCACTTACAAAGCTGTTGGGCCAGCAGAAGATCGAAGCCCACCTTGAGAAGATGGAACTTAGACTTATAGCCAATTGGCTTTAGGATAAGTAGGAGATTGTTAGATATATGTGCCCTAGAAGCCAGAATTGACTGACACTTATAATACATTTCTAGGGGCAAAATTATAATTTTGACTAATATCAATAAAATGGATTATTTTCTATCACATATGTGTATTTAGTGTCTGTGATACATCCTTTGAGTTAATGACAATGATAATTCATATTTTTAAGAGTTGAAAATTTAAGACATGAATAATCATTATTAACTAATAAATTGCTTCCGACCATAGGATCATCACGAGGATGGTGATTGATCCGAAAGGTTGGTGTACAATCACTTCTCTTTAGTAGATGAGTCTTGAGTCTACGGTGTGAAGACACCGGAGCGAGAGTATAGGTACTCGTTAGAGAACAAGGGCACTGAGCGTGACCACCTCGAGTAGTCATTAGGGAGTCTACCTTCTCGTCAATGACTGACTCGATGCTGCAGTAGTGTGTCTGGTTCTTTGACCTAAGGTGCATCGGTAGTTCACCTTGAGGGTGTTATAGTTTGACTACACCATTACTCGATCTCCTAGCCATATGGAACCCTGAGGTGTATGTTGGCTATGACATGTTCATTGTAGGAACTGGATTGCATCAAGATGAAATCTATCTACCTCGGTGGTAGAAGAGCAGCCCTATGATGATCATAATAATCAAGTCCAAAAATCCATGGCCATGGTAGAGTGAAATAATAGAAAGAGTTTCTATTTAGATTTTCACATTGGACTTGAATCGAATGATTACATCATATGATAGAGACTAGGGTTTGACGAGTTTACCTTAACCCTAATCTGATCGGAGCTCAAGATAGAAGAACTTAATCACACAGATAGCTGCACCAAGAGGTTTGCATTCAGCTCTGATGGGTTGCCACCATATACTGCTAGGTGTCACTAGTGGATTTTGGAAGCAATTAGAATGATTTAGATGATCAATCATTCTAGCTGTTCGAATCAGAAAAGTTCTGATCCATCGAAAGAAGTTTCGATGATATCGATGATAGAGATCATGACATATCCCATTACCATACAGAACTGAACCTAACTGGATCATACAAATAAGGGTTTGAATCTGGTGATCATCAATTGAACTAATCCAGTTCAATTGATCTGAATGAGATTCAATTAGATTCAAGAAAATCGTGCTAGCACTCGATTGAACCTAACGTTCTTCTTTTGCTATCATAAATAAGTTATCCTGTTTGAGCCAAAGGAGTTTGTGCTCAATCAGAGGCCTTCATATGGTCTGATTGGAGGTTGTCCAAGTCAGAAAAGGTTGTCTTATTTTGTAAGACATTACCTGCCATTTTTGGTCATCTGCCATTTCTTGTTCTTTGACTTTGGTCAAAAGTCTACCTTTGACTGGTCAAACATTGACCATTGACACTTTGACTTTTGACCACATGTCACACACCTATTGGAGAGCTGGTGGGGGCCTGTCCCCCTGCCAGAACCTGGCAAGGAGAAAGGTGCACGCCAGCCTAGGCGTGCGCCCAAGCTGGAGGTGCCCTAGAGTCCTTGTTGGACAAGGACTCCACCTCCCTTTTGGATTCCAATTAGAGTTCTTCTAAGAATCCAGTTTGACTGATCTTAGATGCCCTCTAAGAAGGAATCCAGGGGACTCTATTTTCACCAATCAGATTTAGATCTGATTTCACAAAGGATTGTGATTGGTTGGGAATAAGAGGAGTTGGATCACAGGTAGTCTATAAATACGACCCTACGCCCAACCCAGATTGTGATGAGATTAGAGTTTTCCCATGCCCCAAGGCTGTCTCTCCTCCTCTCTTCCATGCCAAACCTTCTTCTCCCTTCCCTCTCCACGTCCAAAGTGTTTGGATCATTGGTTGGTGCGATCCAGATCAAAGAAAGGAGATCAAAAGCAAGAAGGTTGTGCTACTGCAAAGGACGACTACTGATCTTCAAAAGGAGTTTTGAAGATCCTTCAGATCAGATCCAGATCTAATTTTTGGAGGTATGATAGAGAAGAAGAGGATCTCCAGATCCAGCCTGAGTAGATACCGGTAGAGGCCAGGCGCTTGCATGGCTAGATCCAGAACCTTTCGCTGCAAACAGGATCATCAACAGGATAATAAGATTATCCAAATCAGGTAAATTAAATTTGATTTAATTTATTCTTATTTTATTTTATTTATTAAAATAATAAGAATCAGATCTGATACAGATCAAAGAGAAAATTTTTTGAAATATATCTCTTGATCTGATCAGATCTGAATGAATCTGGACCGAGAAATCAGGATTTTTCTTCACATATATTATCCCTTCTTATCCAAGCTGACTTGCAAAAATCCTACATAAACGATAAAGTTTAAGTGCTCCCTATAAATTCAAAGAAAATGAAAATAAAAATATCATAATAACTTCTTGATATGGCCTTCAAAAGAATTTCAAGCCTCACAAGTCACAACAGTAGTTATTGGATCGCTTTGCTCAGCTAGAAGACTAGAAGAAGTATTAATGACCATCTCACCATCTCATGGAAAAAATTTCAACTTTTTATACAAACATATATATCTAAATATATGTATACATATTTATATATAACTATATAAATCTATGATAATACAATAATAGTATGCATGTCTATACATGTTTATACAAGGAATGTGAGGTTTTTATTAAAAAAAGTTCATGCAGGAGTCAACATGTGAAGATGATACATTTACTTAGAGAATCATATTGACTGTTTCTTTTTGATACAGAGTTTCTTTCTTATACATGTGTTTGCTTTTGTTAAAGTTATTTATTTATTTTCTTTTTTCTTTGATTCCATCATCTAATATGTTAATTTGACACATGTATATATAAAATTGCAAACTGATGGTAGTAGTAGTAAAGTGATTTAACAAAAAAAAATTCAGGAAGAAGCAGCTCATGAATTGCTACATATAGGCATGCACCTTTGCATGATAATAGCAAAGGTGCCGTGGGTTTATGAATGACAATCATATAAGAGATGAGATATTTATTCTCAAATACCCAGTCCTTTGCTTGATGTGTATCTATACATAGGTCCATGCTCCATGCTGCTAACCTATTTTCATCTCTTAATCTTATAGTAGATTATATTTGAAAAAATAATTTTCTTCATTCATGCTAGCCTAAATATCTGAGTTAAAGACTTCATTTACTACGTAGGCATGTTAATAATGACGGTTTAATTTATTATAGTAAATGCTCAATTTATTAATATATTATTTATATTTTATTTTTTATTAAGATGCAAATTAATAACTTATAACTCATCTCTATTTCTTGCAGATGGCTCGTGGAAAGTCTTGTAAGAGCCAGGAGAAAAGCTCCAGAGTTTCAAGAAAGCAAAAAAGAGCTCTTTCCCGATTGATCAATTATAGGTGCTATCTTAGAAGATACGTGGACTTCATCAGGGTATTTGGGAGTGGTTGACGGATGCCCATATTATGTTGATACAGCAGACGCTCTTCTACTATATGCTTGACATCCCAATTATCATATAGGAGCAGGCGGTTGTAGACCAACTTCTTTGTTGCTGGGATAAAAGTAGGAGAGAATTCTATTTGGAAGCATAGATATTGATCTTCCATGCTAAGGATGTTGCCCTTATTTTGGGGCTATCCCTGAATGGGGTAGCCACTAATACGAAGAAGGCTCCACAAAGTATGGTTCGGACTATATATTTTATAGAGAAGATAGTTAGGAGGGATGCATTGAAAGATAGAATCAAGTTATTATTATCTGATTCATCTTTCAGTGCCATCCGATCCACGGTGCAGTTGCTTGTTGCATACCTTCTAGGTATATTTTTATTTTCTTTATCAAATCTAAGCATTACACCATGGATCTTTTCCACTATCGATTCCTTAGAAGAGATTGGCCACTTTGCATGGGCTAGGGCAGTCCATGAGCAGTTGATAAATTTCATTCTAAGGATTGCAGAAAAGATAAAAAGAAGGAAAAGAGGTGCGAAGCATAGCACCGGTTATATTAATGATTGTATTACAATTTTGATGGTAGAAAAGATATCAATTTATTCTTTTATTTATTTATTTCATAGAGATTATCATTTTAAATTTATATACATAATTCTTAATCAAGTCACGTATTGATTATTTTTCTTTCAGGCTTGACTTTTTGAAAGAACAGACATAATCAAACCATCTATTTTTGGATAGCTTCCTCGAATCTTGAATTGGGAGAAACCTCAGTTCAGAAAATAGGTGCACTTAGGAGAGGTCTTGAAGGACCTAAAAGAGGAAGATATATTATTACTTTTGATGCTTGATATTATTTTTTTTGTTTGGTAATATTATGATCTAACTATTTTATTTTTATTTTTAATTTTAGATTTGAGATCTATTACAAGCATCATTAGATGAGGTGTTGCTTCTTGAAGCAGTATCTTCCATCTGTCAGATAGATAGAGCTGAAGATGGAACAAATAAGATGAGCAGGAAGACACTACTATAGAATGGGGCTATGGCGGTGCATACTATTACAGCAGTTTCAAAAATTGCTATAATAGAATCTATAACAGTGGTTACAGAGAATTGCTGCCATATGTTGGATCCATGGCTATAGTTTATCATAACCACTGTCATAGATCAACCTATTCAGTGGTTACATAGAATCGCTGCCATAGATCTAACCTAGTTATAACAGTAATTCATAGTAACTGCTACTATAGGTTGCACATATAGCAGCGATTTAGATTAACCACTGTAATAAATATGATATATGACAGTGGTTGACTAACCGCTGCTATAGGTCGGACCTATGGTGGTGGTTAGAAATAATCACTATCATATATCAAAATTTATGATAGCGGTTATAGATAACCACCGCTATAGATCTGATCTATAGCAGCGGTTCTACATAATCGCTGCCATAGGCCCAACCTATTGTAGCGGTTCTGCATAATCGCTGCCGTATATTTTTTTCATATTTTTACTTTAAATATTATATAATTCTAAAATTTAATATTCATCTTCGTCGTTCATTATCTAAATAATTATCATTATAGTATCATTACAAAAAGCTGTCTCGATGCGATAGTCCTAGCTTCATCGATCAGAAAAGTTTGATTTCGATGATCGCGAGCGACGATGCGATGATCTGATAGATGAAAATCACCGATGGATCCAAAAATTAGCAATAATGATCTCGATGACGTTTATAGCATACTATCAAAGTTTTACTTCAATCAGATATCATTATCATGATCAATTTAGTATGGAATAATTTTGATCGTTAAATGAGAAATAAGTGATCAAAAGGCCAAACGACGTTCGATTACAAGATAATTTTTTAGTAAATAATATTTGCTATAATTTTAATTATTTTATATAGTGATGATCATAAAATTTAAATTATTTCTATATGAAGTATTCACATTAAGTAGATCTTGCAAAAACATAAGCATAATTACCAAGGAGTTTAAGAATGGATATCGAGCGACGTATGATTTTGGATCGTTCTTAGATTCATGATTTAAATTTTATGATCACCATCATAAAAATGATTAAAATAGTAGCCAAGATCATTTATCTAAAAAACTATCTCATAATCGAATGCCATCTGATCTTTTGATCACTTATTTCTTATTTAACGGTCGAAATTATTCTATACTAAATTGATTATGATAACGATATTTGATTGAAGTAAAACTTTGATAATATGCTACAAACATCATCAAGATCATCATTGCCAATTTTTGAATCCATTGATGGTCTCTATCTATTAGATCATTGCGTCATCGCTCGTAGTCGTTGAAATTAATTTTTTCTGATCGATGAAGCTAGGGCTATTAAATTGAGATGATTTTTTGTGATGACACTCTAATAGTAATTATTTAGATAATAAATGATAAAAATAGATTTTAAATTTTTGAATTACATAATATTTAGAGTAAAAATATAAAAAAATAATTTTCAATCTATGGCAGTAATTTTCTAACCGCTGTTATAGACCTATGGAAGCGGTTTTCACTAACTACTGTCATAGATCTATGGTAGTGATTAAAAAATTACTGCCATAAGTAGATTATTTTTGCCAAGCCCCCTCGTTTCCTCGATCGAGCGCTCTCTCTCTTCCTCCTCTCCACCATCGGTGAGGCCCCATCCCTCCATTTTCTTCTCCGACTGATGCCGCTTTCTTCCCCACCTCCTATTCGCTCCCCGGTTGGTGCCATTTCCACTCGCGCCTCCTCCTTCTTCCCCGACTGGCCTTGCTGCTAGCTTCGCCACCTCCCTTGCTTGCCCATTCTTCCCCGACCGCATCGACCGTCGACCCTGCCACTTCCTCCTCCTCTCATGACTTCTTCGCACCCACCCTCGGCCCCCTACCCGTCAGTGCCACCATCCTCTCCTCCCATCCCTTCCCAGCCTCAGTGAACCCGTGTGGCCTAGGCCCATGGCTCCTCTGCCGAGCCGCCACCTGCACCCCACCCCCTATCTTCGCGCAACCACCACCAAGCCCCCTCTCCTTCCCTTCAGCCACAGCGAACCTACACCTGCACTCCCACCTTGGCCCGACCCACCCCATCCCTACTCTCTCTTTTCTCTTTCTCTTTCTCTCACTTCCCTCATTCTATCTATGTGTCACTCTCTCTCCTCATTTTCTCTCTCTTTTCTCTTTTTCTTTCTCTCTCTTCTCTCTCTATCTCACTATCTTATATTGCTCTTATTTTGTAGGTTATCTCTAGCACCGTCGTCTTCCTCTAGCATCGTCGTCGGTGACCCTCGGAGCTCTCTACGTGACCCCCTCTTCGTAGCCATAGGTATGATTTTTTTAAAATTTTATAGTATTATTTATTAATTATTTATAATATTTATAATAATTTTATAATTTATATAATAAATATTATAAATATTTATAATAAATATTATAATTATCTACTGATCGTGGATCATGCCGGTGGATAAAAGAACTCATGTCGATTGATTCTGGACAGTATCGATGGATTTTGGATTGAGCCATGCCATGTCCACGGCTGTAGATAGCCCTTGGGCCGTGCCATGTCTGCAGCCGTGGATAGCCCTTCAGCCGCGTGCTGGCCGATAAGAAAACTCCCGCTAGTGGATTCTGGGCTGTGCCATATCGATGGTCATGGATGGCCTTGGATCATGCCGATAGCCTTGGGCCATGCCATGTTG
Source organism: Cocos nucifera (assembly GCA_006176705.1). NCBI lineage: Eukaryota > Viridiplantae > Streptophyta > Magnoliopsida > Arecales > Arecaceae > Cocos > Cocos nucifera. The sequence goes on from QRFJ01000283.1 coordinate 776,317, forward strand.
GCGATCGTGGATAGTCCTTAGGCCATGCCAATCGATAAGGAAGCCTCCATCGATGGATTCTAGGTCGTGCTATTTTGGTGGTCCTGGATGGTCCTGAGCCGTACCGACAACTGATAAGTATCATAAATTCATTAATAAAAATATTAATTTATTAATTAATTTATATTTATTTTTAAAAATTAATAATTAATTTATATATTTTTAAAAAATTAATATTTTTATTAATTAAAAAATAATAAAAATAAAAAATAAAATATTATTATTAATGAAAGAGCTTATTTTTATGATCGTAATAAAATAAGTTTGAAGCAAATCAAAGCTAAAATGGATTAGATATGAATTTTTTAAAAAATTAAAATAAAAAAAAAAGGCTCAGCCGGCTCCGCAAGCCAAGCTATCGAGCCAAGCCAAGCTGCAAGCCAGCAAGCCGCTAAGCCATCTCATGAGTCGCTGATGTCAGTTTTATCGCAGCTCATGATAGACCCTTAAGAAGGGGCATTTCAGTAATTTTTAGAGCAAGAAATGCGCTGATTGGCTAGAGTGTTCGGTATGCCCGGTCCACATGGTCCACATGAACAGTAATTATGCCATCCTACGGTCCAGATTGTTTGTGGTAAAGATTGAACGATAGGGAATGTTTCTAGCTTTGATTCAATTTCCCATCTCTCCACTGCGCGATCCGACGGTTCTAGGTGCTCTAAACCTTGATCCAATGATCGAATTTCTTTCAAAACTGGATCCAACGGTTGTTGTTTATTTCTTGTTTGATTTGATTTCAGACTTCACTAGATGCATGATCGAACGGTGGATGGTGGATAGTGCTCCAACCTCAAATCCGACGGTCTCGGAAGCTCCCAACTTGATTAAAACATCCAGAACTCGGTCTGATGATCAGATTTCCTCCTGATTAATACAATCAGATGGTCAGAACTTAATCCGACTTGATCTGGGCTGATACATATCTATTTTTTATATTTTTTTGATCATTTGATCCCATATGATGGCCATATTTTATCTAGAGCAGTAGAATTCATCCAGAGGCTATTTTAATCCAAATTTTACTCAAATTTCTTTAATTTTGATGATCAAAACACTCCCTTGATCCTATATTGCCTTCAACAAAAGGATCAAGCCCTCTAACACCTATAAATAAGACCCCAAACCTCCAAAATTCATTATCTTCGGTCATAAAAAGAAGTTTGGTAAAAATTAGAGCCATGCTTGGGTTAGAGGCTGCTTCAAGGCAACGGATGCTGCAAAGAAGAGCTGGCTTCTACACCATCTCAACACCAACGCCGATCCAAAATCAAATATCAGCTTTTCTAGTTTTTATTTCTTTTTTCTATCTTTTTAAATTTATGTATTTAAACTTTGAATTTAAATTTTAATGCAATATTTATTTTTATGTATTTTAAATTTTTATTATTTATTTTTAATTGCACTTTACTTTTTATTATAAATTTAATTTTATTATCCTTTAATTTTATTGCAAGTAGATGCTAAGATCTAACTAGTAGATCTTAATACCAAGTTTAATTTTTTGCATTATTTAATTTTTATTTTTTATTTATAATTTTATTTTTTGACTTTAAATTTTTTTTTACAAAAATCAAAGAATTTAAAGTTAAAATACTACTTTCTCTATGAATTCGACCCAACTCACTACTTGCTATCTATTTTTAAATTATTTTAAGAAGTCAGAATTAAACTGATAAATATGGTATTTTAACGACAACATCACGCTCTTATCAGCAATCTTGGGCCATGCCATGTCGACGACCATGGACAACCCTTGGACTATACAAGTCAATGAAAAAAATCTCACTGGATGTTTTTTGGGCCGTGTCGGTGGTTATGGGTTGTGCCGATCGCTAAGAGAACCCCTGATCGCTAATAGAAAGTAAAATTATTTGTTACTCCTCCTTAATTATTTATGGATGTAATTTATATTATAGAATTTATTGCATCATATTTTTTGGATGTTTATATCTTGTTGCTTTTATTTATTGCATTACATAATGATAGAACTATCAATTGATTAGTGTACATAATCTTCGGCATCCATATATTTATATATTTTTGTATGGATGAAAGAATTATATACAATGATCAATTATTTATTCAATTTTAATAGTTTAAAAATTAAAAATAATTTTATACATAATTACAGTAATCAAATGAGAGTATTTCTCTTTCGTTCTCCCTACACAAGAGAACTAAGAAGAAATGCTACCAAAATTTCTTTCAATTTTTGTTGCATATCATTTGATTACTATAATGAACCTATAGAATTAATGTAATTTTTGAATGGGATAGGACCTATCTTTACCTATTAGTTGGTGATAGGATGCATTTATGATATATCTAAAAATGATATTTAATATGAGTTTCACATGATATTTATTTCGATCCTAATTTATGATACATTTTTTGTTTATAATGCATTACTATATAATGTAAGTTCTACACATGATTTAATTACAGTATCATCAATTTTTATAATAGATAAGAGATAGATAAAGTTTAGTAGGCTCTCGTTAGAATATAAGATTGGAATTCAATTTTTTTTTGATTTTGCTATAGAAAAATTGGAGGACCATAGACTTATCCAATGTCCTTGTAAAAAATATATGGGTGGACCATGGCGACCTCGTCAAGATGTAAATGATCATCTCATTATTTATGACTTTAAATCTGGTTATGAAATTTGTTGGGATCAACATTATGAGGGCAGACCGCAAGGAGGTGATCAATAGTGATGGAGGAGTAAAATAAATAATTTATGATATTTTTTTATTTGTTGGACATAATGATGGTGCATCTACGTCCATGCTTGATCTTATGGTTGGTGGAATGACGAACAGTGACGATGTAGAGAAGGTCCATAAGTTGATGGAGGATGCTAATATTTTATTGTATCCTAGGTATGAAAAGATGAGGAAGCTTAAATTTTTAATTCATTTGTACTATATGAAATGCTCCAATGAATTCAGTAATAATGAAGTGAACATATACTAGAGCTTTTGAGGAACATTCTTCTAGATAGTGCACAAATTCTGAAGAATAATTATGAGACATCGAAAATTATTGAATAATTGAACTTTACTTACACCAAGATATACGCACGTCCTAATGATTGCATGCTCTACTGGATGGGGGATGCCAACCAGAATGAGTATACAAGGTGCGTGTATCAAGATAAAAATAGAATAAAGATGGCACATCGATCCGTATACCTCAAAAGTTGATGTGGTATTTTTTTTTTATTTTAAGACTATAAAATTTATTTATGTCGGCAAGGATATCGAAGGATATGAGATAGCATGAAGAAAACCGAACAAAAGATGATGCATTAAAGCATCCAGCCGATGGAGAGGCATGGCAGAAGTTTAATGAAATACATCCTGATTTCGTATAAGAGATACATAATGTAAGGTTGGGCTTATTATGTGATGGTTTCAATCCGTTTAAGCATATAAATACTATTATAATGTATAGCCAATGTTTATTCATGTTTACAACCTCCCACCATAGATGTGTATGAAAAAATTCTTTGCTTTCATGATAGTGCTTATCCTTAGATCGATGGAGGTAGATAATGACATTGATGTCTATTTGCAACCTCTTATTATTGAGCTAAAATAGTTGTGGAGCATTCAAAGTATTTCAACTTTTAATGCTTTACTGAATGAGTTATTCTCCATGCGCACAGCGCTTTTATGGACAATAAATGATTTTCTAGTTTATAACCTAATATCGGATTGGAGCATGAAAGGTGAGCTAGTATGCCTGATTTATAGAAAAAATATCCGATCTAAAAGATTGACACATCGAAAGAGCTTTAACTTAATGGAACATCGATATTCTTCTATTAAAATCATCCATACAGAAATGATGCACGCTCCTTCGATGGTACTGTTGAAGAAGGTGAGGCACCTAGCCAGATGTCTAAGAATGAGGTGTTGAGAGAGTTGGATGATCTTAATATTGAATTTAAAAAAGATGATCGGATTAGTGATAAGAAGAGAAAGCATCGATTAAAGAAAAATGGCATATACTTTAATTAAAGAAAAAAAAATATCTTCTTTGACTTGCCATATTGGAAGATAAATTTATTGCGCCACTGCTTAGATGTAATGCATATTGAAAAGAACGTATGCGAGCTTTCTATTAGCAATAATCTTAAATATCAAGAATAAGATCAAGGATGTCTTGGATTTTTGATTTGACTTGAAAGAATAGGATATTAGGAGATCACTCCATCCGAAGCTGGTAGGAGGAGAATAGTGGAGGCTCCCTCATGCATGCTATATTATGAATGCCTTTGAACGGTCCACATTTCTTCGTGTGTTGGAGAATATAAAGATCTCAGATGGATACTCAAGCAATATATTAAAGTATGTGAAGAGTAAGGATGTCAAATTTGAAGGATTGAAGACTCATGACTATCCTATATTGATGCAGGAATTGATCTCAATAACTATTTATCATCTATTATTAAAAAATGTTCGAATGGCTGTTATTCATTTTTGCAATTGATATAAAGATATTTATATGAAGAGGTTGCTTAAGAAAGATGTGAAGAAAATGAAGGCAAGGATGGTGATTATATTATATGATCTAGAGAAGATATTTTTACCATTATTTTTTATGATTATGATACATCTCACCATGCACCTTGTAGGAAAAATTATATTTGGAGGCTCAGTATTCTGCCAATGGATGTATCCTACTGAAAGAAATATTCAAACTCTAAAATCTTATATAAGAAATATAAATTGCCCGGAGGAATCCATAGCAGAAGATTATTTGGATCAAGAGTATGAATTTTTATATCATGTATTTAAACAAGCTCGAGACATATCATATCCGGCCAATGAAAAATCAGGATAATTAGTATGAGCCAATTGAGCCTGCATTTGAGTCCATTCCATAGCCAGCTGGACTTATCACTTCATATCGCCTCATTGATTTGAGCATTGAGGAAAGGATTAAGGTGCACTACTACGTGCTCTTCATTTATGATGTCATTAAGCCATATATAAGATAAGTCACTCCATCTTATTTATTTTATAATAATTAAAAAAAATTTAATTATATCTAAATTTATTCTTTGTGTATGCAGCAAGCGCAAGAAGATCATAAGAGTAAAATATGAAGCTCTAAGTATGCAAAAAAAAGAAAAAATGCATAGCAAAAAATTTTCTGAATGGTTCAAAGATCATGTAAGTGATTATATATTCTTGTCTTGTATAATTTATTTAAACATGTTTACTAATTAGATGTCATCTTCTTAATTATATGTGAAGATTATCGCTTAGTGATGTGAGCCCTGAAGTGCATGCTTTTTTAATGGGCCCTAATCATATCATCCATGAGTATAAATAGCTTATCATTAATAACTATAGATTTAATATTCATAGCAGGTCTGTAAACATGGCAACACAAAATAGTAGCATGATATTGAGCATCACCACTAGGTGTTATGCTAGTTCAAGGAATTCACAGCCTCGTACGAAAGATTTAAACTATTATGGGATGGTAGAGAAAATAGTCATCTTGGACTACTATTCTAAATAGAGGATTATATTAATGAAGTATGATTGATTTGATATCTTATCACAGTCAGGAATGAGGATTGATGAGTGCGATTTTTCTCTTGTCAACATGCAATGTCATCTTCGTACTGAAGAATTATATATATTTGCCTCCCAAGCTAGTCAAGTCTTCTATGTTAGTGATCCCTTGGAGCCTCAATAGGATATTATTATAAGGATGGTGCCTAGACATATCTTTGATGATTTCGAGGTTGATAATGATATTGAATCATGCATGCAAAGTACTCCTCTAGGATAAAACTTATCTGGTACTATCGAAATCCTAAATATATTTGTTAGGAGCGATGGTGATGTACATATTATAGATGCCACTAGATGATGACTTTAATATTTTGGTATAAATATTAGAGTCTAATTATTGATGCTCTACTAATATTATTGTTCAACATATTATATTAGTTAATGTTTATTAATGTTGCAGATCATGATGGCACCGAAATGCCATCTATCTTTCATACCCTCACAGCTCGATGGATTACATGGAGCTCTGTATCTAAGTCATAGTCGGAGCATACTCCATCTACCTCTGCATCGGCTGTTCAGGTACTACCGACATCTACTCCTCCATTAGCATCTGAGCCTCCACCATCAGCCACATCTCCGACGTATGCTCCATCTACCGATGAGTCTCTACTAGCATCCACGTCATATGATTCCATGGCTAGTGAGTGTACATTTTTATTATATTATTTATTTATTTTTTATATACTTATTACATACATATATTTGCATAACATATTTTGATTGTAGGTGCATCATCCAGTAGGATATTTCATGATCCCACATGCATGCCGCATGTTTAGAACCGTCAGCATCAGATAATGGTATAGTATAACATGGAGGAAAGGTTAGTAGGAAAGACCACGTGGTAGATGCATTTCTTTTTTAGAGTACTTATGAGGTGGTCCGACATCATTTCGATCCATTGACTGGCGATTGATGCTAGTATCAGAAACTGGGAGTGGAAGGAGATATGGATAAGTATATCTTAATTATATTTATGCATTTGATTTTTATACTTTATTTGATTAGAATAATTTCGTAATTGATTTTTGATAATTTTAAGTAAAGAAGGTATGACTTTTCAGATCATGAAAGAGATCGAGATGTCCGACTAAAGAAGATTGGAGAGTTGTACTGGAGCTACAAGATCAAGCTCCATAGAGGATGGCTCGAGCATCGATGGAATACTCTAGAGGAGCTTGATTCTCAGATACATGATTATCCCCTGAGTCAGTGGAAGGGGATGGTTAAATGAATTAAATGAATATTTCTAATAAGCTGATGAGAGATAAGGTAATATCCAGCCATAACGAGATCTTCTGATCCAGCCATATGGATAAGAAGGATAGGACGATGAACGCCATGATTGAAATTTTTTTTAAGTAATAAATATATTAGTATGATTAGTATTATAGCATTTGTTATAATATTTTATTTAAATTTATAATTACATGAGCAGTTAGATGCGCTCGCAAGCGAGGGCTCGGATACCTCTAGCCTCATGACCATCTATCTTAAGTCTTAGGGTCTGAGCACTCAAGGAGGATTCGATGTAGACCCGAACATACGCCAACGAGCTACTGGTCTGAGGTAAGCATCTCTTTATATACTTTCGATATCGTCAATCAGGAGTATCTTGAGGAGGTATTGGCATAGATAGCTCAGGCTAGGATGAGGGCAGATCAAGCTACGGAGTGGGCTGCTCAGGCTAAGGAGCATACATCTCAGCTACAGGATGCCCTGAGTGCCATGACGACAAGGCTCAGCATGTATTTTGGAGCTGACTTCATGAGTCTTAAGGACATGTTGGCCAGCATTCTAGCTCCAACTCCTCCAGCTCCAGCTCCTTCAACTCGTGCTCTATCTTTCAATGATGATAATGATGTAGATTTAGATGACTTTTGATATATATTTTTTTAAAAATATTATAATAAATTTTATTCAACAATAAAATTTGAGTATTTTAGAAATATTCTTATATTTATAATATTTTTTTATGTTATATATTGAACTATATTTATCAGATAAAAATTAAAATTTAAAAAATTTATATTTTTTTCATTATTCAAAAGCTATAGTAATGGTTATAAAACTGCTGCTGTAGGCATGCCAAGCGTTGTTGTAGGTTACGTGCCAACTACTGCCATAATATATGGTAGCGATTAAAAAATCACTGCCATAGAATTTATGGTAGCGATTTTGTAACCGCTATCATAGGTCAGCCTATGACCGCGATTTGCTAACTGCTGCCATATGTCCAAGTCTATGACAGTGATTTTTTAACTGTCGCCATAGATTGACCTATGGCAGCGGTTATAAAATTGCTGCCATAAGCTATCTATGACAGTAGTTTGCATAACCAATGCCATAGATCTATGGCGATGACCGTAGTGGTAGCGGTTAGCTAACTGCTGTCATAGTCTATGATAATGAGTTTTTGGACTGCGATAGCGATTACCGATGGCCGTAGTGGCAGCGGTTGCCATAGCCTATGACGGTGATTTTTGGAGCTACGAAAGTGGTTGCCAACCGCTGTCGTAGTTTCATTTTGTAGTAGTAAGAGAAGTACACCTAGCAGTGCACATAGCACTATAGTATTAGCCTCTCACATATAATATTTTTTTTAAAATTTATTACTAATACATTTAATTATTATATATTTATCTCCAGATGCAGCTCATGTGTAAATACTGACGTGTCTATGTGGAGGTCAGGAGGGGAGAGCTCGAGACAATGCCGAGAAGATGGAGCTCTGGAAGATCATCGTCGAAAAGGATAAGTTAATTTCTAAGCTGTAGGTTGCATTGGAGAGCAAGAAATGGAGGAAGGACATGAAAGGGAGCGGTCATGAGAAGAAGGGGAGCAATCATGATGTGGCGACAGATGTGTTATCTATTGAGTTTGTGAGTATGGATAGCTTGATGGTACAACATGCGGATCCATAGCATACATACCAAGAGATGGGTTATACAGTGGATAGTTCGATGCTCCCATCTCTTACCCAGTCCTTTCATCCTCTTGCCTTCAAGTACTCCAAATCCTAGAAGAAAGCCCAAGAAAAAATCAGTCCATCATAGGGATGACGACATGGTAAGTAGAGTTATGATTTAGTAGAGCATTCATGCTTCATTTACATTTGACGTACTCATGCGACATGCAGATATTTTTTGAGACTAGCCATGACTTCCCCAGATTGTAGCTTTTGGATGATGGGGAGCATAAGCAAGACTTCCCCGAATTGCTCAAATCCTTTCTAGTGAAGCTTACATTTCGTATACCTCTATGTGAAATGGCACCCATGATTTGTTGAGTTGAAATATTTTGATCATGTACAGTTCCTATAAATTTCTTATCTTCTAAGCTGATTTTTCTATGTGATCAAAGAAAGCGAGTTTTCGATGGGTTATGAATAAGCTTATGATTATGAATATCATGAAATATTGTAACCTTCCACTTACCAACTTCAGTCTTTCTAATGCATATTTTTGCTTTACATCCAGTGCGAATACTTTGTCTTTCTTTGCATCGCGTTATAGCTGCTGCATGATCTTGCCCATCAACTATGATATTGATCTTAGATTTATATAATCCTTTTTTACAACATGTAAAATCTTATCTGCTGATCTCCTTACTTTTGGAGGATCAATAACATGATCCTTTCTAAATACCAAAATCTTTCTAATACGCATATTGGTTATAAGCTTCTATTGCTTCTTCTTGAGTATCGAAGACTATGCCTTCATGTAACACTAAACTTTCAGCATTTTTTGAGTCTGGACTTTGGTCAATATAATCTTCTCTCTTAGAAGCCCTCTCTATATGATCATTATTGTCATCGATTGAAACATAATTATGTACATTGCTTTCTCCACTTACAAAAGTAGTTGGTATGCTAAAGATAGTTATCATATTATCATCATACATACTTTCCATATCCATGATATGTATAATTTGATTTAATTATTGATAATAAAATATAATTAATATAAATGATATTCAAATGCATAGCTCAATTTTACTGATACATATCAAATTGAGACTGTGTTAAATATCAACTTCAAATTGATACTATTAAAAAATGCTTTAAAAATAAAATCAAAGATATAACTAGACATCTCATGCTAAAAGTTAATTATTTATCATTCACACAAGTATAAGCATTTACATCTTTTAATTAGTAAGTCTCAAGTTCCAACTTGACTAGTAACATTTAATTTTGACACTGATAAAAGTTTTACTTTCTTTTCAAGAACATTATTTTTTAAAAAATATTTTTTATTCAAACAATGAATTTATTAGATATGATTATTTTCATAATAATAATCTTATCTAATGAATCAAAATTAAAAATATAATCATCTACCATCTGATTAAGCTATATGTGGGTTGTCGTAATTGAATAGTCTCTATATTTTCATATCATAATTTTTTTTAAATATTACATATATATTTCATACATCCACTAAAATATTTAAAAGTAATAACAATAAAAAGATAGAGAGAAAGAAAAGAAGGGAGGGAGGGAGAGAAGTAATGCATGTGAGAGGTTCTCATCGGATAAAGAGTCCACAAAGAGCCAGCATCATATTTTCGATAAAAAAAAGAGCCAACGATGTGTTTACACGAAAGAGAGATCGCTGGCAATGGAGAGAGCTGGCGACGTAGTTGCACTGAAGAGAGAGAGTCGGCCACGTGATTATGATGGAGAGAGAGAGTTAGGAAGAAGTTTCTTTCAGGCAGAAATAGAGGGAGAGAGAAAAAGCCTGAAATAGAGGAAAAGAGAGAGAAAGAATGAGATTTTTTCGGCAAGAGGGAGGAAAGAATTTCATTTCAAATGGAAAGGTCTACTCTCTCTCTCCTTTCCAATCACATCCCCATTAAAACAACATCATAGCGTTAAGCAGAGAAAAGATGGAAAGAAGGCGACGATATGGAGCCATTTAAAGCATTTTTTTCTTATCAAACAATGCCAGGTCAGCTAATGGATACGAAAAATCCTTCATTTGCTTTTAGTGATATCTTGGAGATGCACGCCGATCCAACGATCGATAATCTGACTGGATATGGACTGGAATCCAGTCAATTGGAGCCCAGTCTATCTCTCTCTCTATATATATGTGTGCTGAAATAATAACAAAATACTACTGCTATAAAGTTCTTATACCAGAAGTGCAGTAATTAAATATTTATTTAATAATCATTATTAAATAGCATTGTCAAACCAAATACATACTATGTTTCTATCTATGGTTGATAGATCTACTTATCAAATTGGTCGGGTTGGGCTAGGCCCAGAGGACTAGAAACATTTTTTAATCCTAAGCTAGTCTGGCCTGCCTTCAGGCCTCCTTCCCAAGCCCAAGCTTGCTCCATGCCGGGCTTCGAGCTTCTGGGCTAGGCCTCAGGCTAACTTGGATGAGGAGAAAGTGGGGAGTTGGCAACACTAGTGAGGAAGCAGCTGGGGCTCAAGAGGTGAAGATGATGCGAGAAGGAAGTGAGAGGACAAGACGATGCAAGAAGGTGATGAGGAGGAGAAGGAAGCGAAGATGCGGTGGGTAGCTAAAAGATGGAGAAGGTGGGAGGCAGGGAGACGAGAAGGCAGTGAGCCGGCAAGGAGACAACCAAGGCTCAAGAGATGGGAAACTAGGGATGAGGCAACTTGTGAGGAGGAAAGCAAGAGGACAAATGGATACAAAAAGGCAAAAGAGAAAGAAAAGGTGGGGTGGCAGCGAGAAGATAACCAAGCCTAGAGGTGCAAATAGATCGGGTCAGACCAGGTCATGAGTAACTCCACTCCAACCTAGTTTCTTGATTAGGTCAGAATATTAGATCCAAAACAAATCCAATAGAAGATTAGATCAGATTAGGTCGGATTCATGATCAAATTTCTTGATCCAACAAATCATTCAAGTTAGATCAGGTCCATGTATAATCCATCCCAATCCATGAAATATGGATTTGGTTTGGATCCGGATCGGTTGGGGTCTGGGTTATAAATAACAAGTTCAATAAGTAGAAGATTTATAAGCAACCTTATTTGCACTACTACCGAATTTAACCAACTTCTTTTGTTAATGAATACGTTCTTTCTTTCATTTATAGAAAATAAATGGTTGAAAAACTTACTATATTCGACTTTTAATTTCAAAATATACTATGGTTAAAAATCTCTATTATTTAAATCATGTTGAAAATCTATAACTAAAATATCTTGCTAAACCATTACTACTTCCCGTTGGTCCTAGCAATTAAACAAGACAATGTTGAAGTAGGATGAAAAATCTCATCTCAAACTACAATTTCCAGTTTTTGAAGGCATCTCTAAACAAATTTAACTGACCAAAAAGGCTAGATTTTTTAATCAACACCTCTTCTTGTTTGCTTTTGTAGCATTAGATTTTGATAGTATTGCAATCACATAAATTAATAGTGTCACCAACAACAAAATTAATGCAAGTGATCCATATTTAGCCTGAAGTCTCTGCATACAGACAAGTTCTTTTTAGTTAGGTAGGCCTAAAAAATTGCAGAGCTTTGGGCACGTAATTATAAAATGATTTTGCCTAAGAGAATTCTTACCATTGCTTGAAGAAGTTCAATTGCAAGTGATGCCAGTTTCGAGGAGAAGAATGTGTGCACAAGTTTTAATCAAATATTAAAAAATATAAGAAAGAATAATAAAAAGAATTATATAAGTAATAGCATTGCGTTCAAGTCAGGTCATTTATCTTACACTACAAGGAATTGGAGATTTTGCAGCAACTTTTTCATGGTGACATTTATGTTGCAGCCTCAAATAAAAGTATAGGCAGCGACTTCCTGATGTTGCTGTATATTTTATTTCAAGAAAAATTATACGCAGTGACTCTTGAGATGTTGCTACCATATGTAAGAGATAGTAGAGGGTAATGAAATGTCTAGTGATGATTCTACCTTATTGCTGCCAAATATGTTAAAAAATCATCAGCAACAGGCTATGACTTTAATTTATCGTTGCCAGATGGTTGCGCACGAAAGTGACATGCGAAAGCAAATACGCGCGAAAGACTACCGCATCTTTCTCTTCCTAAATGATAAAAAAAAAATATTAAATAAGAAAATCAAACACAAAAAGCACTAACTTTCTGACTTTCTTTCTTTCTTTAGCAAAATGAAAATCGATCGGATGTGGCAGCTCTTTGGTGAAAGTACAACTACACCGTCCCCTCACTGTAGTGTCACCATCATCTTCTTTGGTAAGGTTCCTCCTCTCCTTCTCTTGCCTTGTTCCTCCATTTCTTTGGTGAGCTCTATTTTAGAAGCTGTCATCATGAAGAAGGAAGACCCACCGTCATGGAGAAGAAAGGTGAGGGGTTCTTGGTGAAGAATCCGAAGTGGGATCAATAAGAGAGGGGGTCCGAAGCTCCAAGGTGGCCCTAGAAGGAGGAGAGGGGAAGGGAGTGGGGCCAAAGGAGAGGAGAGAAACCTCACTCTCACTCTTACTCTCAATTTGGAATTTTTCTTCCTGATTTTTATGATTGATGAGTAGTTTGAAGGGAGAAAAATTGTCTACTGACATCGTGTATAGGATTGGGTCCAAGAAGCCACTGTCATGTGGAAAGAAGACCTACCATCATGGAGAAGGAAGGGCGAGGGGTTCTTAATGAAGAATCCAAAGTGGGATTGATGGGAGAGGGGGTTCGAAACTCCTGGATGGCCCCAAAATAAGGAGAGGGGAAGGGAGTGGAGCCAGAAGGAGAGGAGAGAAGCCATTTCCAATAGTTTCGTCCACGATGCTCTCTCTACGATGGCCAAGGAGAGGAGAAGCAGAGCATGTTGTGAGCTTTTTGAGGCGATGGTATTGACTCCATGATTGATTTTGATGATTATCAAACTTTAAGTATATTATATTGAAGAAAATCGCACAGGATTTAAGCATGCATTTTTAAAATTTTTTCGAATAAAATAGCAACGAAAGTAAATATTAATCTAAAATTAATACTACACATGCATTGATCATATCAAATAAATCCTATACAAGATCTAGATTTGCTAATATATAATTTAAAATTTAAATGTGATCGATCAGCAAATCAAATCTGCTGATCAATACAAGTTCAGAACTCGATACCTATGCACGGGTAGCTGATCTACGCAATCTGAATCCATTAGAATAAGCTATGGTGTCATGCTACAGCTGCACACTCCTCTAGCCTCTACGATTGATCCATACGAAGCTCCTGATCTCGACCAGCTACACTAGAGTGCCAGCTCCTCGTCGGGGCCTTTGATGATTGATCGCGATCGATCCAATCGATCACCTTCTTTCTGATCTTTTGAATACTCTAGAAAATTAGAATATGTGCTTCGAAGGAAGATGAAGTGGTATTTCAAATTTGATGGTGATCTGATGCTCACAGCACTCGATCTCTCCATCTGAACCTAGAGTCCCAACTCTAGGATTTTGCACTCACCAAAAACCCTGATGCCCGGAAACTCTCTCACGCCCTCTCTTTTTGGAGTTTTCCTATGAAACAAATTTTCATGGGACAAGAACTCTCCCTTCTACCATCATCCACTTTCAAACTCCTTTTTAAATGGGCGATCAAAAAGAGAAAAAAAAAATATTGTGGCATGAGAAGAAAGCAGGCACAGGAAGATCTAAACTTTCCCTGGACTTTTCCAAACTCAAGATTTGTGCCTCCTCACAATTTTTCTCTCTCCAGGAAGCCTCACAGACTCCTCTCAGATCCCTCATGCAAAATCCCTGCATGCCCACAAAAAATTGCCTTTTAAAATGGGCGACCAAAGTGTGGACAGCGTGTGTAAGGGATAAGGTGGTTAAATGGTTTCCACTTGAATTCAAAATTCAAGTGGAAGCCTCATCCACTTCCAGCACCCTGTCCAAGGTGTTTGACATGCAGAAGGACTCTCCTTCTGCATGCACACTCTAAGAACGCACAAAAAAGTGCATGAGAAATGAATTTGGCATAGAAAAAGGATAAGGATGAGGGAGTTAGGAGGTTTAAACTTCTAACCAACCAAGTTAAATTCAAAATTCAACTTAATTTGAACTGGTCCAACCCTTGGACTAGGTCAAAGGCAAAAGAGAGGAGGGACGCACATTCTTCTGGGCGTGAGAATAATTCACGTACAAAACTTGGGGCATGGAAAAAAGAGTGGAAAAGTCAAAGATGGTGCACGCATGGGAGAGTTTGAATTCAAACTTTATTTGACTTGGTCCTAATTGATTTCAACCAAACCAATTAATCTAGACCCAATTGGACTAGATAAAATCAAACCAAATTAGGCTTAACCCAATCTAATTAATTTTTAATTAAATTAAAAATTAATTAGATCTAGATCCTGATCAAATCAGGATTAAATCTTCCATAGCGATTAGATCATCTTATGACCTGATTGGGTCAAACCCAATCGAATCTAATTCGATCAAATTTGATCAAATCCTCATCGCTCAATCAAATTAAGCTAATCAACAATCAAATTGCTAATTAATTCTTTAATAAACATAGAGTTTCTATCTGATGAAAGTCTGGACAATAGAATTCCATCACTATAAAACTTTCGAAAAGTCCAAATCCAATAGGACTCTTGAACCCAGTATCCCAAATGAGTGAAATTCTAGATCATAGAGTCCCAGACCAGTGAAACTCTTGATCAGAGAGTCCCAAATGAGTAGGACTCAGAGTTTCAGTCCACTAGAACTCTTGGTCATAGAATTTCAGTCCAATGAAACTCTTGACCACAGAGTCTCAGGTCATTAGGACTCTCGATCAGAGAGTTTCGGACACGAAGGACTCAGAGTCACAGTCCAATGGGACTCTTGGTCATAGAGTCCCAGTCCAGTGGGACTCTTGACCACATAGTCTTAGATCATCAAGACTCAATATCAGCCATCAGATCAGGTAGAAACTCCTATTATGTGTGACCCCAGAGGTTCGAATTCTAAGTCGGTAGCACGGAAACTAATTTTCTATACCAATGATGTGACCATCTAGCAATGGTACCCGACATCTAAATAGGTCAAATAATTGTAATGCAATATCAACAAAACTATGGCATATGATTATCGTATAATTCATCCCCTTGACCTCGATGCTCAAAGAATGATCTAGGATTTACTGCCAATCCTAAAAATTCATTCATAGTGTATTTCAAAATTTAGCGTCCATCATATGGACTATCCCGATCGAGGATTTGCTAAATTGAAACACAGCAATGCACTTGCTCCAACACTTGGAGGGGTCAATCCCATCTTGACTCACACACCGATAAGCCAAGTACTTAACTGCTTCCAGTAGCCTTTCGTCACTGAATTAGAAATTCAGGTAGTCCGGTACCTAAGTATAGTGAGTTTCTTACAGATCACCATGGTGATCTCAGGTCTAAGGGATACTTATATCCATATCCTTCGCGAGCAACTCTTGATAGTAAAGAGCTCCGCAGTTGGATCATGTTCAGTAAAATATACTCCTACACTTCACCTGTATGCCATAATAGTATCTCCATACTTCTTAGTTAAAAGGATAATCAATACTTATGGCACACAACGATCTACACTTGATACGTTGTCATCCTAGGTAACAATGAATCATTTGGTCATAAACTAATTTAAGGACTAAATGATAAATCCTCCTTTATCGAGTCTAAATAGTCCTAAAAATTTTATCATAAAAGAGTTCATTACAGGAAGATGCACAAAGTGATGAAAATGATAAAATAATAATTTTATTTATTAATAATTTAAGTATAATTATATTTAGCTCAACCATCTACAGCCTAGATGATTGGCTTTAGAATATATTTTTCAACAACTCCCACTTAGACTAAAGCCACTTAGAACAGTATCAAATACCCATCTTCCATTTGTGATTATCGAACTCTTTGATTCCAAGAGCTTTAGTAAAGGGGTCAGCCACATTCTCCTTTCCATCGATCTTCTGAAGGTCAACGTCACCTCGTTCCATGATCTCTCGTACAAAATGATAGCGACATAGAATATGTTTGGTGTGCTGATGTGCCTTCGGCTCCTTCGCTTGAGCTATGGCTTCAATGCTGTCATAGTATAGCAGAACCAAACCATCCAAGGAGGGTGCCACTCCCAGCTCATCGATGAACTTCCACAGCCACATAGCTTTCTTCGCAGTATCGAGTGTCATAACATACTCTGCCTCATACACAGAATCGACTACAGTGTGCTACTTGAAACTTTTTCAGCAGACCGCTCTAACATTCAGGATAAACACATAACCTAACACACTCTTGCTGTCATCATGATCTGACTGAAAATTAGAATCAGTATATCCCATTAGTTTCAAGTCAGCATCTCCATAGATGAGCTACTGATCCTTGGTATTTCTCAAATACTTCAGGATAGTCTTCACAACCTTCAAGTAATTTTTATCTGGATCAGATTGGTATCTGCTCACTATCCCTAATGAGTACACCATGTCTGGTCTCGTACACATTATGACATACATAATAGAATCTACTATCGAAGCATATGGTATTCTACTCATACGCTCTCTCTCTTGAGGAGTTGTTGGACAATCCCTCTTCAAAAGAGAAATTTTATGGTCTATTGAAAGATAGCCCTTCTTAAAATTCTCCATGCTGAACCTCATCAGCATGGTATCGATGTACGTGGACTGAAACAATCCAAGCAATTTTTTAGATCTATCCCTGTAGATCTTCATCCCTAGGATGAAGGATGCTTCTCTCAAGTCCTTCATGGAGAATTGAGACGATAGCCAATCCTTTATTTTCTGTAATGTAGGGATGTCATTTTCGATTAAGAGAATATCATCCATATACAAAATAAGAAATACAACTACAGAACCATTAGCCCATTTATACATGCGGGATTCTTCTCCATTCTTAACGAAGCCATACGTTCTGATTATTTTTTCAAAATGCATGTTCCAACTCCACGATGCCTGCTTCAATCCATAGATGGATCTATGAAGCCTACACACCTTGGACTCATCTATGGATGTGAATCCCTCGGGCTGTATCATATACACCTCTTCATCCAGCTCTCCATTTAGGAAAGCTATCTTCACGTCCATTTGTCAGATCTCATAGTCTAGGTATGCTGCTATCGCAAGCATAATCCGAATGAACATGAGCATTGTCACTGAAAAAAATATCTCATCATAGTCAATACCATAATGCGGACGATATCCTATGGCAACTAGACGGACTTTATAGGTCTCCATCTTTTCATCTGCGTCCTTTTTTTTTTGAAAATCTACTTACATTCAATGAATTTTATCCCTTCAGATGGATCAACCAGTGTTCATATGATAAGATCGCAATGTTGTCGTTAAGACACCATTTTTATTAGTTTAATCCAACTTCTTAAAAAAATTAAAAATATATAGATAGCAGTGAGTCAGATCGAATCCATAGGAAAAGTAGTATTTTAGATTTAAAATCTTTGATTTTATAAAAAAAAAAGAAAAAAAAAGTTTTAAAATTAAAAGTGAAGTCAGAAAATAAAAAGCAAAAATTAAAAGATGCAGAAATTTAAACTTGGTACTAAGATCTACCAGTTAGATCATATCATCTACTTAGAATAAAATAAAAAGTAATAATTAAAGTATAAAAATTAAATTATAATAAAAATAAAAAGCTAAAATTAAAGTATATAAAAATAAAATTTGTATTAATTTAAATTTTAAAATTTAAATACATAAAATTTAAAAAAAAAATTAAAAATTAAAATAGCCTGATCTCTGATCTTGGATCGATATTGGCAGAAAGATGGTGTAGAAACTCAGCTCTTTCTCTCGGTACTAGTTGCCTCCAAGCAGTCGTTAATCAAAAGCCTAGCTTCACCCTATACTAAAGCTTCATCTTAACCGAAGATAATGAATTCTGGAGGCCTGGGGTCCAATTTATAAAGCTAGGAGGGCTGGAAACTTTTTTATTAAGCAATGTGGGACTAAAGAGGAGTAGAGATTCGTGTTTATTGAAGAAATCAATATAAAATCATTGGATCATGCCCCCTATGAAATTCTATGCATTATGGCCGTCAGATGGTGATCCAAAGCTTCAAAAAAATACTAAAAATGGACATGTATTGGCCCAGATCAACTGAGCAAACGTTCTGGCCGTTGATCACATGAGGAGTGTTTGGATTACTGCTGGGAGCTCTGTGGACCATCGGATCGTTGTTTGGGTTGAGCGCTATCATTGGATGGCGCAGATGAAGCTGATAGAGTTTGAATTAAACCCAAAAATCATTACAACCATCCGATCTTGATCGATAGGGAGCACAACCATCCGATCGTGCCATTATTGTGCATATGAACCTATGAACCGACTGCACCATAGACTTGGGCCAATCATCGCATGCTTTTTGCATATGAAATTACTATTTATCCCATAAGCTGCGAAAGAAATACCGTAAATCTTTAAGGGTCTTGGTCCACCATGTGTCAATGTATGATTCGCTTTCTACTGCTGAGCTGGCGGTCTATGCCTAGATCATGGATCGACTGACGGTTTCTGCGATTGAGTTAGCTTTTACGGCTTCTATGGCTGAGTTTGGCTTGGTGGCTTGGCTAGCGGAGCCGACTGAGCCATTTTTTTTTATTTTAATTTTTTTTATCTTTAAAAAGTCATATGTGATCCATTTTAACTCTGATTTACTTCAAACTTATTTCATTGTGATCAAAAAAATGAACTCTTTCTTTTAATAATAATATTTTTTTTATTTTTTTTATTTTTTAATTAATTTTTTAATTAACAAAAATATTAATTTCTTAAAAATATATATAAATTAATCATTAATTTTTAAAAATAAATATAAATTAATTCATAAATCAATGCTTTTATTGGTGAATTTATGATACTTATCACCATACACTATTAACCTTCATGGACTTCATTTTGGACTTCATGGCTTCCAGCCATTTATCAGAGTCGGACCTCTACATGGCATCCATGTAGATGATCAGATCCTCATTGTTCTCATCGAGTTCAATAGGATCATCATCTTGGATCAAAAAATTATAATATCTATTCGGTTGATGTGGTACACTACCAGATCTTCTTGGTGCCATTTCAATAGGCTTTGGATTTGATCTTATCAAATCTAGTTCTGCAAGTTCACTAAAATGTGTCGATTCTTTCATCTATCGAACTTTATTAAGTTCAACATTAGAAATAGCTATTCCTTCACTAAGAAACTTTTTTTTCAAAAAGACTGCTCTATTGCTGACGAACACCTTTTATTCTTCAGCAAGGTGGAAGTAATAACCACTAGTTTTCTTAGGATACCCTATAAACAAGCATTTATCGAACCTAGATCCAAGCTTTTTTAGCTGCAAATATTTAACATAAGTCGAACATTCCTAAATCCTAAAGTGAGAGAGTGTCGGCTTACGTCCAGTCCATATCTCATATGGAGTCTTTACGATAGACTTGCTCGAAATATTGTTCAAAATAAAATAAGTAGTCTTAAGTGCATAACCCCAAAAAAAATTGGTAGACTCGCAAACCCCATCATGGATCGAGCCATGTCTAATAGGATCCGATTTCTTCTTTCAGACACACCATTATGTTGCAGTGTTCCAGGAGGGATCTATTATGAAAGAATCTCATTCTCTCCTAAATATATCAAAAACTCTTTGGAAAGATATTCACCTCCTCGATTAGACTGAAGAGTTTTAATACTCTTCCCAAGTTGTTTTTCTAACTCATTTCGATATCGTTTGAACATTTCAAATGAATCAGATTTACTCTTCATAAGATAGATATACCCATACCTAGATAGGTCATCTATAAATGTAATGAAGTAGTAGAAACCATCTTTAGCATATGTGTTCATAGGTCTACATACATCAGTATATACCAGACCTAAAAGTTCAGTAGCCCGTTCATCTTTTTCAGTAAAAGATGATTTGATCATTTTATCAAGAAGACGGGACTCGCAAGTAGTCAATGATTCATAATTATCAATTTCAAGGATACACTCCTTGACTAACATATTGATTCTATTCTTTTTTATATGACCTAGTCGATAGTGCCAAAGATATGCATCAGAGACATGATCTAGTTTTGAACGTTTATTTGATGTGTACATTACACTAATAGACTATGATAAAATATAAATATCATTTCTTAATTATCCTTGTATTACTATAATATCATTCATAATGATATCATAATAATTTTTTTTATTGATAAATAATAACCATCCTGGGCCAATAGCCCAATAGATATTTTGTTCATCATAAGAGATGGATAATAGTGATAGTCACTTAAAATAATTTTTTAATTTTTAAAAAATAGCTCAAGAGTTTTCAATGCTAGGACTGAAACTTTACTTTCAGCTCCAACATTAAAAAATCTATCACCATTCTTAAATTTTCTATCTATTTGAAGTCCATGTAATGAATTGCATATATGAATCGGACTCTCGGTATCTAATATCCAGGTAGATGTATCATACATGGAGAAATTGTAAGGTGTTATCATATAACAGCCTTGCCCAGCAACCACTTACTGATTTTTCCTATTCAGTCTATTTAGGTTAAGAGGATCATTCCTCTCTGGGTCTGCTTGATCAGGGCCAATACTAGACTTCTTGTTCTTAGGTCCTAAACACTTGCCACTATCCAACAATGAATGGAGCGGACTTACACTAGCCATTCTAATTATCTGAAAGAAAAATATGAAATCTTATTAGTACTCGAATTAATTAACCCTAATGACTTGGACTTTAGTCTAAAATTTTTTTACTATTTTTAATAAATTGATAGCCTCTACCTCTAATTTGAGAAATTACACTAACTCTTTAGTGGGTACTGGAATCCACATGGACTACAAATAGGTCCGAGGAAAGCTCTGGCTAACCCGCGTACATTTATAGGTAGGTTCACAATCAATTATTTCTTCAAATAATTCTCAATAATTAGATTTTGCCTCAAAAGCTGAATCAGTAGGCTTTGGCCTCCACTAAAAAGATCCGGCTGGGTCCAACCATTAACATGATCGAGTTTGATGCATCAAATCAATGATGATCAGGCCTGAGAAAAGCTCTGACTAACCTAATCACCATTAAAAGAGTGCGACCTAACCATCATATGATAGATAGCAATTCCAATATCTAGATGAACCCCAGGTGTAAGGGACCTCCAATGTCCACCTAGAAGATTGGACTCATTACTATTCAGCTTAACGGAAGGCTGTAACTCAGTTATCCCCATAACTTAGTCATTTTAAAGACCTAATAATTTAGAAAATTTATATTACTTGTGATTTAATTATAGAAAGGATATGGACCAATTTCTCCCACTGACTTCACTAAGTCAAACCATCTCACTGACTTCAATAAGTCAATAGGTCAAGGCTAGGATCAATTTAAGTCCATGGGCACCTAATATAGTCTTACTGATTAAAATCAATCAAACTGATTTCTAATGACATGGATCAGTTTGAATCACCAAGTGATCTAATCAAATCCCAATCGACCATGTTGACTAGGTAAGTAAGATCAGTGGAAAGGATATACCATTAACTCATCAAAGATTAAATCAGTGAGAGTAGCATCCAATTAAAAACTACTGATTTAGACTGCCAAACTTATCTTAGACACCAACTGGTTAATTAGGTTTAATCTGATCAACCTAGTAATTTTGGGCTAAATCACTTAATCGTGAATTAAGTCCATCTTGATCTTATTAAAGACATGGACTCATTTAACTATAACTATTGAAGTTGAGTCTAAAGTATCCTTGATCTAATCTAATTCAACACTTGATTAGATTTGATCAATAACTCTATATTAACTCATTCTTTAACTAACCTTAGGTCTAACCCAATTAATGGACCTAATTCATCTAACCCCTTAACCCACAGTCTTATAATTTTATCTTAGGATCTTAATTCACAATTCTAGATTCTATGAACAATACTTAATTATTTTAATTAAGTTTTTGGACTGATGGATTGGGGTTCGATATTTTAAAAATAGTTTTTAAAATTTTTGAAGATTTTTATTTTCTATTTTCCAAATTGGTTGATTCATTTCAATGTCTCCTCATTTCTCAAACAGCAATCTATTACTAGTTTTAAACATAAAACAAAACATAATGAAAATTAAACTATGAATCAACCTTTTAGATTTAATCTAAAATACATTCATATTTAATTTTTTAATTAAAATAATTTTAATTATTAAAATTTTTTTACTATTCATCTTAATGAATGAGTTCACGGTGACACCCCTACCACCATAAGGGATCCCCACTGAATGAAAGGAGATAGCCTTTAAATCATACTTGTCCCTTATGATCGGATGGCTTGGTGGCTCATTCATTCTTGATTACTAAGTTATCTGGATTAAGCATATCAAATATACTAATATTTAATTTTTAATTACATATTAGACATGTCAAGCAACCCATTTGCTCTGATACCATTTTGAAGAAAATTATGCAGGATTTAAGTATGCATTTTCAAAAAAAATTTAAATAAAATAGCAGTGGAAGCAAATATTAATCAAAAATTAATACTACGCATGCATTAAACATATTAAATAAATCCTACTTAGGATCTAAACTTGCTAATATGTAATTTAAAATTTAAATATGATCGATCAGCAAATCGAATTTACTAATCGATATGAGTTCAAAACTTGAGATCTATGCATGGATAGCTGATCTCCATAATCTGAATCCATCAAAATAAGTTGTGGTATCATACTATAGCCACACAATCATCTGATCTTTATGGTTGATCCACACGGAGCTCCTAATTTCAACCAGCTCTACTGGAGTGTTAGCTCCTCGCTGGGGCCTTCAATGACTGATTGCTATTGATCTAATTAATTATCTTTTTTCTGATCTTTTGAATACTCCAAAAAATTAGAACATGTGCTTCAGAGGATGATGTAGTGGTGTTTCAAATTTGGTGATGATCTGATGCTCACAGCACTTGATCTCTCCATCCGAACCTAGAGTCCCAACTCTAGGATTTTGCACTCATCAAAAACCCTGATGCCCGAAAACTCTCTCACGCCCTCTCTCTTTGGAGTTTTCTCATGAAATAAATTTTCATGAGACAAGAACTCTCCCTTCTACCGTCATCCACTTTCAAATTCCTTTTTAAATGGGTGATAAAAAAGAGAAAAAAAATATTATGGCATGAGAAGAAAGCAGGCGCAGGAAGACCTAAACTTTCCCTAGACTTTTCCAAACTAAAGATTTGTGCCTCCTCATAATTTTTCTCTCTCCAGGAAGCCTCATGGACTCCTCTCAGATCCCTCATGCAAAATCCCTGCACACCCATAAAAAATTGCCTTTTAAAATGGGCGACCAAAGTGTGGAAAATGTGTGTAAGGGATAAGGTGGTTAAATGGTTTCCACTTGAATTCAAAATTCAAGTGGAAGCCTCATCCACTTCCAGCATCCTATCCAGGATGTTTGACATGCAGAAGGACTCTCCTTCTACATGCACACTCTGAGAATGCACAAAAAAGTGCATGAGAAATGAATTTGGTGCAGAAAAAGGATAAGGATGAGGGAGTTAGGAGGTTTAAACTTCTAACCAACCAAGTTGAATTCAAAATTCAACTTAGTTTGAACTGGTCCAACCCTTGGACCAGGTCAAAAGCAAAAGAGAGGAGGGGCGCACATTCTTCTAGGCATGAGAATAATTCATGTACAAAACTGGGGCATGGAAAAAAGAGTGGAAAAGTCAAAGATGGTGGACGCATGGGAGAGTTTGAATTCAAACTTTATTTGACTTGATCCTAATTGGTTTCAACTAAACTAATTAATCTAGATCAAATTAGACTAGGTTAAACCCAACCAAATTAGGCTTAACCCAATCTAATTAATTTTTAATTAAATAAAAAATTAATTAGGTCCAGGTTCTGATCAAATCAGGATCAAATCTTTCATAGCAATTAGATCATCTCATGATCTGATCGGATCAAACCCAATCGAATCCAATTCGATCAAATTTGATCAAATCCTCATTGCTCAATCAAATTGAGCTAATCAATAATCAAATTACTAATTAATCCTTCAATAAACATAGAGTTCCAGTCGGATGAAAGTTTGGACAACAGAATTCCATCATTATGAAACTCTCGGGGTGTACAAATCCAGTGGGACTCTTGAACTCAGTATCCCAAATGAGTGAAACTCTAGATCATAGAGTCTCAGATTAGTAGAACTTTTGATCAGAGAGTCTCAAATGAGTAAGACTCAGAGTCTCAGTCCACTAGGACTCTTGATCACAGAGTTTCAGTCTAGTGAGACTCTTGACCATAGAGTCCCAGGTCATCAGGACTCTCGATCAGAGACTTCCAAACATGAAGGACTCAAAGTCCCAGTCCAGTGAGACTCTTGGTCACAGAGTCCTAGTCCAGTGGGACTCTTGACCATAGAGTCTTAGATCATCGAGACTCAATATCAGCCATCAGATCAGGTAGAAACTCCTATTGTATGTGATCCTATAGGTTCGAATCCTAAATCGAAAGCACAAAAATTAATTTTCTATATCAATCGATGTGACCATCTAGCAATGATACCCATCGTTCGGATAGGTTGAATAATTGTAACACAACATCGACGAACTATATAATTCATCCTCTTGACCTCGATGCTCAAAGGATGATCTAGGATTTACTATCAATCCTAAAAATTTATCCATAGTGTATTTTAAAATTTAGCATCCATCATATGGACTACCCTGATCGAGGATTTACTAAATTAAAATACAGCAATGCACTTGCTACAATACTTGGAGGGGTCAATCCCATCTTGACTCATACACTGATAAGCAAAGTATTTGACTGCACCCAGTAGCCTTCCATTACTGAATTAAAAATTCAGATAGTCTAGTACCTACATACAGTGAGTTGCTTGTAGGTCACCATGGTGATCTCAGGTCTAAGAAATACTTATACCCATATCCTTCACAAGCAACTCTTGCTAGTAGAGAGCTCCGTAGTTGGATCACGTTCAATAAAATGTACTCTTACACTTCACCTGCATGCCATAACAGTATCTCCATACTTCTTGATTAAAAGGACAATCAACACTTATGGTACACAATGACCTACACTCGATACGTTGTCATCCTGAGTAACAATGAATCATTTGATCGCAAACTAATTTAAGAACTAAACGATAAATCTTTCTTTGTCGAGTCTAAATAGTTCTAAGGACTTCATCTCTAAAGAGTTCATTACAGAAAGATGCATAAAGTGATAAAAATATCAAAATAATAATTTTATTTATTAATAATTTAAGTATAATTATATTTAGCTCAACCATCTACAGCCTAGATGATTGGCTTTATGATACATTTTTCAACATATATATCTAATCACGTATTTCAAGAATGTATATAGGTCTTTTCATATGTTAAAATTAAATAAATATTCATTGAAAAAGATCTCCATAAATTCACTAAGTCAAGTCTTCAAAGAAGGAATTTTTAAGTTCAAGACTTAGTGGAGTCAATTTCAAAACAAAACAAGCCATCTTCAGAAAATTTGGAGGCTTCTCCAAGCTATTTGGCATGTCTGCATATTGCTCTGGCACAGGTTCAAGGCCTCGAAAATAGCTTAAGACTTCTCCATTTCAAGAGACAGAAATTTTATTTTTGTGTTATGAGATCGAGATATTTCAAAAATTTTCGAGACTTCTCAAAGTGAAATCGAGACATCTCTAAGATTTTTTAGATTTCTCTAAAAAAAATCGAGACTTCTCCAATGCACGATAGTCTTCAACAAAAATTTTGTGCAACCTTTTCAATGGCTCTTTTTCTACTCTAATGGTTATTTTAGAGCTTCCAATGGCTAGAACTCACTCTCCAACTATCTTCAAGAATATTTAAAGGTGGAGAATCAATTTAGAAGCAAGATGAAGTGGAATTAAAAGAAAAATTATTTTAAAATAAGAGGGATTCCTTTGAACATCAAAAAGAGAAAAAGAAAAAGAAAAATTTTACAGTGATTTCATAGGGCATTCAAGAGCTATCTTCTACAACTTTTCAAGCATCCTCCCAAGCCTCAAAGAAGAGTGCTCAAGCTTTAAAAAAGCCAAACATTCAACCTCTTCTTCGGGATCAAAGAGTTTAAAACTCTATTTTTATCTTTGTACTAAAATTTTTTATTTGTTTTTTTATTTCCTTTCAAATTTCTTTAGGAGAAAGAAACTTGAGGATTAGGCCCATCCAAGCCTGGAATTAGACATTATAGGTTTGGATTGGTGAGCCCAAAAAATCAACTGGATTGTTAGTGAATCCAAAAAATTAATGGTGTAAGGCTTTAGTTGGTACTCCTATGAAAATCAACTAGATTTGTTTGTGAGCCCGAAAAAACAAACACACTGTAATCAAGAGTGGATTATAGTGAAAATTTTAAGAAAAGCTTGAAGACTATATGTAGGTGCGGGTTACACCGAACTATAATAAAATTTTGTGTATTTATGTTGTGCTTTTTATTCTTTCTTTACTTTACTTTTATTTTTGATTTACATTATTTAGATTTTTGGTTTGATTACATTATCTTAAATTCATTGCTGCTTATATCATACACATCTCCACCATATCACTTAGGTTAAAATCAAAGCAGATACTTATTTAGAAAGTAAATTTGATTAAAATTTTATAAGAACCCCATTCACCCCCCTTCCTTTTGGGTTGCTACCTTTGGACAATAATTAGTATCAGAGCGAGTGCTTTAATATTTATTTATTGACCTAGCGATCAAAGGATGAAAGATCAACAGCAACCCCAAGTGGTGATTTATTTGTTAAGAGCCAATCCACTTCTAGACCATCATTTTTTAATAGAATAAATTATTTTTTAAAAAAATTAAAATAAAAATATTTATACAAGTTCTAGATTATAATTTATGGGATATTATAACTAGAGAATCACACACCCATAATTAATATAAATGGTGTTGTTCTTTCCAAGCCCAAAAAAAATTGGAATGAATATGATAAAACAATGGCTCAATTAAATACAAAAGCCATCAATGTTCTTTACCATTCTCTTGATGTACAAAAATTTAATAGAACATCCACTTATACATCAGCAAAAAAATATTAGAAAAGATTGGAAGTGACTCATAAGAAAACAAGCCAAGTAAAAGAGTCCAAAATCAACTTGCTTATTCATAAATTAAAATATTTAAAATAAAAAAAAATATGAGTCAATTTTTAAAATATTTTCTAAATTTACTAATATTATTAATGTTCTAAATAGTCTTGGCAAAACCTACTCTAACTATGATCTTATTTGTAAGGTGTTAAAATCTTTGCCAAAAGAATGGAAAGCAAAGATGACAACAATTCAAGAAGCTAAGGATCTCACCAAGCTATTCTTAGAAGAGTTAATTGGTTCACTCATAATACATGAGTTGAACATGGCTCAAAAGGAGGAAGAAGAGGAGCCTAGGATAAAGACAATTGCTTTCAAGTCCATAGTCAAATTCAAGGAAAGCAATGAGTTCGAGGAAGATGAAGAAGAAGAGAGTGAAGATGATGATGAGGACATAAGATTTTTCTTAAGAAAATTCAAAAAGTTTCTCATAAAAAAAAGTATTAAAAAAAAAGAAAGAGTGTCACTTGTTATAATTGCAACAAAAGGGGATACTACAAACCAGATTATCCTTTACTCAAAAAGTATCTCAAAAAAATCAAGAAAAGAGCTATGGTAAGAATTTGGAAAGATAGTGACACCTCGAGCTCGGATGAGAAAAAAAAAGCAAAAAATCTTTGCCTCATGACCATTAAGGATGAGATAAAATCTAAAAACTCCTCCAAGTTTATATTTGATGAATTGTTTGAAGCCTTTAATGATTTAATGAATGAATTCAAAAAATTAAGAGTGAAAAACAAAAAGCTCATAAAGTCTAATCTTCTATTAGCTGATGAAAAAAATAAATTATTGAATAAAAAAGAAGATATTTTAAAAAAAAAGGATACTTTGGCTAAAAAAAAAGAAGAATGGATTAAATCTAAAAATTTTTTAGTTAAAAAAAATATTGAGCTGTAAAAAAAATATGAAAATTTAAAATTCTTTCTAGAAAAAAATAAAAATCTTCTAAAAAAAAAGAAAGAACTTTTGGGAGAAAGTGAAAAATTAAAAACAAAGATTAAGATTTTGAAACTCTTAGCTGAAAAATTTATCTTTCAAAATTTTCATTCTATGGTAAATAATAATAATAAGATTGTTTTCAACAAAACAGAACCTAGTTTTAATTTTTCAAAAAAATAGCAACATAGTAAAAATCTGATTACTAGAGCCTCACTTAAAATGATTCAATAGTATGTTTAAATGTAACAAATTGGGCCATAAAATTTCTAAATGTAATTTTAAAAGAATTAGCCATACTTTGGTTAGACAAATTTGGATTTCAAAAGAAATCTTGAGCACTAAATAAAACCCAAGAAAGCTTAGATACCAAAAATTATAAACTGATTTTGTAAGCACACCAAGGATTCAATGAAATAAAAGAAGAAAAATTATTTGGATGGATGCCTTGAAAATAAACTTGGATGGATGATGATGTCTGATAAAATTTAAACTTTTCTCACATCATGCTATTATTATTTGTTAAATATATTTTACTTATTAATTAACATAATTATTGAGTATGTTTGATTGATTTTGATGATTTATCATTATTTATAATGATC
This sequence comes from Cocos nucifera, assembly GCA_006176705.1. NCBI lineage: Eukaryota > Viridiplantae > Streptophyta > Magnoliopsida > Arecales > Arecaceae > Cocos > Cocos nucifera. Next base: position 805,613 of record QRFJ01000283.1, read on the forward strand.
ATACTCCATGACTTAAATGTTTTGATGTATTGCTTAAGACTAGTATATCATTTTGATTATTTGTTTTTAAACTTATATTTTTATCCTAAATTCAGCATGCTTATTCAATCCCTTATATTATGTTATCATTTCTTGAAAAGCTTAAAATAAAATTAGCATGATTGTATAAAGGTCTTTTTTATTACAAAACTTATAAATTAAACTAATTTTCAACTTTTTGCTTGATATTTCTGAATCTAATTGCTTGATATTTCTCAAGAAAAAAAAGAAATGATCTTTTTGAAGAATAACTAAAAAATCTTTTATGATTTTTCTTGACTGATTTGCTAATACCCATTCAAATTGATTTATCATTCTAAATCCTTAAAATTATTTGATTTGAATCAATTCATCTTTATCAATTCAAAACTAAAATTATTGATATTAAGCTAAATTTGTAAATTAATTTTTAAGTAATATTGAACTATCAAGAAAATTATGATTTGGTCTAAATTTTAGTTTAATTGATATCAAGAAAATCTTTCAAGAAATGACTATTTGGTTTAATTTTCAAAAATTGGTATCATTAAAATTTATATTTTTGAATTTTTTTAGTTTTAATATGACTTTATTTGCAAAAATAGAGAGAAAAAATATTTAAAAAATATTTATTTAATTAAAAAAATTAAAATTAAAAATATCTTTTAAAATTAGATAATCTAAATTTAGTGGTTAAATTCATGTTAAATGTGCTTGATTTGAAAGGAAAATGAGAAGAAAAGTTGAAAGATAAAATAATAGAGCTATAATTATGAAAAATAGGGAGAGACAATGTTATTAAAATATTAAAAAATAAATTCTTGATATCTCCAAAATAAGAAAAGAAATACTTTTTTATCTTGATTTGATTGAAAATTTTGACTAATTTTCATTGAGATGAATAAATTTTGATCTTAAATTCTCAATCAATTACTTTATGATCTTCTTAAATGAAGCTTTTATGTGATTATCTAATTTAATTTACATGATTTGATTGCTTTATCTTATTTTTGGATAATTAGTTGGAGTTAAATTAAATTTAAAAATATATTCTTACTCTAAAAAAAAATAATTTAAACTTAATCTTGAAACTCATTTAAAAATTTAAATTTGATACTAAATTTTTAATGTGTATTACAAAATTTTTATAAATTATTTATATTAAAATAATTTTTACTCAAAGTAATAAATTTAAAAATGTGACTATCATTTACTTTGATAGTATTCATTTTACTTTGCTCAATATATTTCAATACATATCTTTTCCAAACTTAATTGATTAAATTTTTTAAAAAAATTTAAATATTAAAGTATATAGATTTTATATTCAAATATTTTGAAAAGTTTTATTTTTCATAAAGCTTAAAAATACATATCTAAAAATTTGATTAAAAATCATATTCATTCAAAAAGGAGGAGATTCTTTTAAAATTAAAATGAATATTTAAAACTTATTTTGAGTCAAAAAGTAAATTTTCAATAGAAAGATGATTCATTAATTTTATGAATTTGATATATCTCTCAATTTAATACTTTAATATTGATTTTGATGGTTTCTTGTTTCTTTCCATGAGTTTTTTGATGTTGTTAAAAAAAGAGAGAATTTTGTTGAGTATATGAAATATATATATGTTATAATGATGTGCAATAAATTAAAGGCTCATTAAAAAAAAATTCATGAAATTTAATTCATTGTTCTTATCTTGATTTACATTAGTTTTTTTTGGCATATACTCAAAGTTTTGCCATCATCAAAAAGAAAGAGATTATTGATCCCATGATTAATTTTGATGATTATCAAATTTTTAGTATATTATGTATCTAATCATGTGTTTCAAAAATGTATGTAGGTCTTTTCAGATGTTAAAATTAAAAAAATATTTATTAAAAAAGATCTTCATAAATTTACTAAGTCAAGTCTTCAAAGAAGAAATTTTTAAGTTTAAGACTTAGTGGAGTCGATTTCAAAGCAAAATGAGTCATCTCCAGAAAATTTGGAGGCTTCTCCAAGCTTTTTGGCATGCCTACACATTATCCTGGTACAAGTTCAAGAGGTCTCAAAAATAGCTCGAGACATCTTCATTTCAGAAGATAGAAATCTTATTTCTGTGTTCTAAGACTGAGATATCTTGAAAATTTTTGAGACTTCTCAAAGTAAAATCGAGATGTCTCCAAAATTTTTGAGACTTCTCGGAGTAAAATCGAGACTTCTCCAAAAGAAATTGAGACTTCTCCAAATGCACGACAGCCTTCAACAAAAAAAAATTTCAACCTTTCCAACGGCTCTTTTTTTACTCTAACGGCTATTTCAGAGCTTTCAACAGTTAAAACTTACTCTCCAACCATCTTCAAGGATATCTAAAGATAGAGAATCAATTTGAAAGTAAGATGAAGTGGGATTAAAAGAGAAATCATTTTCAAATAAGAAGAATTTCTTTAAACATCAAAAGAGAGAAAAAGAGAGATATTTTGCAGTGATTTCAAAGAACATTCAAGAGCTATCTTCAATAACTTTTCAAGCATCCTCTCAAGCCTTAAAATAGAGTGCTCAAGCTTCAAAAGAGCCAAACATTCAATCTCTTACTCGGGATTAAAGAGTTTAAAAATCTATTTTTATCTTTATGCTGAAATTTTTTATTTATATTTTTATTTTTTTTAAAAAAATTTTGGGGGAAAGAAACTTTAAGATTAGGCCCATACAAATCTAGAATTGGACATTGTAGATTTTGGTTGGTGAGCCCGAAAAACCAACTAGATTATTAGTAAACTCAAAAAACTAATGGTGTAAGATTTTAGTTGGTGATCCTATGAAAACCAACTGAATTTGTTTGTGAGCTCGAAAAAATAAATATACTATAATTAAGGATGGATTATAGTAAAAATTTTAAGAAAAGCTTGAAAAGTGGATATAGGTGCAGGTTATACCGAACTACTATAAAATTTTATGTATGTGTGTTGTACTTTTTATTCTTTTTTTGCTTTTATTTTTGATTTACATTGTTTAGATTCTTAGTTTGCATATACTATCTTAAATTCGCTGCTGCTTATATTATACACATCTCCACCATATCACTTAAGTTAAAATTAAAGCACATATTTATTTAGAAAGTAAATTTGGTTGAAATTTTATAAGAATCTAATTTACTCCCCTCCTCCTCCTTGTGTTGCTACCTCCGAGCAATAGGTGGGAAAAGCTGGAAAAATGGAGAGGAGTAGGGAGAAAAATAAAGAAATGGGTTGACTAGAAATTAAGCATATGCACTGCATGTGAAAAAATGGGTTGTGACCTCACCCTATTAGCATGTAAGTAGGCCAAGATTTAGCTATTTAGGACATTTTTAGTTAGAAGGAAAATAGTGATTCTCATTCCAAACCATTTTGATTGGAGAGACTTCTTTGAAAAAAATGGGAATGCTTTAATTTCTTACAATTCAATCTTCATTCTTCTCTAGTATTCAAATTCAATTTTAATTTTGATTCCAGTTTTTATCACTCTTCATTTCAAATTCTGGAGCAATCCTACTCATCTTTTCTTCAATTCTTGGCCGTTAGGAAGTTCGTTACTAATTTTTGAACATATCTGCAACATGTTTCTGCTCTATGTCTGTAACTTATTTCATGCTCTATTTTTTGTCTTAAAAATCTTGTAACTAAATTAGATATTTTATAACCTCTAGTTCTATAATCTTGCTTGTTGTACAATCTCTTATCATTAAAATTTTTGGTGGTTGATTTCTTCCCAACCTCTATTTCAATAAAATAAAAAAAGAATTCTAATTTTGATCACAAACCAAAAGTATTTGGAGATATAGTTCTTGGTCATGAACTAGAAGTTTTTGGAAGATATAGACATTTGAATCTATAATTCTAATTTCAATTCTGGATGCAAACCAAACATTTCTCAAATATAAACAAATAGCATGAGCATGTATAATTGTATTATTAATTACCTATGAGATAGTACTAGCTTGTACTCTCTGTTGTGTTGGATCTTCTATTCTCTTCTTTTATATATGGTTGGGTCTCATGAGATAATTTTGTCAAATAGATCTGGTTGTATTTTTTAGGGAATTTATGTCTTACAAATTAGTTTGTATTAGGTCTGTAAGTAAGTTTTTGGTTGTAAACCATATGTACATTGATAAATACCACAAATTCACTAATAAAAATATTAATATATTAATTTATTTATTTTTATTTTTTAAAATTAATATTTTTATTTATTTTTTCTAGAGATGTGATCATAAATAAAAAAGCTTAATTTTTTGATCACAATGAAATAAATTTGGAGCAAATTCGATCTAAAATGGATCTTATACAAAGATTTAAAAAATAAAAAATAATAAAAATAAAAATAAAAATGGCTCAGCTGGCATGGTTGGCTTAGCCGGTGCGCTCAGTCAAGCCACTAAGCCTAGCCTAGCTGCCATGCTCATTAGCCGGCCCGCCAGCCCACAAGCCTATGCGCAGCAGCCCACCTACCCATTAGGCCCGCTAGTGCATAGTAAACTGACCGACCGATCCACGAAATTAGGTGTAGACCGCCAACTCAGCAGAACGTGGTGAATCATCAATCGCCACGTCGCAGACCTAGACCCTTAAAGGGTTCAGGGAAAAACTCACACGACTCATGGGGGCAAAATAATAATTTCACATGCAAAAATGCACGATGATTGGTTGCAATCTTCGGCATGCTTGGTCTACGCGGTGCACGAAAATAGAGAAAGCATGATCAAATGGTGCTGGTCATTTTTGATCAAAATTTAATGGTTGACATCTTTTCCTATTTTGATTCGAAGCCAAATAATGCCAGATCGCCACCGAATGACTCCGGAAGCTCTCGACATTGATCCAATGGTTGATGAAGCTCCCGACAGCGATTCAAGCACCTAGCTTCGATCTGATGACTAAAAATTCTCCATCAAGCATAATCCAATGGCCAATATTATTCCAACTTGATCTAGGCTATTACACATTGATTTTTGATATTTTTTGGATCCTTGGATTGCCATCTGGCGGCCAAAACTCATGGAATTCAACAGGACGCATCTAGAGACTGTTTTAATCTGATTTTTAATGAAATTTCTCTATTTTTATCGATCAAAACTTCTCCTTAGTCCCGCATTGCCTAGAAGTAAAGGTTCCAACCTCCAACACTCTACAAAAAGGATTCCAAGCCTTCAGAACTCAATATCTTCGGTTAAGAAAATGTGATGGTATACAGTAGAGCCATACTTGGAATTTATGGTTGCTTTAAGGCAGACGGTGCTGAAAGAAAGAGCCGATCTTCTATACCATCTCAACGCCAATGCCGATCCGAGATCAAGATCAGCCGTTCTACTTTTTATTTTCTTTTCCTATTCTATTTAAATTTCATATTTTAATTTTTGAATATTAATTTTAATCTAAAATTTTATTTTTATGCACTTTAAATTCATGCTTTTTATTTTTAATTATAATTTTAATTTTTGCTCTTTACTTTTAATTATAGTTTATTTTTATTGCAAATAGATGCTAAGATCTAACTAGTAGATCTTAGTACCAAATTTAATTTTCTACATCATTTAATTTTTAATTTTTAATTTTTATTTTATTTTTTGACTTTAATTTTTTTTCATAAAAATCAAAGATTTTAAAACTAAAACACTACTTTCTCTATAAATTCAATCCTTCTCGTTACTATTTATGTATTTTTAATTATTTTAAGTAGTCAAAATTAAATTGATAAATATGGTATTCTAACGATAATATTGCACTCTTATCAAGTTTTTGGCACCATTACCGGGGATGGCTTGAGTATTTTTTTTATTTCTTTGATTTTCTTATAAAAAAATTATAACTAAAATTTTTGATCTTTTTAATCTTTTTTAAATATTGCTTACTAAGTTTTTCTTATTTATTTTGCAAAAAAAAAAAGCAAAAAAATTAGGACAAAAAGAAAAACTTCAAATTTTACTTGATGAGATCAATCTTAATCCTAGATCTTTTTTTAATTATTATTTATTTTATTTTTAAATTAATTTAAAAAATATTCACTTAAAGCTAATTAAAAAGCTTTATGATAAAAATAGAAATCCTAATTACTTAGAGCATCCATCATTTAAATTTTTTTTTTTTTTTTTTTTGCGACCGCTGGAGATAAAGTAAGCATCTTAACTTTAATTAAATTTCATGCATCTAATTTAGTTGCATAAAACCCCTTGCATGAAAGTGATTGTGCATATTCATCTTAAATCAATTTAAGGGCATAATCCATTAATCAAGATAAGATGAAGATTTGATCATCCTTTTTTGGCCCATAAATAACCAACCAATATCCTATATTTAATTTTAAAATCAATTAGACATTGGCCCTTGAAACTCGAGCTCATTTGGATAAGAAATCCTAAGAGTTGGATCGGATTAGAGTTAGTCAATTTGACTGGTGTCTAAGGCAAGTGGTTCAGAAACTTCATTCTGAAGAAAGATTGTTACTTAATTGATTTTATTAACTTACCTGACCAAGATAATTGGGGTCTAAGAAAAGCAATGAGGGGACTCCAACCAACCTTACACTTACCTGACCAGTTGAGTGGCTGATCTTATACTTGAAGAATTTAAAGATGACCTTAGCAGTTAGGAGCTGTCTAGATCTAGGATAACCCCTAGCCAGGATTGTTTACCTAACTTGATTGCTAACTAAAATATCAAACCTAATCAAAGCTAATTCTTCTCTCTTCTTAGCTTTAGGACTTCTTTGGATCTCTTCTTTAGAACTCTTCTCTCTTTTTTTCCATTTCTCCTCTAAAAATAAAATAAAATAATAATAATAATAATAAAATAAATAAAATCATAATAAAATTATAAAATAATAATAAAATCTAAATAAAATTATAAAATAATAAAAATCTAAAAAACTTTGAACCACATGATAGGGGTGTACTAGTATATGCATGGTAGAAAATCACTTTTTCTTACCTAGTTGAGTCCAATTATAAAATTAAATGGCAGAACCATATTAAACCTAATAATTAAATGACTAAAAATCTTAGAAAATCACCTAGATAGATGAAAAAATATTTTATTTTTTTCACTTATAATCCATCGACTTGTATCCAATTATCTAAAATTCCTATAATCCACTATAAGATCAAGCCGACTATAATCCAGATACTTTCATCCTTCTATAGAAATAGTAATAAAGATCCTTATAAGCATCTGGATGAATTCTTAAAAATCAGCTCTACAGTGAAGATTCAAAATTTTTTTGATGATGCCTTTAGACTAAATTTATTCTTCTTATTATTAAAAGATAAAGCCAAGTACTGACTTGGCATAATAGGAAGATCAATCCAAACTTGGGCTGAATTATAATATAAATTTTATAAAAAATTTTATCCTATAGGCCAAACCAACATCATGAAACGAGCTATCACTGGATTTGCTCCGCTTTCAAGAAAATAAATTCACGAATCATGAGAGAGACTTAAAAAACTTTTTAGAAAATGCCCACACCATGGTCTGTCTAAGTGATAAATCATTTAATTTTTTTATGAAGATTTAGGAGATCAATATAGACAAATGATAGATGCATCCTGTAGAGGTATATTCATGAACAAGAGTGAAGATAAAGCCTATGCCTTATTTGAAATTCTGAGTGAAAACTCAATCAACCATGCTTCATTATCTTTCTATCAAAAGTAGGCAGAAATCTATAATCCAGAATCTAGTTCTAAGATTGATTTGAACCTGATAAATAAAATAGACCTGCTTGCCCAGAAATTAGATTAATTTCTAAACCTACATCAACAATCTTCTACACAATTTATATCATACTCTAATTATCAAGAGATTTATTCTATCTGTGCAAGCCCAACCCATCACGTAAGTAAATATTCTTTAGCATGCATAATTTTTATCTTTCATCTAAGAACAAGTTCAAGCTATACAAGACTACTCCAAGCTGGTTAATGATCCTTCTTCAAATTCATATAATTCAGATTAGAGAAACCACCCTAATTTTTCTTGGATACCCCAATAGACTCAGGCTTAGACCCAAATTTCACCTATTCAAAACTATCAATATATGCCCCAATACCAAAATTATGTCTATTATAGTAGTCAGCCTAGTCAGTCTTTCTAGCCACCATATTATAATCAGCCATCATACTCACCTCTTCAATAAATCAATCTAGTCGACGATAGATTTAATCAACTTCAATAATTAATTTTGATTTAACAGCAATCTATCATCATACTAGAAGCTCAAATAGGATAACTAGCTGAGTCTAGTATGACAAGAGAACCAGATCAATTATCGAGCCTACCAATTACAAATCTTATAAACAACCCACTTAACATCCATTAACCACCTGGATCAAGTTATCAATTCAATATCCTACCTAAGAATCCCTAATTTGAGATAAATATTAAAGTAATTTTTGAACTTAAAAATTATAGAATTCTTATGGATCCATACCAAGACTAGGTGATAGAGGCTAATACCGATGCTAGCCAAGATAAAAATATAAAAGAACAGATTAGTACTAGAACTAACCATATAGAAGAACCTAAGCCTGGAACTAGTACTGATACTAGTTCTAATATGAGTAAGATAGACAAAGAAAACAAGAGAACAGATGATTTATCTGAGGCCTATAAATCTAAAACTCCATTTCCTTCAACCGTAGAAGCCGGTTCTTGCCACAAAAATCAAAGGGCATGCAATGAAGAGTCAATGAAGTTATTTAAACAGGATCATATTAGTTTACCTCCAAAATTAAAGCCATCTTTAGTCATCCTTCCAGTACCCATTATATCAAAATCAACTCTTAATATAAAAACTTAATATATGAGTATTTTAGAAAAATAAATAAGAGAAATTCTTCATAAATAAGGATCTGAGAAAAGGATCATAAACTATTATCCCATAATTAGCAACAAATATATCAATAAAAGGATAATAAACTGTCTTTCATAAATTGATAATCTAAAACTATTAGAATTTATCAATCCAATATTTGATACAGAATATGTAAGCTACCTTGTGTCTGACTAAAGATGGTAAGCTTAGCGCTTGTTGAAAGGCAATCTAATATTTAATTTTTTTATCTAATTTATCTTTTTAGTTTATTTTATTTTTTTTAAATTATGTTGAATAAGTTGGAGGAAGAGTCCAAATTTTTGAAGACCCATGCTGAAATACAAATACATTGAGTCAGGTGTATTCTTTTCTATTCTTTGTTATATCTTTTATTTTTTCTTTCTTCATTGAAGATAATGTCGATTAAATTAGGAGAGAGAATAATAAAAATTTTAAAATTTTTAAAAGTTTTCAAAAAAGTTAGTATTTAGCACTTAGATATCCGATTATGCTTAAAAATCTAGTTGAACTAAGCATTTTTTTTAAAAAAATGATGAATAGATCAAAAAATTTATGAGATATTGAGGAATAAAATATTAAAAAAATTTAATAAAAAGTTAAGTCTAGAATATAAATAATTTTTTTGAGTATTTTTAATTTTTTCTATCAGCATTAAAAAAAAGTCTACTTTTTATGAATTTATATAGGATAATTAAATATTTCTTCATAAAAAAATTATAAAATAAAATAGTTTTCAAGCATTTTTTATTGAGTAACCAGATCTCTTTGCCTAAGTAAGCATTGAGTTTCACGTCAAAAAATAAAAAAGATAAAGAAGCTCATTGTAAAGTTAGTCTTAACTCATAGCCTATTTGATTTGAGCTAGTAAGCTTGAGGAATATTTTATACCTAGTGCCCTAAAACCATATGGTTTGGGAGTCATTAGTCCAAGACTTGCTATATGGATCAAATAGAAAGCTTAAAAGATTACGACACCAAATAGTGGTATAATATTAAAAAAATATATTAATTTTTCATTGAGTAATCAAGTTTCGTTGCCTAAGTAAGCAATGATATTCACATCAAAAAGTGAATAATATGAATAAAAAAATATTAATAAATGAAGGACGAAAGTAAGAATACACTTATCCATATGAAAGTTTAGATAATTTAAAGATAAAGATAAAAATAATTTAAAAAAAATTAAAAAAATTAATATTTTTTATTTAATTTTTATATTGATAAGTATTAATATCCCAATGGCATACCTTACTTAAGCTCTACTGAACATCAATAGCCATTTTGAAAATTATTCAATAAAATTTGAAACTCTAAAGCTAAAAAATATCTAAAACTAAATTCTTTCTTTACTCGAAAATGAGCAAAGCCTAAGTTGGAGGATGTAATAAGTATAATAAATTCACTAATAAAAATATTAATTTATTTATTTTTATTTTTAAAAATTAATAATTTTATTTAATTTTTAAATATAATCATAAATAAAAAGAGCTTAATTTTTTGGTCATAATGAAATAAATTTGGAGTAAATCCAATCTAAAACGGATCCTGTACAAAGTTTTAAAAAATAAGAAAAAATAATAAAAAATAAAAATAAAAATAGAAACAGCTCAGTCAGCATGCTCAACCAAGCTATCGAGCCTAGCCTAGCTGGCACACTCATTAGCCGGCCCAACCTGAGAAGTCGGCCCGCCAGCCTACAAGCCCACGCATAGCAGCTCGCCAGTAGGCCCGCCAGTGCATAGTAAACCGACTGGTTGGTCCACAAAATCAGGCGCAAACTGTCAACTCAGCAGAATGCAATGAATCATCGATCACCACATGGCAGACCTAGACCCTTAAGGGATTCAAGAAAAAACTCATACAACTCATAGGGACAAAATGGTAATTTCATATGCAAAAGAGCGTGGTGATTGGTTGTGGTCTTCAGCATGCTCAATCTATACGATTCATAAGAATAGTAAAAGCATGATCAGATGGTGTTGGTCATTTTCAGTCAAAATCGAATGATTGACGTCATTTCCTATTTTGATTCGAAGCCAAACAGTGCCCGATCGCCATCGGACAACTTTAGAAGCTCTTGACATTGATCCAATGGTTGATGAAGCTTCCGACAGTGATTCAAGCACCCAGCTTCGATCCGACGACTAAAAATTCTCCATCAAGTGCAATCCAACGGTTAATATTTATTTCGACTTGATCTAGGCTATTACACATCGATTTTTGGTATTTTTTGGATCCTTGAATTGCCATCTGACGGCCAAAACTCATGGAATTCAACAGGATGCATCTAAGGACTATTTTAATCTAATTTTTCTTAAGATTTCTCTATTTTTGCTGATCAAAACTTCTTAGTCCTACATTGCCTAGAAGTAAAGGTTCCAGCCCTCCAATACTCTATAAAATGGATCCTAGGCCTCCAGAACTCAGTGTCTTCGATCAAGAAAAGATGATGATATAGGATAGAGCCATGCTTGGAATTCATGGTTGCTTCGAGATAGATGGTGTTGAGAGAAAAAGCCGATATTCTACACCATCTCAATGCCAACATCGATCCGAGATCAAAATCAACCATTCTACTTTTTATTTTCTTTTTCTATTTTTTTTAAATTTTATGTATTTAATTTTTGAATGTTAATTTAATGCAAAATTTTATTTTTATATATTTTAAATTTATATTTTTTTATTTTAAATTATAATTTTAATTTTTGCTCTTTACTGTTAATTATTTTTTATTTTTATTATAAGTAAATGCTAAGATCTAACTAGTAGATCTTAGTATCAAGTTTAGTTTTCTATGCCGTTTAATTTTTATTTTTCAACTTTAATTTTTTTCTAATTTTTTTATTTCTTTTATAAAAATCAATGATTTCAAAACTAAAACACTGTCTTCTCTATGGATGCGATCCGACTCGCTATTATATATATTTTTAATTATTTTAAGAAGTCAAAATTAAATTAATAAATATGGTGTTCTAACGATAATATTATGCTCTTATCATGCATCTTTTAGTTAAATGTATATGACTTGCTTTCTGATTTAGAAACTTAGGATGGAAACTTAGAATAACTGCATTACTTGGAATCAGATTCTATGAGGATCAGAATGCTTTTTGTTTGTGAGTGACAAGAAGCATGATGCAATTAAAATTGATTAAGAAAAGTGCATGCAATGTAATAGAATATAGGTTTTTTAATTATTATTATTTGATGTTCAATATAGAAGCATTGCTTGCCAAAATGTGATGATAAATGCTCTATCTTTTAGTCACTAATTAGAATGTCGCACATATGCCCTTAATAGAAGAAAATTCTAATCTACATGAAAATATTTTAGATTTGATTTTGATTGATCAATCCATCAATTACTGTATTACTTTGCTAGAACTTCAGAGAAAGAAATATATTTGCTACTTTGCTAGCTAGTCATTTTCATGAACAGTTTGGTTTGCTATGATTAATTTAAACTAAACTGGTGTACAACCATAGGCCGACCCTCTTCGGACATACCCTCAAAGTTCGAGGAGGAAGTGGACTCACCAGCAATCTATTAGCCTGCAATTCGAGCATGGTTCAACCTCCGATCGTCATTCTCCTCAGCAGTCTAAGGCGTATATGGTCCAAGATCAAATTCTGAAGAAGAAGCTTCAGGAGCTCGACAAGCGAATCAAAGCCATTGACAAAGCCTCTTCTTTCAGGTCTTATGACGGCTTCAACGGTGAGCCTCCCTTCGATGAGAGGATATTGAATGAGCCACTCCCACCAAACTTCAAGATGCCCCAATTCAAAACTTACAACGAGACTACAGACCTCGTCGATCATGTTGAAATCTTCAAGACAGTGCTGCTCTTTCAAGAAGCATCTGATGCCATCCTCTATCGGATATTTCTCATGACCCTCAAAAGGGCGGCCCAGTAGTGGTATTCGAGTTTGAAGCTGACTTCCATCCATTCCTTTGAAGAGCTAAGCTAATCCTTAGCTGCACATTTTGTCAAAAGCCAAAAGCAACAAAAGCGGTCTGACTATCTTAACACTATTCGCCAAAGAGAAGGAAAGTCGATCTGCAGCTATGTCAACCGCTTCAATGTAGCAACTCTAGAAGTCCGTGACCTTGATCAATCGATCGTGATGATCGTCCTAATGGTTGGATTATAGAAGAATGACTTGAAAAAGTCGTTAATAAAGTCCTTCCCCCAGGACTATGTAGAAATTCTGAAGAAGATGGTAAAATATTCCCATCTAGAAGAATCTTTCAATGATGATGTCCCCACCAACTCTGCCCTGGTGGGATATAATAAGGAGCGCTTTTCTAAAGCATAGAAAGCTTATCGCCTGCACTCCCAAGCTCCTCCTCGGAAGTAGAGGACAGGAGGTCCTCCAAAGAATCACCAATCTCCGAGTCTCCAAAGGAGAGACCGGCAGTACTCTCCCTCAAGGCATTATCATAACTACATGCCTCTGAATGCCTCTTGCCAAGAGGTATTAATGCAGATCCATTCTGAGCTCCCCCACCCCCAAAGATGTGGATGAAGCCTGAGCACCGCGAACCTATGAGGTATTGCTTCTATCATCATGACCACGATCACGATATCGAGGATTGCCGCCTCCTCTAAGATAAAATCAAAAAATTTATTCATGAGGAGAGGCTTAATCACTTCAACTGGAAAAGAACTCCTCCATGTCGACCTCCTCCAAGAGCTCGGCAACCACCTGGTCAACCTTAACATCCTTTGCCAGAACCAGCTCCAGAGGCCGACGAACCGATGGGGATGGAAAAGCAGCCCCTCCGAGGTGAAATCCATATGATCACCGGGGATCATCGAAGTCAATAGTATAGAAAAAGCCGAGGCTTGGGGATCCAATAACTTTTACTAAGCAGGATCGGAGGGTGTACAGTATCCACATAATGATACCATGGTTGTAACTTTAAACATAGCTGACTATAATATACATCATGTATTCATCAATAATGGAAGCTTGGTAGATATTCTGTACTTTTCTATCTTTTTTCGAATGAGATTTTCTCTTGATCAGTTAAGTAAATTCAATACACCAATCCAAGAATTCTCCAAAAACTCAGTAATGTCGGAGGAAATAATTAAGTTTCCAGTCATAGTAAGCACTCCACTACAACGAATGACATTCCATGTCCATTTTCTCGCAGTAAAGCTTCCATCAGCCTATAATGCAATCCTCGAACGACCCATCCTTTGGACATCGAAAGTCGTGGTCTGCAGCTATCATTTGATAGTCAAATTCTCGACACCTGATGGAGTGGGGAGAATTCGAGGTGACCAGATGGTGGCATGATAATGTTTTGCTGCCAAACTACAGGCAGAAGATCAGCCAAAAAGCCAACTAGAACTCCTAATAAGGCTTGATGCCCGAGATGACCTGATCGAGGAGCGTGCTCAGCCATCCGAGGAACTCATAGAGATTCTTTTGAGGAAGAAAAATCTTCATCAAATCGTGAAGATCGGATCATGCCTTGACCAGGTAACCAAAAGCCAGCTAATCGCTCTTTTGCAGGCAAATGCAGCCCTATTTGCCTGGTCAGCAGCAAACATGCCAGGCATCGATCTGGAGGTCATGGTCCATTATTTGAAGGTGGGCTCAACTTGCCGCCTGATAAAGCAAAAAAAGTGGAGTTTTGCCTCGAAGCGTCAAAAGGACATCGTCGAAGAGCTCAACAAACTACTGAAAGTCAGCTTCATCAGAGAAGCAATGTATCCCAACTGGCTAGCAAACGTCATGTTGTAAAGAAGATGAATGAAAAATAACACATGTGCATCGACTTCACCGACCTGAATAAAGTCTGTCCAAAAGATAGATATCCACATCGATCAATTGGTCAACGCTACCTCCAGGCATGAGCTTCTCAGTTTCATGGATGTCTTCTTCGACTGTAATTAGATTCGGATGGCATCTGAAGACAAGAAAAAGATGGCCTTTATAACTGATCAAGGATTATTCTATTATAGGATGATGCTCTTTGGTCTAAAAAATGCTAGAGCTACTTATCAAAGACTGGTCAATAAGATTTTCAAGGATCAGATTGGCAAAAACATGAAGGTATATGTGGATGACATGTTAGTCAAAAGCCGCAAAACTCCTGACCATGTCGCAGACCTCTAAGAAACCTTCAGCACTCTTCGTCGATATCAAATGAGATTAAATCCTATAAAGTATGCCTTTGGAGTCATAGCTGGCAAGTTTCTTGGCTATATGATCTCCCACAGAGGCATCGAGGCTAATCCTAAGAAAATCAAGGCAGTCCTAGAGATGATCCCATCAAAAATGATCAAAAAGATACAATGCCTAACTGATAAATTAGCCTCTCTTAATCATTTCATTTTCAAGTTAGCCAAGAAGTGCCTTCCTTTCTTTCGGGTCCTCAAATAGCCGAGGAACTTTTAATGGACCCCTAAATGCCAAGAAGCCTTTGAAGAGCTAAAGAAATACCTCAGTTCTACACCTCTTCTCACTAAGCCACAACCGGGAGAAGAGCTCCTCCTATACTTGGCCATTTCTTTGGTAGCTATTAATGCAGTCCTTGTTCGAGAAGAAAGATAGCTACAAAAGCTGATTTATTATACTAGCAAGGTCCTCCATGATGCAGAGACAAGGTACACTAAACTGGATAAACTAATCTTTGCATTGATCGTTAATGTAAGAAAGCTCCAACCTTACTTTCAGGCCCACACCATAGTACTACTCACTGACCAACCAATTAAAATGGTGCTTCATCGATCGGACACCTCGGGTTGGATCACCAAATGGGCTTTGGAGCTCTCAGAATTGGACATACACTATTGACCGAGGCCCTTCATCAAGGCCTAAATTTTTATCGATTTCATCCTTGAATGCACTATCCCAGAACAAGAAATCCAAAGGAGAGCATCAGGGAGAGGCTGGAGGACCCTTCAAGCTCAGAAAATAATGAAAATTTGGAACTAGACCCAGAGGAATTATAGAGCCTACATGTTGATGGCTCATGTAACTCATCTAGATCAAAAGCCGGACTCATCTTATCCAGGCCTGAAGGAGAGGTAGTGGCATACACTCTATGCTTCAAATTTTTTACTACAAATAACGAGGCCGAATATGAGGCCTTGATCGCTGGACTGAAGATCACCAAGGAGGCTGGAGCCCAACATCTAAAGGTCTTCAGCGACTCACAACTGGTGTTTGAACAAGTCAAGGACGAGTACGAAGCTAAAGAGAATAATATGTAACGATACCTTCTCAAGGTAAAAAGCTTAACCTCTTCCTTTCCACACTTTGATGTACAGTAGGTCCTGAGATCTCATAATATCAAAATAGAAGCTCTCTCAAAATTGGTGTCATCATTACCTACTGACTTAAAGAAGGAGACCTACTTCGAAGTGCTAAAGACTTCGAGTTTGGAAGAACCCGCCATTGTCTAGCATATCAATGAGGAGCCGAGCTAGATGGATCCTCTCCTAAAATATTTTAGATCGGACAGTTCCCATCAGATCGAAAAGAGGCTCGAAAGATCAGAAACAAGATCGCAAGATATGTACTTCTAGATAATGAATTATATAGGTGATCCTTCTCTCTTCTACTTCTAAGGTGTCTACATCCATCAAAAGTTGATTATGCCTTGCGGGAAGTTTCTGAAGAAATCTGTGGAAGCCACTTGAGGGGTAGATCTCTATCATATAAAATCCTCCACTAGGAATATTATTGATCGACAATGCAACAAGATGCATAGGACTCCATCAGAAAATATGACCGGTGCCAATAAAATGACTAAATTCAGCATCAACCGACATCACTCCTAACCCTGATTGAAACACTCTGGGCTTTCACCTAATGGGGACTAGACATCCTGGGCCCATTCCCTCATACCTCGGGCCAACGAAAATTTCTTCTGGTAGCTATTGATTATTTCATAAAATGGATAGAATTCGAGCCTTTAGCTCGCATTTTCAAGGCAAAGGTCAGAGACTTCATATGGAAGTCGATCATTTACCGATATGGACTCGCCAAAGTGCTGATCTCAGATAATGATAGATAATTCAATAGTGTAAAACTTCATGAATTTTATGAGGATCATAGAATAGAGCAATGCTTCACCTCAATAGATCACCCATAAGTAAATGAAGAGGTCGAGGTCACGAATAGGATCCTCCTACAAGGCCTTAAGGCCCGGCTTGACTGGATTGGGGGTCATGGGCAGATGAACTTTACCATGTCCTCCGGTCCTACCAAACTACTCAAAGGATTTCCATCGGTGAGACATCCTTCAATCTAGCATTCAGAACCAAGATGGTAATACTGGTGGAGTTCAGGCTTTCCTCCCTCAAAGTTGAGGAGTACGATGAAGACACCAACCCCATCTGGATAAGGATCAATCTCGACCTAATCGAGAAAAGCGGAGAGCATGCAGCAATGAAATGATGGCCTATCGCCAAAGGATGGCGAAGTACTACAATGCACGCATCAAAGCCAAGGAATTCCAAGTTGGCGATCTTGTCTTTTGGCGGACCAAAATCTCGAAGCCTATGGAGCAAGGGAAGCTTACACCAAATTGAGAAGATTTTTATCAAGTCGATGAGGTGATCCACCCAAAAACCTACCATCTGAAATAACTAAATGAGAATCAACTCCCTAGGCCTTGAAATTTAGCCAATCTCCACATGTACCATCAGTAATACAAATGAAATAAATAAACCATAGAGTTTCCTTTCCGAATTTGTCAACCGCCAATTGTATGACAAAATGGGTGTGACTTGGAATCATTTCAAAACAAAGTCTCTTTATTCGGAACTACAGCTTAGCGAACTCCTCATATTAGAGATGCTTCAAAGTAAAGTTTCTTTGTTTGGGCCTATAGCTCAGCAAACTCCTCGGATCAGAATCGCTTCGAAGTAAAGTTCCTTTGTTCAGGACTATAGCTCAATGAACTCCTTAGATCGGAGCCACTTCAAAGTAAAGTTCTTTTATTTGGAACTACAACTCAGCAAACTTCTCAGATCGGAGTCACCTCGAAGTAAAGTCCCTCTATTCGGGACTATAGCTAAGCAGGCTCCTCGGATTGGAGTGGTTTCGAAACAATATCCCTTTATTTGGGACAACGACTCAAGAGACTCCTTAGATTGGATTCACTTCAAAATAAAATATCTACCTCTAAGATTATGGCTCAGCAGTCTCCTCAGATAAGAACCGCATTAAGTCAAAAAATTCCTCTAATGGGGGCAACGAAACTCTAAGCGATAGAACATCAGCTCAGAATAATTCCAAAAAAGTTTAAATTTATTACAAAGGAAAAGAAGATGATTATTCATTAAAAAGAGTTCTTACAAAAGCAATACTACTATTGCTTTTACAAGAAAAATAATAAAAATTTAACATCAGAGTTATAACAGGCCCTACAAAATCAGGACTCTATTTATCGTCTTCTCTTCATTAAAAATAAGAAAACACGATTAGAAAGCTCGATGGAGTTGAAATCGCATTCACCTTGAACTCATTCCTCCATGGCACTGAGGCTTTGGGAGCCCATAAGAGGTGCCCAATCTGAGGGGAACAAAAAGCCAAAGGTGATGGAGATCCCATCAAGGTTGAAGTCAGGTTCGCTTGGAATCCAATTCTTCACGACCTAAAAATAAGAGACCTTCCATCGGTTCCTCCTCCATTTGTAGAGGTGGCATAACCTCGAGCATCACCGAGAGAGCCGCAAGTCAGAAGTGAAGAGGGAGATCCATCGAGGTTAAAGCAACATTTGCTTGGAGTCCAACTCTGACAAGCCTCGGACCGAGAAGCCCTTAGATAATGCAAATGCATAATAAATATCTTGGGAAAATAGTTAGGTTGACACTGACAAAACCGACCAAAGCATCCCACATTTGAGGAAGCTTGGAAGGTAGGGGATACAACTCTAACCGTCACCTCCTAGAGATGGCTCCTCCTCTTTCTCCTCCCCATCGAAAGTGGTGCATCACGCAAGCACCAAAAGAACTATCACTGACTTTCCATCCTGATTGGGCAAGAAAATGGTGATAAAGCTCTTTAGGCTGAGGGAGCGACTGCCTCCGCAAGGAGAAGTAAATTGACAAAGATCTCAAGATCGAGAATACAAATGCCCATGATTGGAACATCTATTGCAAGTCTTTCTGATCGCTGTCACAGGCGGTCAAAAATAAAACCTAACTCACTACTATATAGATAGGCTGAGTCAGGATCGTATCCATAGAGATCGTGTTAATTATATTTAAATAATAAATTTAACTTGAGAGCAAGATTTAAGAATTAATTAAAAGGCTACTTAATTAATTAAGAAAATAAATAAATAAGTAAATTAATTTAAAGAAAGATTGCAAGTATAGAGATGGATTCTCAAGATTTTAATTGATCACTTATCTGACAGCTAGTACTCTTTTTAATATGCTATAATTAATATCTAATCAATAAAGATATAATCTATCTTAGAGAGCACGGCCTGTACCCTCAGATTATAGTCCATCCCTTAAAGTTATAGGTTAGTCTAAATTGATTTAGATATAATACCAAGAATTAATTCAAATATTATCTATCCTAAGAGTACGAACCATACCCATAGATCACGGCTCATTCCAAGGATAATAAACTATTCCAGATTAAAAAATAAAGACGTAAAAATATTATAACTAAAAATAGTCTTTATTATAAATTAAAAAATATATAAAAGATAGAAAATAGAAAATACCATCAAAATAAGATCACAATGATCTCCTGATAAAGAGAGAATCAGTCAGATATCGAGAAGCTTCTCGCTGATATCTTCATCCTTGATTCTTGCTGAAGAACCCGAGCAGCAAGTGGTTGCAAGAATCCTGAGCAGAAGAGAAACTTTGGTGAAGATGCAGGCTTTAATGGTAGTTTGTTGAAGAAAGAAAGAGAAAAGATTGAAGAAAGAAGGGTTTAAGAGAGAGAATTAGGGAGAGAAATAGCTTGCTAGTGGTTTTTGGAGATGAGAGAGAGATTTTTAGGGCCTTTTAGAAGTTATGGAGAGGTTTAGAGGGTTTATAGAGGCTGATGCTCGTTACTCTAGCTTAGGAGTATTTTTATAGAGGAGAAATAAAAAAAAATAGATTGAAATTAGAGAAAAACCAAAGAAATCGAGTCTGGATTGGATTCTGCTCTTTGAAGTAATTTTCTATCGTCAGATCGGATCTCAATGGTCCAAATTTGGTCAAAATCAAACTTCTGTAGCTTAAATAGAGTCTCGATTAAATTTCAACCATTCGATCGATCTTAAGATTGAATTTGGATTGTTGGATAGTGCTAGATCTTTCTTAATCAAGTCAGAAATGATTTTTGACCGTTGGATCTTCACCGGCTCACTTCTTGATCGTTGGATCGTGCAAATCAACTAGATCTCTTCGAATCAAATCGAGAATTGACGTGGACTGTTGGATCTTGATCGGGATGAACACCTACCATTGAATTACATAATTACTATTCCTGTAGACCGCATAGACCAACCGCACCAGATGCTGCAACCAATCACGTGGAGCTCTGCCTGAGAAAATTACCGTTCTGCCCCTATGAGCCATGATAGAATTTCTATGAATCCCTTAAGGGTCTAGGTCTGCCATGTGGCACTCTTTGGTTTACCGCACCTGCTGAGCGGACCGGTCTGCGATAGGAACCATGGACCGAGCTGCTGGTCCATAGTGCATCGAGATATTTTTATTTTCTTTTTCTTTTATTTAAAACTTTTGGGCTTCATAATTTTTTCATTTTAGCTTCGATTTGAGTGAAATTTATTTTATTGCAACCCATAAATCGAGCTTTTTTCATCCATGATCTTCTTTTCTATAAAAGATAAAATAAAAATATCAATTCTAAAGAAATAAAGATAAACTAATTAATAAATTAATACTTTTATACATATATTTTATATGTTTATCACACTCGTCAACTTAAACTTTGCTCATCCTTGAGTTAAGCAGATAGATTAGCAATATATACCGACTTAGCCTTGAATTAAAAGTTAGGTTTAGATACTCCTAAAAGTAGCTGATATCTGGTCAGATCATTAAAGAGATACATCATCGAATTACCAATTCGATCCAATTAATGGTTGAGTCTTAGCCATCAAAATTTTTAAAGCTCTTCTTTCACCAACTTTTTACTTTTACTCTCTAAATCCTCTAACTTGATGTGAGCTGGATTTATAGTCTTTCTTGCAATTTAGTCTCCTTATGATCCACTTTTCTTCTTCTTCTTCTTCTTTTCTTAGATTCTTGCATCCCCACCTTTTTATATGAACTACAATGCTTACATAGACGAAGGAGCTCGGTTACTTAGTGAGATAATGCTGAACCTCTTTTTTATTCATACTGTCCATCTTTTTATGTGAACCACAATGCTTACTTAGGCAAAAAGGCCCGATTACTCAGTAAAAAATTAAAATTTTATTTTTATTTTATTATATTTTTTTTAATAAATTTTAAGAGAGATTTTTGCATATTTTGATATTTTCATCCAACTCTCATGAAGTAGATTTTTTATTGAGATTAGTAAGAAGAAGATTCTAGAATCACTCTTAAAATTTTGGTCTGATCTAAGCCCTTCTATTTATTGGGTTTTTTAATAATTTATTCCTTAATATCTCTAAAATTATCTAGACCATTAATCATTTATTGAGTAGGGTTCCTAATTAACTTTTAATCAAAATAAAGTTTAGGATACATAAAACTAATTATTTTAAATCATACTTGAGGACTCACAAGTTTTAAAGTTAATTATTCTCCCACCCAACTTAATTTTCATTGTCCTCAATGGAAGAAGAGAAAAATAAAAATATTTATCAAGGAGGGGTACCATCTGGTTTATTGTTTGCAGATCCTTCGTAATATTCTATCAGGTTCATACATGATGTTTGATGTGCTCCTCCTAACTTAGGCTGATCATCTTTATTGATTTCCTACAAAAATAAGAATAAAGAGAAAAACTAGAAAGCTAAAAAATAAGATGATAGGTTGCCTCCCAACAAGTGCTAAGTTTAATATTTTCAGCCAGACTAAACCAAAAATTTATGATGGTTTATAGAGCGGTTCAACAAGATCCATAGACTCGATTTGCTCTCCATCCTTTATACCATCCATATAAGGTTTGATCCGTTGGCCATTAACCTTAAAAATATTTTTCTGTTTTGGATCTTTAAGTTCTATGGCTCCATGGAAAAAAACTTGGATCATAATGAATGGTCCGTCCCAACGTCAGTGAAGTTTTTCAGAAAATAGTCTTAACCTAGAATTAAAGAGCCATACTTTTTTATTAGGTTCGAATATTTTTCTTAAGATGATTTTATCATGGTAAGCTTTGGTTCGAGCCTTATAGATTTTTGTACTCTCGTATGCCTCATTACGTAACTCTTCTAATTTATTTAATTATAGTCTCCTTTTTGACCCTGCGTGTTTCATATTAAAGTTAATTTTTTTTATTGCCCAATATGCATGGTGCTCTAGTTCTACTGGTAAATGATAGGATTTTTCAAAAATAAGCTGGTAAGGAGATATTCCTATAGAAGTTTTGTAAGCAGTACGGTAGGCCCATAGTATATCTTCCAATATCTCAGACCAATCTTTTTGATTGGACCTAACCATTTTCTCTAAGATCTTTTTTATTTCTCTATTTGAGACTTCAACTTGTCCACTGGTCTGGGGGTGATATGGGTTAGCTATTCTATGTGTAATCCCATATTTCTTCATTAAAGCTTCAAAGTGCCTATTTATAAAATGCGTACCCCCATCACTAATTAAAGCCCTGGGACAACCAAACCGACTTATGATATTTTTATGGATAAACTTGATTACCATCTTATGATCATTAGTTCGTATTGCTATGGCTTCTATCCACTTTGAAATATAATCTACTGCCACCAGAATATACTCATATCCATATGAGGGAGGAAAGGGGCCCATAAAGTCAATTCTCCAAACATCAAAAATTTTGATCACTAAAATCGGGGATAGGGGCATCATATCTTTTCTAGAAATATTTTCTGTCTGTTGACATCTTAAACAATTATGGAAGAAATCATGAGCATCTTTAAATAATATTGGCCCCTAAAATCCACTTTGAAGCACTTTTGCTGCCATTTTCTTTCCACTAAAATATCCCCCACAAGCTAATGAGTGGCAAAATATTAGAATACTTTGAAATTCACTCTCGAGGATACATCGTCGGATGATTTGATCTGGACAAATTTTGAACAACTCAGGTTCTTCCCAAAAATAGTGTTTTACTTAGGAAAAGAATTTATTTTTCTCTTGTTGGGTGCAATAGGATGGGACTTGTCCTATCGCCAAGTAATTAACTATATGTGCAATTGTCCTATTGCCAAGTAATTAACTATATGTGCAAACCAGAAAAATATATTAGAAGATGTTGAGAAGAGTTGTTCATCAGAAAACCTATCTCCAATGCTTTCACTATTATGTTCTACCAAGATTCTTAAGATATGATCTGCTACTACATTTTGAGAATCCTTTTTATCTAAGATTTTGAGGTCAAACTCTTGCAATAAAAGAAACCATCTAATCAGCCTAGGCTTTGTATCCTTCTTTGATAGCAGATATTTCAATATAGCATGGTCAGAGTAAACTAAGACCTTGGAGCCCAGAAGGTATGACCTAAATTTTTCTAGGGCGAACACAACTGCTAGCAATTCTTTCTCGATGGTTGTGTAGTTCAATTGAGCATCCGAGAGAGTTTTGCTAACATAATAAATTACATGAGATTCCTTATTAAATTTTTGCCCTAATACTATCCCGACCGCATAATCAGAGACACCACACATAATTTCAAATGGTAGGGTCCAATCTGGTGGTTTGATAATTGGTGCAGTAGTCAATGCTATTTTAAGTTTATTATAGGTGTCTAAATAGTCTTCATTAAAATCAAAGAAATTATCTTTAGCCAAAAGATTGCATAAGGGTTGAAAAAATTTGCTAAAGTCCTTAATAAAGCGCCTATAAAATCCTACATGTCCTAAGAAAGATCGTACTTATTTAACCGATGTTGGTGGTAGTAGTTTTAATATTATCTCAACTTTAGCTTTGTCCACTTCAATTTTCTACTTAGATATAATATGTCCAAGTACGATTCCCTCACGAACCATAAAATGACTCTTTTTTCAACTTAATACCAAATTCATCTCCACACATCTTTAAGTACTTTAGTTAAATTTTTGAGACAAACATCAAAAGTAGAGCCAAAAATAGAGAAGTCATCCATAAAAACCTCTAAAAATTTATCGACCATGTCAGAAAAATCATCATAATGCACTGCTGAAAAGTGGCTGATGCATTGCATAGTCCAAAAGATATTCTACGAAAGGCAAAAGTACCAAAAGGATAGATAAAGATGATTTTCTCTTGGTTCTCTAAAAATACAGGTGCTTGATTGTATCCTGAATATCCATCCAGAAAGTAGAAGTAACTCTGACCTGCTAACCATTCTAGAATTTGATTAATGAAAGGTAATAGAAAGTGATCTTTCCTAGTTATGGCATTGAGTCGCCTATAATCCACACATACTCGCTAGCCAGTTGCTGTACGAGTGGATAATAACTCATCTTTATCATTTTCTACCATGGTGATACCCGATTTCTTAGGCACCACCTGAGTCAGGCTAACCCACTTACTATCAGAAATTGGATAGATAATGCTTGCATCTAGCCATTTTATTACTTCTTTCTTTACTACCTTCCCCATGTTTGGATTCAACCTACGTTGCATGTCTCTGTGGTTTGGCCTCTACCTCGCAATGTATATGATGCATGCAGACAAAAGGACCAATGCCCTTCAGATCAGTAATTATCCATCCTATGGCCTCTTTATGCTCTTTGAGCACTCCTACAAGTTGTTCTTCCTGGTCAATAGTTAAGTCGGAGGATATGATTATTGGAAGGATCTCA
Source organism: Cocos nucifera (assembly GCA_006176705.1). Lineage (NCBI taxonomy): Eukaryota > Viridiplantae > Streptophyta > Magnoliopsida > Arecales > Arecaceae > Cocos > Cocos nucifera. The sequence continues at coordinate 830,425 of QRFJ01000283.1, forward strand.
TTGGGTCTGAGAAATAAATACTTTAATGTATCAGGAAGAGGCTTTAACTCTAAAGTAGGTGGTGCTTCTAGGGATGGTACTAGAGGGCTCAACTGAGTCGATAATTATTCATACTTTATAGTCCAAGGAGGAGTGGTGCTAAAATTAGATGGCTCTAAGAGTGCATTAACCTCTCTCGTGTACCCATCAATATCAAAATCATCCGCTCCAAAGTGTGTTAAGCATGCCTATAAAGGATCCGAGTTGAGCACGATAGGGGTTTTATCTTTTAAAACTTCCTTTAGTAAATTGATTTCACTATGGTCGAAAGTGGGTGGTCCGTGTGCAGCGTTAAAAATATTCAATCTCAATTTTTTATTTTCGAAAGATACATCCATAATTTTGGTTCTACAATTTATGCAAGCATTGGCAGTTGCAAGGAAGGATCTTCCTAGAATGATAGGTACTTAGTTGGGGTTGCTACCAGATTCCATGTCTAGTATCAAAAAATCTATAGAAAAGTTATATTCATCTATCTTGACTAGCACATTTTCCAACATTCCATGAGGTACCTTAATTGATCTATCAACTAACTGTAGGGTTACCATTGTAGGTTTCAATTCTCTAAATCCAAAAAGGTCATAAACAGAACTTAGAAGAAGATTAACACTTGCACCCAAATCTAACAATGATTTCTTAATGGTCAGATCCCCTATGACATAGGATATGATTGGGGTACCAGGATCCTTAAGTTTGGATGGGGTTATTTGTTAAAAGATAGAGCTAGCTTGTTTAGTTAAGTGGACTTTCTTAGGTTTGTGTGCTTTAGTTCTTCTTTTCTGAGTGCATAAAACTTTGAGAAATTTAGCATATGTTAGGACTTATTTAATAGCATCAAGAAGAAATAAATTAATTTATACTTATTTAAATAATTCAAGCATTTTGTTTATTTTAATGCCCTTCTTATCTAAAGGTAGAGAAGATTCTAAAGCACTAGGATATGGAGCCTTGGGTATAGGTGCTGGGTCAATAGGTTTTTCTCTCTCTTTAGTTTTATTTTTCTCTGATTCGGCTGGTTTTGATGGTTCAGGTTCTTAAGTTATTTTAGGCTTATTTATGGTTTTTTCGCTTCTAAGGGTCATAACAGACTTGGCATGTTCTGAAAAAATTTATGGGCCAGTGGAGCTTTCAGCCATGTAATGTCATTTTGGATTATTAATGGGTTGACTTGGAAGTTTTCCTTCCTCTCTTCTATTCAAAGTAGTGGCTAATTGACCTATTTAAGTCTCAAGCTTGGTTATTGATTGAGTGTAGGAGTGAAGGAGTTGGATGATTTTTTTCTTAAAGGCAGAAGGCTGTGAATTTTGTGCAATTTATGGGTATGAAGCTGGTTTGTAAGCTGCCTCAGTGTAATTAGGTCTAGATACTGGTGGCCTAGCAGCAGGTTGTTAGGCCCAAGGAAAGTTTGGATGGTTTCTCCAATCAAAATTGTAGGTGTTGGAGTAAGGGTTGTATCCTGGCCTAAAGCTATTCTGAGTTTGTGCATGATTTACTTGTTCGTGTATAAACTCAAAAAATTGGGATGCAGCAGGACAATCATACATAGAATGTGCAGGATTTGAACATATTGAACACACATCTGTGATGGGTGTGGGTGGAATACTAGTGGGCATTGCTTGCAGTAGTCAGTCTATCTTTTGAGATAATTCATTTACTTGGCTGTAGATGTCTATCGAGCTATCAATTTCGTAAATTCCATCCTATTTCAGTCCAAACATGGAAAGGTCTCTCCTGGCAGCAGACATATGGTGTAATAAATTTTTGCTTAGGATTTCAAACAATTGCCAGGCTTCTTGTTCATTTTTCAGCATGAAGGTTCCACCACAAGATGCATTAACCATCTGCCAGTGCTTCTCTATCAAGCCATCATAGAAGCACTGGACTAGTTGCCACTTGGGTACCGCATGGTGGGGGCATTTTTTAATCAGTTCTTTTAACCTATCCTAAGTCTCATTAAATATTTCTCCTTCTAATTGAAAAAAACTAGTTATAGCCTTTCTTATTTGATTAATTTTTTCTATTAGGAAGTACTTTTTGAGAAATTTCTTTTGAAGTTGATCCCAAGTTGAAATAGTTATAGTATCTAAGGAGTTTAGCCAATATTTGGCTTTGTCGTTCAATGAGAAGGGGAACAAATTCAACCTAAGGGCATCATTAGAGAAATTATGAATTTTAATTATTGAGCATATTTCTAGAAATTCATCAAGGTGTTTGTATGGGTCCTCATTGGCAAGTCTATAAAAAGATGGGAGCATCTGAATAACACTAGATTTGATTTCATACTGTGTAGCTTCTACTGGAGGAAACTGAATGCAGGGAGAGTATGTGTATGCGGAAGGAGTAAACTACTCCTTCAATTATTTAAGTGGATTGTTCTCTTGATTTCGATCCATATTTCTGGATCTATTAGCTCTAAGGGTTCTCTCAATTTCAGGATCTAAGGGTTGAATTTTAGGTTGCAATGAATAACACCCGAGCATAAACCTTACAATTAAATCTTAGAGCAGTCATAGAAAAATATTAATTATTTTTTAAAAAAAAAATTTAATAAAATAAAAAGAGATGAAAGAAATTCTAAAGATGAGAGCCTAGAGAGTCCTAAGACTAAGAATTAGATGTAAAAAGTTTAATTAAGTTTGATGTTTGTGGATTAGCAATCAAGTTATGCAATCAATCATGACTAAGAATTATCCTAGATCTAAACAGCTCCTAAATGCCAAGGTTTTCTTTAAGCCCTCCAAGTAAAGAATTAGCCAATCAACTGATTAGGTAAGTGTAAGATTGATGGAAGTTCCTCCGTTGCTTACCTTAGACACCAATTATGCTTGATCGGATAAGCTAACGGAATCAATTAAGTAACCACCTTTCTTTGGGCCCAGTCGTCTCTGAACCACTTGTCTTAGATACTAATTGAATTAACTAATCCTAACATGGTCCAACTCTTAGGATTTCTTATCCTAATAAGCTCAAGTATCCTTAGGAGCCAATATCTAATTAATTTTAGAATTAAGATTTGGGTCAATGCAATATGAAGATTTATGATTTTTGGGCTAAGAAAGGATGATCAAATTTTCATCTTATCTTGTTTAATTAGATTTAGCGCCCTTAAAGTATCTTATGAAGATGAGATGCAAAAAGTCAAGATGTCCAAATAAAGTGAAACAAGCAAGTTTAATTTAATTATATTTATTTATTAGGTTTTTGATTAAGTCTCTAAATCCTAAATAGCTTATGCAGTGTCAATGAATTTTTTTTTATTTTTTTTTAATTTTTAATTTTTTTAAATTTTTAAAAAAAATATTTTATTTTTTTTATAATTTTTTTATTTATTTAAAATAATTAAATCATGATTTTTGATAATGATGTTAAAATTTGATCGCTATCGTAGGTGATAAAAAATAAAACCTAACTCACTACTATATAGATAGGATGAGTCGGGATTGTATCCATAGGGATCATGTTAATTATATTTAAATAATAAATTTAACTTGAGAGTAGAATTTAAGAATTAATTAAAAGGCTACTTAATTAATTAAAAAAATAAATAAGTAAATTAATTTAATGGAAGGTTATAAGTATAGAGATGGATTCTCAGAATTTTAATTGATCACTTATCTGATAGCTGGTACTCTTTTTAATATGGTATAATTAATATCTAATTAATAAAAATATAATCTATCTTAGAGAGCATGATCTGTACCCTCAGATCATAGCCCATTTCTTAAAGTTATAGGCTAATTTAAATTAATTTAGATATAATATTAAAAAATAATTCAAATATAATCTATTCCAAGAGCACGAATCGTACCCATAGATCATGGCTCATCCCAAGGATAATAAACTATTTTAGATTAAAAAATAAAGATATAAAGATATTATAACTAAAAATAGTCTTTATTATAAATTAAAAAGAAATACAAAAGATAGAAAATAGAAAATACCATCAAAATAAGATCACGATGATCTCCTGAGAAAGAGAGGATCAGCTAGACATCGAGGAGCTTCTCGCTGATATCTTCATCCTTGATTTTCACTAAAGAACTCGGGCAGTAGCTGGTTGCAGGAATCCAGAGTAGGAGAGAAACTTTGGTGAAGATGCAGGCTTTGGTGGTAGTTTGTTGAAGAAAGAAAGAGAAAATGTTGAAGAAAGAAGGGTTTGAGAGAGAGATTTAGGTAGAGAAATAGCTTGCTGGTGGTTTTTGGAGAGGAGAGGAAGGTTTTTAGGGCCTTTTAGAAGTTGTGGAGAGGTTTAGAGGATTTATAGAGGCTGATGCTCGTTACTTTAGCTTAGGAGTTTTTTTATAGAAGAGAAATAAGAAGAAATTAGGTTAAAATCAAAAAAAAATCAAAGAAATCAAGTCTGAATTGGATTCTGCTTTTTAAAGTAATTTTCTGCCGTCAGATCGGATCTCAATGGTCCAGATTTGGTCAAAATCGGACTTCTATAGCTTAAATAGGATCCTGATTAAATTTCAGCCATTCGATCGATCTTAAGATTGAATTTGGACTGTTGGATGGTGCTAGATCTTCCTTAATCAAGTCGAAGATGAATTCTGACTATTGGATCTTCACCGGCTCGCTTCTTGACCGTTGAATCGCATAAATCAGCTGGATCTCTTCGAATCAAATCGAGAATTGACGTGGACCATTGGATCTTGACCAGGATGAATGCCTACCATCGGATTGTGCAATTACTATTCTTGTAGACTGCATAGACCGACCGCACCAGATGCCGCAACCAATCATCCCGAGCTCTATCTAAGAAAATTATCGTTCTGCCCCTATGAGCCGCGACAGAATTTTCGTGAACCCCTTAAGGGTCCAGGTCTGCCACATGGCACTCTTTGGTTCACCGCGCCTGCTGAGCTGGCCGGTCTACGACAGGAACCATGGATCGAGCTACTGGTCCACAGTGCATCGAGATATTTTTAATTTTTTTTTTATTTAAAACTTTTAGGTTTCATAACTTTTTTTATTTTAGCTTCAATTTGAGTGAAATTTATTTCATTGCAATCTATAAATCGAGCTCTTTTCATCCATGATTTCTTTTCTATAAAAAATAAAATAAAAAAATAATTCTAAAGAAATGAGGATAAACTAATTAATAAATTAATAAATTAATACTTTTATACATATATTTTATATGTTTATCACTTTCTAAAATAGCAAAAGATTGAGGAGGTCTCATTGCCCCATCGAGCAAATGATTATGGCCACAATTGAGGAGACTAACTCCTTTCCCCTAGAGGGATCACACCACTCTGCCTCCATCTTGCAAAATGTTTGGTATGTCGTTGATGGAAAGCAAGGCCCATGGGAACTCTCCTTTATAAAGGAGAAATTCATCATGATGGCCCCATCAAATCACTCCACTTTCCAGCTCGCGATTAGTCGAATCCGCCGCTATGTGAATATGCATCAAAAGTCTTATGTGCAGACTATGGTTACGTCGCTTCTAAAACTATGCACATTAAATGCCACATAGAAAAGCGAGCACCATCTGTCAATCATGCCCACAGTTAGCGAGAAGATTAATTCATATGCCTTTGGATTAAAATTAATTAATTCAAATATTCGGGCAGACCTCTTCAACTATCCAAGCAGATCTATCTAACTTCTTAGATCGGAGTAAAATAAGAAAAATTTTGAAAAGAAAAAATATCCAAAAGTAAAAAGCTTCTATTCATTAAAAGTTTTCTTTTGCAAGGGCCTCTTACAACCCGAGGAAACATAAAAAAAAAAAAAAAACAAGAAGAAGAAGGTGGAGTCAGTGTACATCCTTTGGATCGGATCGTACCCTCACTACATCAGTATCGGTAGCCTCTAAATTTTCATCTAAAAAATTCAGGTTCAATCCTAGATAATGTAAAGCTACCTTGCATCAAATAGAATGCTTTTCTTCATTATAAGCATCAACCACAAACCTATCTTGCTCATCTTCAGATTCTTTCGATGCCTAAAACTTCTCGACAGCCCTTGCAGTAGCAACCTCAATCTATGCCTCCATGTTGCTCTACAGTGTGGCCATCCTCTCCTCTGTGTCCTTCAGCATGGCTCGAGCCTCCTCCTCAAATACCTCAACCTCGACAAACCTAGCTTTTAGCACCTCTATCTCTGAGGTCAGAGCCTCATTTATACATAGTAAATGGGAGTTCTCCTCGGCAGACTTCACAAGCGCTATTTCAACATCCTGGGCCCTCTTCTTTGTAGCTTCAGCTTCGACGAAAGCTTCTTCGGCCCTTTTTGATGCCCTGTCCTTGATGACTTTAAGTATTTTGGTTTCAATCCTGTACCTCAATAGCTTGGAAGTACGCTCCATAAATTCATTTAAGTAATGGGCGAGCTATCAAAACATTCTCCAAAATTAGTGATGGGAGTATTCCATAATAAAAGAGCTGACTCAAGTCTAGGGATACACCTCCCTGACTTATCCGAAGAAAGTAGTACACTACCTTGCACCTCCTTATCTTTAGAGACTCGGTCGATAACTTTGTATCATCGATCAGATAAAGGATTCAATAGGGCTCAAAATGACCGTCTGAACAAGCATTCAATAGGGCTCCCCAGATCTTCCTCGAGAATCAAAAGGTTAGAGCCATGCAAGATTTGTACAATCTTAAAGCCCTCAACAGGTGGAGGTTCAGGGTCTTCCAACCTAGAAGTCGGTGGTGCACGAAGAAGGCCGACCCGAGCTCGGACAGATCTTTCGCCTGTTGTCTCAATCCTTCTCTTTCAGAATGTCTTTGGACCCATCAATTGTGGCAAATTCAGATCTACCCTTATAACGAAATACATTTATCCATTGGCATTGGAACTTGGAGTCCAAACAAGCAAAATTATAAGAGTAAAGAGCGAATACCTACCTTCAAGACTGATTGGGCTAATACCTATGTTAAACAAGCTCTGCTCAGAAAGAAACTCTTTCAGTTTTGAAACTTCAAAACTATACAAAATCTTCAAGTCTTGCACCAAATGCTGATCGAGTGGTGGATCCCTTAGTATAGCCTCCTACGGCTCTCTCCAATCCACGAAGTTCCATTCTTCATCTGAAGAATGCGACACAAACAAGAAGTGCTTCTTCCAACCATGAACGATGGTGGAAGCACCTCGAATCAATGGTGGGACATTCTTTCTACTCCTAGGGGTCACGTACCACCATCCACGAGAGCCAAGATGTCTCTTAAAAGTAAAATAATAATAAAAAAGTATAACATTAGGCTCAACCCCGGTCAAAATGCATGCTACGATAAAGTCGTAGATATGTCACCATGAGTTCAGCACCATCAAATAGAATGACATTTTCAAAAAATGAAAGAGGGTAACGAAGAAGGGATGAGGAGGAAATCTTAATCTAGCTTAAAAATACTCCTCGTACATGCTAATCCGACCCGAAGGAGGCTTGCAGGCATGCTCTTCAGCCTTTGGAACCTTCAGTCGAAACTCAGGAGGAATATAAAACTACCTATGGATCAACACTAGATCCATCTCCATCACCTCAGATCGAAAGGTCATAAGCGCAAACCCTACATCCCTAGTTAGAGCCATCTCTCCGATAAAGATAGAAGATGGAAGAAGATAGCCTAGAAAAAAAAAACCTACGATGGAAAAGGAGAGGACAAAACCCTTGTCCTACCCGAGATTTATATGTATATATGTTAAATCAGAAAGATTTTCAAATTCTCTATTCCCTTAGAGCATTAAATTCAAAGAGCATAAATCGATATAATCAAGATGCGTGGCAAGCATCCCTTTGATACAAACTCTGCCGTTGATACGATGATTAAACTAGGAGGCTGTAATCATATTCTGCTCCACTCCCGAAGGGACGTGCGAAGACGTACGACAACATTCACCATGCATTGATGGTTTCAATTCCACTTCTTTCAGGTCCCCACAAGCTCAACCATGAGCGCTCCAAATATGACAAAGCACGCCTTGACTTGAAAAAATTAAAGAAAAATGATGACAAGAAAAAGGATCGGCTACTTCAACAAAAATAAATTTTATTTACAATAATCTTTGATTTTCGAATTGGATTACAAGAAAACAAAGAGAAGATACAATTTAAGTAGTTCCTTCAATGATCAGCCCAAGAGTGACTCTCCCCAGTGTCGACTTCTCCTATCTGTGAGATGGATTCACCTCTATTCATTATCACAGGCATATCTGATGAACTCACAAATTTATCAAGACAATCACGTATTACTGTTCTTAAATTATCATCAGGAGAATCCGCCCGCAAGGACTTAATATGGACCGAATCGCCTAATGGGAGACGAGCCTGAGCCATCTCCTTGCTTCTCTCAAAGCCAACGAAAAATCCTAATCTACAAGCTTTGAACACAATGTTAGTCCCATTTTAATAAAGTCGGTCAAACCGCTCATTAACCTTTCACAACTCGATCTCGGTCGAAGGCTCATGGATTACAAGTGTGCTACGAGCCGTAGAACCATCAGATCTTTGAGATACGCTCTCTGTAGGATGTCTCTCATCTGAAGCCCTAGATCTTTTCTTTGATCTCCTGATGGAATCCCTCAGAGAAGGAGTCTCAGATGTTGAATCTCTTCTCCCTTCGAGCATTCTTCTCAGACGATCAATGTCATTGTAGGCTCGACGATAGTCTCGTTCAGCCTCAAACCTCTGCCTCTCAAGAACTTTATTTCTCCTATGGGCCTGCTCCAGCTTGCCATCTCGTTGATGGATCTTTTTTTGAGCCTTAGAAAGTGTCTTCTCGGAGCAATCGATTTTCTTGACTAAATCAGTATTAGCAGCTTTCTCCTACTCCAAGCGGTATTTTAACAGATCTATCTCCTTCTTTGCTTCAGCTAGCTCTAAAGCCGAAGCCCCAGGGATGATGCCAACAAAGCTAACTAAATAATGCTCCAGCAAAATTAAAGATCTCAAGGCACCCTCCATCTGACACTGAGCTCCCTCTCCTTCCAGAGCACGTCTTTCATCAAAAGAAAGACGACTCCATAAAAACTCAGCAACAACCCTTAGAGTTTCAATAGTGGTCGGAGGAGAAGGCAGTGTTTGAAAAGTCTCCACCTGGACTTCAGCTGGGAGATGACTTGTGGTGAAAATTGCCTCTAGAACCTTGGCAAACCCCACCGATGCCTCAGGACCAAACGTTCCTATAGTCCCCTCTATCTTTGTGATGGTAACCTTTGCAGAAACTTTGATAGGAGAAGCCAAAAGAGTCGTTTCTACCATAAGCTCCATCCTCGAATCCATTGGCACAATCATGACTTCCACCAATAGATTTACCAACTCAGTCCCAGATTCTGGCATGCTCACCAGCGAATCATCTATGTGGGAAATATCCTTCTTCCCTTGATCCACCACACTAGAAAAAGGTGCAACTGAAAAGACAGTATTCAGATCCTTAGTAATAATCCCCTTAGAGACTTGAGGTCGAGTGGGAGGTGTTCTAGCCTATCTCCTTCGAATAGATAACCTCCGTAGCTTCTTCGCTCGCTTGGGATCCATTTGATCCCTAAAATATGAGAGAAAGAACTTCATGAAAAGGAGATAGTAATTATTGCAATCGTCAACTTTTCACCCTCTGGACGTGCTTAAGAAAAAGGAGACGAAAGGATGCCCCCATTTTAAATCATTCCCTCATAAAGATGAACAATCAGATAGACCCCTCGATCGCAATCATCCGTGCACCATGAAATGACGTCACCAGCTATAAAAATATCATCAAAAATGAAGAAGCACATTGCTCAACCTGAGGCATCCTGAAGAAGTAATACTTTTGCCTAATCCTCAAACTCAGCACTAGGAGGGTAGTGTTATGGTGGTAATGTGAATGCCTCAGATCGAGCTATTGGATGCCTAAGCCGTCTTAGATCGATACAAGAACATCAGTATTCCAAGGTCAAAATGCCTCATGCGCTCTCTTTCGACCCACAGAGCGATCCAAAGTATTCTGTCAATCCCAGTAATTTCATTCTGAGATAAATGACAATGCAGTTGTGATCCAACCATGATCAAACTATTTTTTATTAAGTCAAAAATAGCAGAGATAAATAGAAAATCTTAATCACGCCAGTGATAGCCTTTCTATCCTGGAAAATGATCATGATCTTGGAACGACGTGATTAGCAGAATGGTATAACAACCATAAGATCTTCTTCTATAAATATCATAAATTTCGAGGATTCAGGTAAGCAAGAAATCTCTCTCAAAGAACCTATTATTGCTGATCATTCTTTGCTGACTTGAGCGTCCGAAGATTCTTGCCGGAGTCAAATTTTTTAGTCTGAACTTATTTTGCAAATCACTCCAGTATCTCCTGCGAGCAGTCAATAGCTCCACTTCAGAAGCCGACGACTTCCAACCACAACACTTCCATAATCTTGGCTATAGTTTTGTTTTGGGTAGAAGTCTTGGCCGTAGTTTGGTAGAAAATACCTTGTTTCCTTGATTAAGGTGTTCCATATGATTAGTTGAACCAAGGCCTATTTGTTTTGCAAAAGTTTTAAATAGGGGAGGAACATAGTTATGTGCCTTTGAAAAATGAAACATGTATATATTTCCTATTCAAATATGTATATCATTATTCACCTTGCCAATAAAATTGATATGAAGATTTAATGAAATTTTGGCCATAGGTAAACGACACTGACTTGCCATGGATACTGAAGCTTCTATCTAAAAATTTGTTGTTGTTAAGATGGATTCATTATATTCCAATTCATGAGTTCTTTATTTATATAAATGACATATCATATGGTAATTCAAATTTAACTACCTTAGTATTAATTTTAGTCTCATTTAAATATCCAAATGATGTGTAAAAATTTTTACTTTTCATCATGAGCTAGGAGTTTAGGACATATCAGGTTCTCTGTGATATATATTGCATGTTATCCTTTTCTTATGATATACATGAACTAACATTTTGAATTTTACTCTGGGCATTATTTGTATCATAAAAAATTATTTTTTCTATTCCTTTGATAATGGTGATCTATATATGTCATAGCATAATTTGGATATGCTTAACACTATTTTTTTTACATCAATAATTTCTCAAGGTTGCTCACAAGTATATGATTTATATGTTGAATATTTATTGCAATATTTCTTATTTGGATTAAGTTATATTATATTTATTGTTATTTATTTATCCATTATCTTTGATATATATGCCTTACAAAAGGTTTAAGTAAGACTAAGGTCCTAGAGTCATCGAGGAAGATGGGGCTTGGCGCATAATGGACCCTTCCATAGTAGGAACCCAACCTTTGTAATAGGAGATTTCTTTAAAAAGGTTCAATATGGTAACAACAAGCTAATTGGTTGGTCAGAGAGTACATATAATTTATCTAATATAGGAATTATATACTCCATCTCATCTCTATAGTGATTAGTGCTCCTATGTAGTGGTTAGAAAGGATTTATCTTCGGATGAGATCCAAAAAAATATTTCTCGAGATATGATACTACATACATTCTTGGAGGGGCTCATCTATATGAGAATATCTGTATATGACCATGGATATGAGATTTGGACTATCTCTAGTAGTTCTCATGAAAAATCAAGATATATATACAGAGCCACTAATGCACAGACTTGCGATAAAGAAATTTTATACTATATATGTGGTAGTTAAAGTCTGGATCAAAAGAACATAGTCCAAAACTTGGTTCACTCCTTTTTCTTTGGATGAAAATTATTCACATTAAGCAAAATTAAATCACCTTATCCATTGCATAGTACATGCACCCAGAAATTTATGTTATTTTAATTTATAAATTTTTAAAAAAATTTTGAGTTTTATGGGAGATTATTTTAGAGAATCCAAAAAGAAAACTCAAAATTTTTTTATAATTCTTCTTAAAGCATTTTAATTTTATTTTTTAATTTTATCATTTAAATATTTTAATCTTTTTATTATCATGATATTAATTTCTAACCATTGGGCTCATAATTACTAATGATCATATGTATTTAATTTTATTTTTATTTTCTAACCGTTAGACTCTTTATTAAAATTTTAACTATTAGATTTTTATTAAAGCCCTTAATGGATCAACAAAAGCCCCAATAATCATAAATGGTCATATTGGATGGCTATAAAAGGATCATCCTGAGATCTGATTTTAGACATCCAATCCAAACATCTTCCTCTCTCTCTTCTATTTTTTTTTTTAATTCTTTTATCTTCATGATTATTTTTCTAAGTGCTGAAAGAGTCTAGCCTCCTCTACCATCATGCTCGCAGGCGGAGAGATCCCGATCGTATCTTAAAATATTTTTTTCAAATTTTTCTATATAAGAGATGGGAATATATCTTAGGATAGTGTCCAACATACTTCTAGTTTTGATCAATTTTTATGTCTTAATTTTCTATAAGTTACTTATAACTTTTACAGTCAAAATTTTTATTAATTTTCTTAAAAAAGTCTAATTCTAACAATCTAAGGTATATAGAAGGCATTTCTTATAGGCATTTTGAACCGAAAGGAGATCGATTCATTCATAATTTCAGTAGAGAATGGAGATGTGAGGTGAAAATCTTTTTTACTTTGAGAATGTCTTTCAAGCTGCACCTCTTTCAATCTTTTTTCAAGATCTTGAAGCTTCTGCTCAAGACCTGCATCCCACAATGATTTCTTGCTGTAGGGGGTTAATTCAACTTCATAAGATTGTTCTTCTTAATGAAATTCTTGAGGGGCTGAAAGATGGCTAGTTCGCGATGCAGTCCCTTGGGGAACAGATTCTTACTGTCATTCTATTGTTTGTTGAATTAGCTGTTATACGGTGTTGGTGAGGGCCTGGACCTACTACACCAAAAGATCAAACTGCTATAGGTCAATTGTTGCTGGAGGATGGGACTAGACCATCTTCGAAAGAGCTCCTGAAGAAGATGGAGCTGGGTTCCATGCTTTCTTCACTATTTTTCTAAAATTTGGATGAAAGTTCTTCCTCTAATTAGAGTTAAGTCAACGTAGATCATGAATCAACTTGCAAGAAAAGTTTCAAGAATCGATAGAGTACCCTTCAATTTAGGATCCTCTAATGCTTAAATCAGCTGAGGCCTTATGAATAGATAGTAGAAATAGAAGGTTGAAAGGCAGTGAGAGAGGATTTGAGTAAAAAGAATGGTCCGATCTTCTTTTAGTGGAAAAGTCGAGAGTATATTTCAACAGTGTTGACTCTATGAATCTTGTGCTTACCTCTAGAAGGATATCATGTTTCTCTATTTATAGAGAAATTTGCTTAGGCCTTAAGAAAAATTTGTTAGGCCGTTAGTTTATTATAATAGAATGGCTAACTAGATTGCTACTATAGGCGGTTTGCCTAGATGACAATTAGCTATAATACAGTCGGAGTGGAGCCATGATTTGTTGGAGAGCGATTGGCGCTCAATCAATTTTTGGGTCATGTCGACATTGATTTTTTATCGATCTCGCTGATATGGTGAGGTCGATATTAAACCGATCTCGACATGAAAAAGATGGGCAGCATTTTGCCCTGCTATTTGGCAACATCTATTTTTTGCCGATCTCGAGAAAATAAGCTGGTAGTAGGGATAAATCTGATCTTGTGCTCAACTATCTGTTAGGTGAATTACCGTTGTTGTGGTTGGTATAACTCTGATCTCTCATGGAAAAGCTATTCAAGAAGGTGGGCCATCAGTTTTTAGAACAGTGAACTGCTGATCTCCTCTTATATAGCTAACCATAAGTCGATTCAAGATCGATCTCAATTTATAGTGAATCAAAGTATCATTGAGAGTTGTGATTTACCGATCTAGCTACGATGGTCATTGGTATATTGCTGATCTGGTTTGAATATTTAAATCAATATGCCATACCTAGCCACGGTATAAATTAATTTGAGCTCCAGCTCGGTATTTTGTTGACCTTGAGATTGATATTTGTTATATTTTTAGCAATCATCTAGATCGATAATTTCTCCGATGATACTACGTGGCTAGTGATGATTATGTATGTATGTATGTATATACACATGCATGTGTGTGCACGTGTTTGTGTGGGTGTAAAACATAAAATATCATCCGTTTTACGTGGGCTCAACTACAAGCATTGGTTATGGGTCTACGTGTGTGTGTGTGTGTAGTGTGTGTGTGTTTGTGTGGGTGTAAAAAATTGAACCATCATCCGTTTTACGTGGGTTCAGCTACAAGCATTAGTTATTGGTCTATCAGGACTTGGGCACATTCTATTGCCATATTTTTTTAGGACACGGAGTCATCCAAAAGGATCATAAAATTGGGCACAGGTATATGGACACAAAAGCAGCTTGGGCATAATTCCTTATTATGTGTACAGTCTTTTAGTTATAATCAGCATAAAAGTCATATTCTATATTTAGTATGAAAATTAGCTTGTAACCCATGGCAAGGGAATCTTGCTTCATGGATGGCAGGCATCCCCCAAGAATTTTGCACCGGAATTTCCTTTCAAACCATTCGAAGCGTCAATTGGCAGCACCAGATAAACATTTCCAGAAAACTAACTTCGTACATAGACCGGATTTAAAGCAATCCTCGAATTGCGACAGATGACGAAAACCACCGAATTGTATGGTTTCCTAAGTTCACATAAGCAAATAAACAAATCGATCAAGATCCATCGACGGATCAAGATCGGCTTGAAGAAAGGCGAGGTTTGGCAAGCATAGAGATTGGAATGACGGGGGATACCAAGTGGCCCTCGGCGTCGTTCCCGGACACAACCAGAGTCGACGAGGAGCTCGCCGACGGCCTCGAAGGCGCCGTCGCCGTCGATGCCGAAGTCAAAGTCCTCGTCTGCGAGGACGTTGATGATTAATCGATTATGGGCTGGTCGAGGTCGCGCGCCCGGTCACCGGGCACCTCGTGCACCACCAATCTCGCCACCTCCGCCATCGCGCCCTATCTCTCCGCCGCCGCTCCGGCCGCCTGGTGATACAGACGTGCAAAAAGGTTTGGCCCGAGATCCAGAAGGGAGTGCCGTGAGGCCTCGCGCGTCGGTTTAAGGCTGCGCAGACTTGAGTCATCGGCGGTGCAAAGGATAACGGGTTCGGAAGACGGGTCGGATGCGAGTTTAGTAATCGAATAATCCGACAAAGCATCGCCGTTATATTTGTGATGGCGTGTCCTTGGGGCATTTGTATCTGCCTATCTAGCTGTCTGGCGCATACTAATCCTACGAGCGCCCACACATTGCTAGCGAACCAATTTACACGACCCACGTGCTAATTAGTTGAGTTGGTAAATGAAATGGGTGTCGGATGCGAATGATTCCGGGCTACCTCTAGACTAATTTTTTCTAAGAATCCATCTAATTGGGATCTGTCAAATTATGAGATAATTTGATAATTTATAAAAATTATTTACTTAAAAAAATAATTATAGAGAAAAAATTTATTATATTTGATTTGTGAAAAAATTATTATAAAAAATAATATCGAAAAAAGATTATTACGTTTGGTTGGAAGTAATCCTATATGAAAATATGGTAAAATTTATAAATATATTCTTCAATATAAAATAATTTTTTATACTAAAATAGTATTATTATTTTTAATTAATTTTTATATGATGACTATAATCACATAACTCTTTGCATAATGCCATCTCCATCTTAATTTTTTTACAAAAGCTTTTTATTGAATAAAATTTGAAGGACATTAAAATAAAGTCAATGATTACATATGCAGCTTTATTGAGGATATTTTTATCAAACATGGATTACCATCACTCAAAAATTTGCTAAATATCAACCTTCTCATGGTATTTATTTTACCATCTCTCTCTGATAAATAAGCATGGAGTCCAATTTTTTTACCATCTCTCTTTTTTATTTTTCATACCAAACATGATAATTTAATATAAAAATTATTTTCTCATACTAGATTACCTCCAATCAAACCGCCAGTAAAGATTAGTCCCAGATTTGAGGTTGATTGGCTATCTAAACCGGTCAAGATTCTGAAAATGATGCCTAAATAAGTTCTTTGACCCCGCCCCCCCCCCCCCCCCCACACACACACACATATACATATATATATAATTTTAAATAATTACTGGTTCAAATTTTTGAGAAGAGAATGCTGAGTTTTTTCATCAAAGGACAGCCCACATGGTTCTTCGAGTTTATCAAATTCTTCAATTTATTGGTTAGGTCCTCTTTTTTTGAATAGAGATATTACCTACGGCCACTCGACTCCAGTGACGTAGAATCTTCCCAAGTCGCCGAAGTTTGAGAGTGAAGCTAGCACAAGGGTTGAAGGTATGAGTGCTTATGGTCCAAGCTGAACTAATAATATCTTTAATATCAAGATAACGGTACCATATATTCTCGAACCGGAAGATTTTGATTCTACTAGTGGGGAGAAACACAGAAGGTGATTAGGAGATTATGAGCAGCACATGATCGGAGGTTGTTCTTGCAAGTGCGAAGCAGATTGTGAGGGGGAAGAGGAAATGCCATTGCAAGTCAATAAAACTTCTGTCAAGTCTGGCCAAGCTTGGAGAAGCTTTGAGATTCGACCAAGTATACTTTCTTTGGTTCAAAATGATTTCGATCACCTCCAGATCGTTTATCAGATTGTTGAAGGCCTCGGAAGAGGAAAGACTACTACTACTACCATGCCTATCTTTCGAGTGTCTGGTGATATTAAAGTCATCCAAAATAATCCAGGTAACTGGATGGTCTGTTTAAGGTTCCTGAGTTCAGAGAAGAAAACCTGACGATCTTCGATGTTGGAGGGACCGTAGGCGTTGGTGACTATCCACTGACAAGAATTGGTTTTCTAGAACCTAGTGGATAGGGTAAATATGTCTTTGTGGTAGTGAAAACCACTAATATATGCACCATTCCAGTCGGTAATGATTCCTCCGGCTGTACCTTTAGCATCTTTAACATCCCAATGATCGATGTCTTTCCCACATACAAATTGAAGTAGGTTCTCATTAAAGGACGTTAATTCAGATTCTTGAAAGCAAGCAATGCAACATTTAGAGAAGATGATCAAGTCCCTGATGATTCACCGCTTTGAGGGGTAGCTCAAGCCTCTAACATTCCAACGGAGGATAATCATGTTAAGTATCTCTGATAACATATACTTTGAAACTTGACTATAGAGAGTAGCATATATTAGATAAGAAAGCATGGAATATTGTGGTGCGATGAGCACAGCAAACAAAACAGAAGACAATATCTTGATCATAGAGTGAGACAAGGGAAGGTTGCTCCACCAAAAAGAACGTCTATAAGAGTTGCAAAAACAAAATGAGACAAAATGCACCCCAATGGAAGAGTCCATCATAAAGCTAAGCTGAGAGTGCAGCAACCCAGCCAATGGTTTGTTGCAGCGTTCCCGCTCCATAGCTTTGATTTTGCCTACGGAGTTGAATGAGTAATTGGCTCCCCGGTTAACTCTGCATATTGCACCAAATTTAATAAGATCACCAGTCGTCAGTGAATTAATGAAGAAGATATCTTCATTCGAAAGTGTATCGACATCAAGACCCAGGGCCTTAGCCTTTTTAGAGCAGAGGCAAGCACTTCTCTTAACCGGAGAAGATGGGGATAGGAGTTGGCAGGAAGGGGGGATTTGAGGTTAACGGTTACATGACTAAGGTTTATCGGCAAAGAAGAGAAGACGTGATGCACTGAAATAGGTTCAGGAGAGCTAGAGTGGATAGGTTTAGTCAATGTATAGTTGAAAGATGGCGATCATAGTCAAGGAAAGCAGGAATATTTGGATTTAAATCTGGAGAGTGTGAATCTAACGGCCCAATGGAAGTGGCATCATGAAACAATGGATGTGTGCTGAGAGGTGTAGGAAGTAGGTATGGAAGGAAGAAAGAGAAGATAAGTTTCCGACAACCAGCAATTAAGAAGGTGAGAGAGGAGTGCCAGCCAATGGTCGAGAAGTGATGTGATTGCAACTGAAGGGATGTTGGGCACTGCACTATCTGTGGTGAGAGGACAGAAAGATTGGACAACCAGCAGGAGGTTCACCGCTTCGGCGAGCTGAGGATGGAAGGGAAGAGCGGTTGATTCTGAGATGAACGACCAGCTCTGTGACTCGTAGGGCCAAACCAAAATTTAGCTTCGTCTTCATCCATGTCGTCCAGATCATTATCTTGAGGGAAACCAGGGTCTTCTTCAGGGGTGAAGGGACAAGAGAAGTTAATTTGGAGCTTAACTTCGAATGTGAGAAGACCTATAGTGACGTCGATGACTTCTGGTAGGGTTTCAACATCTTCACATAAGAAATGTACATCAAAGCTTGAAAGATCTTCCCAAAGAGTGCGAGCACGACTTTCACGTAGGGGAACACCAAAGCCGGAGATGATATTATCCCCAGCTTCTACATTCCAGCATGACAATGGAAGATCTAGGAGACTAGCAACTACTTTGAACTTAAGGTTGTGAGGTGAACCTGGTCCCAGTGGTCGATCCTAAGGCTAAAACCATCACCAAGTAGCAGACTAACGGCCACCAAGTCAAGGACTAGAGCAAGTGATGGGCAAGCCACAAAGAAAGAGGTACGACAGCCGACCAAAATAATTCATCTTGGCAGATAGAGGGTACAGTAGAGAGAGGAGGTAGCATAAGGGCTTAGGGTGTTGAGAAGGCCTCTAAGAAAGAGGAGCTTAGAGGAGAGTTCTTGCTTCCTGCACTGTCTTCCAGACCTCCATCATCTTCAAGATTAGATCCAAAGAGGGAAAAGAAGGAGATGCTCTGAAGAATAAGAAGGAAGAGAAGTCCACTAACCATCTTCCCGACGAGGCTACGCAGATCTACTTCAACTCTTTATTACAGCTTTATTTACTTATTTTAATTTTTATTATTTTTTCCTATTCTTTTTAATTTCATATATTTTAATTCTAAATTTTAATTTAATACAAAATTTATTTTATGATCTCTAAATTTTAGCTTTTTATTTTTATTTATAAATTTATTTTATTATAATTAGAAGCTAAAATCTAAATAGTAGATCCTAATACCAAGTTATTTTTATTCATAATTTTAATTTTTATTTTTTAATTTTATTTTTTTTAAACTAAAATCAAAGTTATCAAATTAAAAACTGCCTTCTCTATGGATTCGACCTGACTTGCTATTTTCTATATATTTTTAATTAATTTTAAAAAGTCAGAATTAAATTGATAAATATGGTGTATTAACGACAACATCGCGATCTATCAAGTATATACCAAATTCTTTCATAAATAATGTAATTCATTCTCTCGGAAACTCCATTATGTTAAGGTATTTTAAAAACAATTTTCCTAAGTCTGATACCATAATCTCTGCAATATTTATGAAATGGATCCCTATATTCACCATCATTATCTGCTCGAATATGCTCTAGTTCTTTTCCTGTTTCTTTTTTAATGCTAGCATGAAAATGCTTGAACACGTTAAACACCCGATGTTTAAATTTTAAAGCAAAAGCGATATTTTTGTAGCATGACTATCAATAGAAACAACAAAATTTAAAGCACCACCAAGAGTTCTAGCAGCCATGGTGCAAACATCAGGATGAATTAATTCCAAAATAGATGATCTTCTATGTGGAGGATATTTGTAAAATGCAACTCTATGTTGTTTGTGAGATAAACAATCAGTGCATATCTTTAATGATGTATTTTTTATAAGAAGAAGTTTTTTTGTAGCAAGGATGCCAAGTCCCTTCTTGCTCATATGGCTAAGTCGCTTATACCATAATCTAGTGGAGGAATCTTTAGTTGTATTTACCTTTGCCTTATATAATTTTGCTTGTATCATATAAAGTGTGCTTGATTTATCTCTCTTGCTACCACTAGAGAACCTTTGGTGGGCTTCTATTTTTTTTCATCAAAATAGCTATGGTAACCTTCGTTATCAAGTACTTTGATGAAAACTAAGTGGAGACGGATATCTGGAACATGTCTCATATTTTTTAGCAATAGTTGATATCCAATGCTGATTTTTAGACAAACATCTTCCATACTAACAATCTTGATTACTCTATCATTTTCCATCTTAATACTATCTAAATCACCGCTGGTGTAAGATGTAAAAAGGTTATATCGAGAGGTATCATGGAAAAAGGCACATGAGTTAACAACCCAAGTACAATTATGACTTATAAGGTTCATATAATCATTATCACAAATAATAGCAACATCAACTCAGATGCAACTGCTGTTGCATCATTTTCTTTCTTATTTTTTCATCTCTCTCTATTGATTGCTCTCTTTTAAATTTTTTGCACTCCCTTATCATGTGCCTTGGCTTGCCACAATAAAAATATTTTTTTAAAAAATTTGAATATTTTTTTTGATTTATCATGATTGTTAAAATTTTGAGTTTTTGATTTTACTCCTCCCTCGCCTTTGTGTTACCAATGTCTCTGACCATGCAATCACATGCTATTCTTTTTTTTCTAGTTTCCTTATTAAGCATATTATCCTTTACTATTTCCAATGTTACCATACCATTATAAGCTGAATTATCGAGTGATATAATCAAACTTTTCCAATTGTCGGGCCAAGACTGAGCAACAATAATAGTTATAACTCATTATCTAACATCATTTTAATAGCAACCAACTAATTTACTATATCTTGAAATCTACTCAAGTGCTCGACAACTGAACTTTCCTCCTTATACTTAATGTTCACAAGTTTTTTGATCATAAATGCCTTGATTTGTGTAGTCTTCTGCTTATAGAGATTTTCTAATTTCTTCCATAAACTATGGATATTAATTTTCATAGCAATATAATAAAAAATGCTATTATCTATCCATTGTCTAATTAATCTAACTATTTTTTTATTCATTTTCTATCACTCTTGTTGAGTTTTTTTACTTGATTTGGCGCTATCCCCTTCAATGGGATCATACAAATCTTCGTAGAATAATAAATCTTCCATTAAGAGCTTCCAAATTAAATAATTAGAAGACGTAAGTTTAACCATACTTTCATCTATATGTTCTTCCATTTAATCAGTACAAGAAAATTCAACCAGTAATAATTTTGCTTTGATACCACTTTGTTGGAAAAAAAATATAATCATGAGTAATAATGCCGTAAATTTTTTTTTCCCTCTTTGTGCAATTAAATAGAATATCATAAAGTAATAATAATCTCAATGATCTACTCAGATAATTAGTAAATAAAAATAATTAAGTAACCCATGAAAGGAGACACAATAATTTTGATGTGAAAATTCTTTTGATGTGAATCTTTCACTATTTAGAATAATGGGATTGCCATAGATATTCTTTGAATCAATTAAACGTTACATGAATATATCATCGAGAATAAATCTTAGCCTCCATAAGAAAAACAATCACCTCTAATAAAGTAGATTTCAATAATAAATACAAATAGAAGATAGATTTTATGATGTGTAGATGCTTAAAATAATTAATAAAAAATACTTTTCAAAGATCGAAATCGTGCAACTTGTAGCTTTTAGTGTCAAAAATAATATATTAAAATTTTATCAAAATTGAGATACAATCAACTATCTTGATCATCCAACAAGGGACCACATAGATGGGACAAACCAAAATAACTTCGGTGGATCTGTTCGCATTGTCCTCTTCCCCAATCCAATGTTAATTGGGTCAATCTGGACTCATATTTCGTGTTGGACTGGAGGCTAGAACAAATGTGGCAGCCACTACATTGGCCGATCACTACGAGGACATGTGTTTCGGTGACAAAGGATCCAGGCTCTGCATGCATTAATGGAGAAAAATCTCTTTCTAGATGGGGAGGTCAGGGACAAGATCGCTTCTTCTCGTCATACAAAGGGAGGTAGAGAGATTGGCCGTGCAGCTTCATTTTGTGTTGTTTCTCTCCCGGTTAAGGAGGCATTTCTTATTAGTGAACGAGTTCCTTCCATCGCATTTGACCATGATGTTCTCCTTTGTTAGCTTGAGCTCAGTGTGTTTAGATGGTTACACCTACCCGCCCGAAGTTGGGAGGAATCGCCAACCATGACTTAGATTTTCTAGAACAATTTCGGATAACACCAGTCCAAAACTTGGTGATCATGACTAGTCCCTATTATCTTGGGGATTGAAGAGAGTCCACACTGTCGTAGACTACTACTTTACACGCCAGAATGGTGAAATGATGCGGGGGAGAAAAAATAAGCTCGTGGGAGCTCCCCTCCTAGGAAATGTCACGGGAAGTGCAATTATCGTTACAATGTTTGCTTATTGTTGAATCACACAACACAACAGGCTGCTGAGATTTTTGTTTCCTCAAAAACTTGCCTCAGATTTGCACAAACCAAAAGCCATATTCCAATTCGATCGGAGCTTGCTTTCTCAGGATGGCATTCATGATATTGTCATCCATGCTTGGTCTTAGATCTTCCAAGGATGTGGCGGCAAATTTGGTCCTCAAACTGAAAGCAACAAGGAGTGCTCTAAAGAAGTGGTCTGCTCCTCTGCCAGACGCGAAAAGTCTCAGCTCTTGACTGTAATTCAAAATCTTGATAGAATTGAAGAAGGAAGACCACTCTCAGCTTATAAAAAGAGCTTGAGGAAATCTGGGAGGATTAAACTTCGGCATCTCTAGAAATCTGATGAAATTTATTGGAAGCAAAGAGCAAAGGTTTAATGGCTCCGGGAAGGAGATGGTAACACGGCCTTCTTCCATAAATCTACAAATTTTAGAGGAAAAGTTGATTGGATTTCTAAGGTAGGGTGGCTCGATAATGAGTATAATCATACCTCGGATATCAAACAGGTTTTTGTGGAGTTCTTTAAAGAAATTTTTGATGACCCTGGAAGAACTTGTATTCAGCTACACTGGGATCTCCTCTACTTTGTTTCTGGATGCACCTTTCTCTTTGAAGGAAATTCATGATGCTGTGTTCAGTTTCAAGGGGGATAAAAGCCCGTGGCCGGATGGTTTCACTACATGTTTTTCCTACCTACCTTATTCTAGAAATTTTACGCACTCCGGCAGCTATATGTAAACTTGACTTCCAAAAGGCATTTGATAGAGTGAGCTCTACCTACCTTACTCTTCTCCTTGGCAAGAGAAAGTTTCCTCCTTGGTGGATTAGCTGGATATCTAATTTACTCTTCTTCTGTAAAGTTGGCGTCAAGGTGAATGGAGAGATCAGTGATTGGATCCTTTGCAGAAGTGGGCTTAGACAGGGGGACCCCTTTTCCTCCTCATTATTTATTCTCGCTGTTGATCCTTTATGCAGAATGCCAAATGTTACAGCTTCGGCTAGAATTTTTGATGGTTTGGAAAATCCCTGGGTCATGGGGGGGATTAAAATCCTATAATATGCAGACGACACCCTTGTATTTCTAAAGGCAGAAAAGAGTTCTTGTGCAGCATTAAAAATAATCTTACTCTATTTTGAACTGGTATTGGGACTCTCCATTAGCTTTTAAAAAAGTTGTATTTCTCATTTTGGAGGCCAACCTTCTGATGATCGGTACTGGCTCAGCTGTCCTATGGTACCAACCACTTTGAAGCATTTGGGGTTATCTCTCTATGGCACTAGGCTGTGTAAATCTGACTGGCTCCCACTCATACAAAAAATGGAACTCCGATTAGCCTCGTGGAAGACTAGGTTTCTCTCTTTTGGGGGACGGCTCACCTCGGTAAACTCTGTTCTCATCTCTATCCCACTTTATTTTATGTCGCTTTTTAGATTGGCAACATGGGTGATCAAGAAAATTGACAAACTCAAAAAAGAATTTCTTTGGTCTAGTTCTTCCAGCTCCACGGGTCTATCTTATAAGATAAATTGGAATACTATTTGCATGAGAAAGAATGAAGAGGGGCTTGGCATTATAGATATTACGATACTTAATGATGCACTTTTGGCTAAATGGGGTTGGAGGTTTATCACTAAGGACAAGGGTATGTTGCGAAAACAAGTTGAGTTTGCTTCTCATAAAAAAGTAAAGCTCTCAAGATGTTGGAAACCTCCCCCAAAAGATGTTCTAACCTTTGGAAAATGCCATTAATTCTCTCCCTGCTTTTTGGAATAGAATTCACTTCAATATTGGGAATGGAAGCTCCACTTCTTTTTGGAAGGATTGTTGGTTGCTGGATGCTCCACTTAAATTAGTCTTTTCGAACCTTTTTGATTGCTGCACCAAGAAGAATGGCATTGTTTTGGAGATGTTCAACTGCTCAACTCTTTCTTGGAGACTCGGACTCTCATGCTTTCCTTCGTCGAACCTGCAGAATCAACGAAATCATCTACTCTCGATGCTGGCTTCAATTACTATAAATGATGAGGAAGACGAAGTTGTTTGAAAGGCAAGCTCCAGCAAACTTTTCTCCACTGCATCTCATTACCAATTCATCATCTCTAGAGAGATACGTTGCTATTTCACGTGGTCTCTTTGGAGGACGGCTTTACCCTTTAAATTTAAATGCTTTCGATGGCTCTCAGACTTGCAAGAAAAGGCTTAACACTAGAGAGTTTATTGGCCGAAGGATTGGTAAAAATTTGGGAGGTTGTGTACTCCGCCAAAATTCTATTGAGTTGGTCGATCATCTTTTCTTGGATTGCCCCTTCTTCTCTACTATTTGGAAAGCAATTTACCTGTTGCTAGGTGTTCTTCTTTCACATAACTCCTTTGAAGGCTTATGCATGGATTGGAGAGCAAGGAACTTCAGAAAGAATACTCTTAAGCCTGTGTTGAGACTAATCGCCGCAGTCTCCTGGTCATGTTGGATTGAAAGAAACTCCAGGATCTTTCTACTCAAGAGAAGCTCCTTGAAATCAATAGGAAGTAAGGCTCTGAATCTTTTCTCTGATTGGTCCATTTTATATAGTGATAGATCTATTGCTGAGTATTTTAAAATTATTTGCAACATAAGAAAATTGGATAATATTTTAGATGGAGAAAACTAAACCCCGTTCCTGTTGGAAAGCTTCAATCTGAACTCTCAAGACCTTTCAGTAATACTTTGTAATACCTATGCCATTAACCTCTGTTTCCTTTGTTTGAGTCTTATGATTATAATGGTGCAGTCTACATAGATCAACCCTGTGTACCCTATTTTTTTATTCTGCAATAATAAATTGGTGGATGGCTGCTTTCTTAGCCTCCGAACTCATTAAAAAAAAAAAAACTTGCCCTAGATTTCAGGTGGATTATATATATAATTTTCGATAACTAGTAAAAATTTTTGCACATAAAAATTTTTCTAGCCTTTTTAGTAGCATATATTTACATATACTTATGCACATATGCATACATATGCAGGAATAGAACCTACCCAGTTTATTTTAACTAGATTACGAAAATTAAGCCACATAGTTTGCCTAGTTTGTTTGTTTTACATATATTGTCCCCATAAATTCAACGAACTATTTTTTTTCTTTTCCCCTCAGATTAAAAGGAGGATTGGTCCATGGGACCTATTTTCCTGTCTCCCTCCTGATTTTTTTTCCTTTCTCGCTCTTGAATACCGTCTGAGATGGTCGGTGCTACCTTTAAGGCTCCTAGTCGGATTACTGCCGATTAAGATTCTTAATCTCTTTCTAATTTAGACCGACTTCAAATGTCTTCTTCAGGTGGCAACCGGGAGAAAACAACCATCTCGGAGTTATTCGGAGTCATTCGGTTTGACGATGAAGATGGAATGTTTTCGGCTGAACGAGGAGAATCTTTCCCAACACTGCCCATGGCAACCGCTGCATGCCACGTTTTAGCTCGTGGACGGCAGCAGTCTGAAGTTGGCAAATCATAAATATTATGTGATGTCTTGAGCAATCATAAAATTTTGACGGTAACGATATGCTTGCCGTATTTAAATGCATGTGCACGCGTACGCGCATCTTTGCTATGCATCCAGCTGTAATTGTGGATTCGTGCCGCTGCAAGCTTCTTGTTTTTTTTTTTTAGCAAGAGAAGCTTTACGCGGCGTCCAACTTAAAGGTGCGAGCATGCGCTCTAACGGGCAGCAATCGCTACGTGGTCTTTTGTCCTATCCAAGAATTTCACTTTAATTCTTTCATGGTGTTAGTGATCTTTAAACCGACGCATTTCAATTTGGAAATGCCATAAATACAAATTTAAGGAGCCACAACCAGTTGCTCTCGCTTTGACGCCTATAAATGTAAAGCCTTGGTTTTGCAAGTAATAGCTTGGTCTACCCGGGGCCCTAGACATTGACCTAAGTAGGGATTGACAATAATTAAGTCTGTTATGATTGTCAAATCCATGCACAATCTCGCTTGTTATAGTATACATGATCTTAGATATCCATATTGCGTGCATAGTCTTGGTATATCAACTCAAAGTACTCTCCAAATATCATGAGATCTGGTTGTCATATTCAAATTTAGTATCTGTTATAACAGTTATACTGAGAAGTTTCAATTTGGATATGCCAAGAATGCAAATTTACATAGCCTTAACCAGTTCCTCTTACTTGGACACCTATAAATGTAAAACTTTCCATTCTACAAGTAGTGCATGCACGTATGAACTGGGCAATTAACCCCACAAGCTTAAATTTATAGACAAAAAAGTTCACAACGTATATCAGGCTTAATAGTTCTACTCATATATGGCTTGGATCGTGCACAAGGGATAACTAAGTCTTAAGATAACCAAACAAGTCATAACTAGTTTGAAGTGATTCAAATTTGTTATCTTCAGCAAATTTGGCCTACTGAAGGATTTTTCGGATTTCAAACATAAGAGAAATTCATACAGTGGAAAAGATCGGAGGAGGTGGAGCATGTCAAGATTGTATAGTGAGAAAGAAGTATGATTCAAGGCCTACTAAAATTACCCGCCAAGCAATTCCAAAAAAAAAAAAAGGAAAGGGAGAAAAAAACTTTGGGGATCTTCTTTAGCCTAGAATTAAAAAAGATCATTTAAATTAAGCCTATGAGAAAGCTGTTGCATACACTTATTGAAACCACCCCACCCCCACAACCTGCCAAAAAAAAAAAAATCTCATAGAAATAAGGGTTTGAATAATGAAACTCATTCTTTAAGTAAGGTTTAAAAATAAACATATATACTATGTGCTCCTTTAGTCAATTAAAATGCAAAAATGGAAGCATAAAATTGATGAATGCGAGAAAACTAAACAAACTTATGTATGCAAAAATTTCTAATCATAATCATCTAAACTCAATGAAACATATAAATATTAAAACGAACTTACTTTGGGTTTGTTTTGGAAATTTAGCTGCCTTAGATTCTATCTAATAGGTTCCCGAGTTGGATTGTCCAACTTCCTACTTGAACCGTCAATGAAAAAGTCGGCAATCCAATAATTATCCGACCACAATTGATCAATTTAAAGCAATTCTTAGATTAGTTTTCAGATTCTTAGTTATGATTGTTGGTACATTTCAATAGGAAAAATGTAATGCATCTGAAAAAAAAACACAAAATTTAAGCAAGCCCTGTGATTCAACAACATCCTACAGAACGGCGAGTGCTTCCTAAAACGTTACCCAAAGGACGGCTTCCTTTGGATAGTTGTTCTCTTGCGTCATTTCACCATTAAAAAGGGGGAGACTAAGATAGGGGACCAAAGAATATAAGCGAAAGATACTCATGATGAAAGCAAAGGAGAAGGTACTGGGACATGGCGAGGGATCAAGCAATCATCTTTGAAGTTCGAGAAATGTGGTTGCCCGAACGTATTTTGAGGTTGAAAAAGAAGACTCGGCGATTCGATCCAACCAGGTGTGGTCGTAGCTACGTAAGCCCACTAAACTCAAACCTAACAAAAGAAACCATCGCCATCAGACGCAGCGGCAGAGGAAAAATGCTGGGCCCCAATTTGGCAGTTCCCATCCCCAGCGAGAAATTGTTCGGCAACCAACATAGAAATCACACAAAAACGTAAGCAAGCTTGTCTTGATCTCCCAATATTTTGAAGTTTCTCCCCATTACCCCACATGGAGCTGGTGGGGCCTAAGTTCCGGCACCATGCTTTGGGAGCCGCATTATGTACTTGCCTACCGATCAACGCAGAAACGGCCACAGATCGAATCAATCCAATCCATGGGTAAAGAAGACAATGAGATCGAGCAAAGTCGTTAGGTTGTTCTTGTAACAAACAAGCTACCATGAATGCCTCAAACATTACCCACATCTCAAAGGTGAAGGTTCATTGCTTTGATCACGCTAATTTGAACAGATTGTGCATTGCGTAAGTCACCTTTGCACTCAAGATTGCTTTTGTTTCTTATTTTGACTTTTGAGAAATAGCTCATTGGCCCATTTTTAGCATGAATAGGTCACTTTCGCTAGAAGTTGAACAGCACAAATTTCACAAGGGATCTTTTATAAAAGATGAAAGATTGATTAATTGTCATGCTAATTCCATGCCAATTGATTCTGTGCTGACAAGAAACCCTCTGTAAATGAAGTCATACCGATATGGAAGTACATATATTTCAGGGACCATACTTTAATAGATGACAATAGTTTGGATTTTTAAAGACCTAATTCAATTAGTAAACATAAAAGTCCCAAAGGAACAACAGAGTCGAACCATATTTGCAAGCTGGTAAAGCTGTTAAAATACATCAACATCCATTGCAAGCTTGCGTGATTGAGAACATAACCCTGTTAAAATACATCAACATCAGTACGAGCAGCCAACCATGCATTACGGGCAGCAGCTCAGATACCACCAAGTCAGTCCATTGTAATACTGCTGAATTAGCGACCGACCTGCATGCTGCCTGCTACCGCCCCACCACCGCTCCAAGAATTGCTAAACAATAACAATAACAGACTTAAGACTCGCATTGTTATTAGAGTGTCAAAATCGAAGGATCAGAAGCTTTTTTTTAATGATTATCAGATGTTTGGTAATCTCTCGCTTCCAAAAAGTGAATATACAAAAAAATCTAAATTTACAACTTTCAGGCAAAAGCTACATCATAAAAGCTATGTTGGCCTGAGAAACCCAAATCCGAGTCTTGATAATATTTTTTTAAGATAATAATTTAAAAAATTATACATTAACAATACTTTATCATAATAATTTTTTATAATATAATAATATAATATGATATGATACAATACAATTATCATCATCATTATTCTATTATAATAACCATATATTATAAAACTATTGCAACATGCTAGAATAATATCATTTTTTAATAATAATAAAATTATTATTACTATTATAATATTATATAAATATTTTATAATCATAATAAGTCTAAAAATTTACTCACCATGTTATTTAGATTTAGCATTAAAATAAATAATTTATAAATTAAAAATACTTTATAATAGCATTTTTTAATGGTATAAAGAATTGAACAATTAAAAGCATACATAATATTTTTTTGTCATCATCTCTTGATACTTGAAAGCAGTTTATTAGTTTGGTTAACAAATAGATGTTCCAAGTCTACCACTCTTGAAAAATATAATTACCAAACAAAAAACAATCTTTTATTAAAAACTCTACCATCCTAAGCTCTATAGGCACAAGCTCTACCACCAACAGCGATGCCAAAATAGGGCCTAATTCATTGTGGAAGGCAGTGGCATCTAAAGCAGTCATTAATGACGGGGCTAACAAATACATTCACCAACGCAAGTAAAGAACAAAAGATGACACCTATAAAAGCTGCATATTCTATATGACCTGATACAAACTACTTGTATGCCATAAAAATATACATGCTACAATGATCAAGTGAATGACATAATAATCTTAGAAAGCCATTCAAGGATCAAGATGGAAAGTCTCTTGTGAAGCTTCGGGTGCGCATTCTGCCTCCTACAGGAGGCATAACCTTCCGACGTTTGCAAGCTTGCTGTTCTGATCTCTTCACAGTCGGCTGCCCATCATTGTTGCCATCCAATGAATACTCATCATCAGCAATTATGCTATCATGACTGGATGCGGCAGGGAGATCCTCTTGGCAAGGACCAGCATTCAACCCACACTCTGCTTCAGTAGCATCAACTTTCTGACATTCACCATCCAGACAATCTGCTTCAATAGCATCATTCTTTTGGCACTCTTTGCCATCTCCATCATCCGCCCTAGTAGCATCCAGTTCCTGGCAGTTTCCACCATCTCCATCCTGTGTCACAGTTGCACTCGGCTCCTGGCAAGCTCCACCAATCCCAATCTTGGCCTCAGATGAATGAACTTCCTTGCAATCTGCACCATCCCCACTGTCTGACTTCATTGTATCAATTACCTGGGAATCTTGATGATCCTCATTCTTCACCTTGACAGTATCGGTTTCCTGAGAGAGCTCGACACAACCATCCTGTTTCTCCCCAGCAGAACGGGAAGGGCTATCTGAAACATACCCCAAGTTTTCGGGCAAGGCAGACCCTGACTTTACTGCTTCATGGTTCTTATCAGAAACTGTATGGCCCATGGTAAAGGTTTCAAGTGATGTAACAATTGCTTCCTTTTCTTGCATGGAGCTCCATGATGTGCCATGCGTTCCAACAAGCCTTGGGGAATATGTAGTTGAACAAATCTGGGATTTGGGGCTTCCACCTTGTGGCCGGGAATCGTCCTTGTCAGGACTTGAGGAAACTTGCATGCCCGTGTCCACTTGTTCCTAGTCCACATATATACAATGTCACTACAGTGATAATGAGTAATAGACGTAAAGAAAAAAGTCATGCATCAAACGAAGTAATATTTTCAATACTGGAGAATTACAACGTTAAATAGATATTGAGGTGAGCCAAACTAATCAACACTGAGGAAGAATACCACTACCAGATATGCTGTAGATGCAAGTTTCTGAAATGGTTCATCCTGTTGACAAGAATTTTCTTGGAGCTCAGGATAAGACCCTCCAGTTGCTCCTGGTTCAAGAAACTCCTGCAGAACCAGTCCCACTTGTTTATCACATTGAGTGACATTACAAGATAGTTCAATTTGAAGTCCTCTGTCAGTAGCAGGTCCTAATGAATCACAAATTACTGGCTTAGCTGGACTGCACAACTGGGGAAGAAATTCTACCACTGATACTTGCACAACATCATTTTCATTTTCTTTGCCGGTAGAAGCTATTGAATCACTAACTGCTGGCTTGTCTGCACAGGAATGCTCAGGTAGAAATTCTATAATGGGTTCATGATCAACATCAATTTCGGGAAACCCCAAGGAAAGATGTCCATTGCTACATGCAGCTGGGGTAACTTTTGGAGAGGAGTCGTTGAGAAGATCATGTATCAGCTTCCGAATAACACTACGCTTCAGAGAAGCCTCGACCGGTGAAAACCAATCAGCACCAAGCTGAAAAGAAACCAACATCATCTTTAGAAAGCCCCGGACTGGCACTTCTTAACATACAACAAAAATGATGAGTTCAGAAAGATACGGTGCTAATTGGAACTCCAGATAAAAATTAGTCTTTCCAATAAGTAGGTTGTTCTCTTAAAGTGACATGGGAACAAAAGTAATAGAGGTACATGTTCTTCAACCGCTAAAGAAGTAACCTATATCGAAAAGGTTATCTACAGACATCCCAGGCAAGTCCAGGTGCGGTCAACTTTTCTGAGTGAAACAATCTTCCACCATTAGCATCCTGGATGTTCTCCTGTGCTTAGGATGATATTTTGTGTGCCACATGCATAGGTACGAAGAGATGCGGCATTAATATTGCATAGATTTCTATAAAGATACATATATGGACATGATAAAACCAACAGTCAATAATCTTTTGCATCAATGGAGTTCTAGCTTAATATAAGAATCAATAAGAGTTGACTATCCAATGTGATTATCTGATCCAATCTGGTAAAATTGCAAGTTGGTGGGTAAGGGTTCTCTTCTTCTGAACTTGAGTTTTGGTCAGCAGTGCGGTAACAACTGTTGGAAGGAACATGGTTCAAGGACGAGGCGAATTTCAATAAATAAGATGGGTTGACTAGGATCCGGCCGAGTGGATCTCTACTCAAATCCAGTCAGGCTATGATTAGAGAATAGGTGTCCAATATCGATAATCCGAGTCATTGGATGTAATCTAACGAAAATTGTGATTCGGAAACCCCAAGCATATGCATCAGCTGATCAAAAACATGTATTGTTTCATATTATTTAAACTGCTCAATTTTTGACCGCATGATGCATAGGCTAGGGATTCCAAATCATAATTTTTGGTGCATAGGCATTTTAGAGACAATAGATCACATCCAACAGCTCAGATCATCAACATTAGAACCTCCAATAATGTTTATATGTTTGTATACATATTATGCATCGTAATCATTTAGCTTTTTTTCCCAACTACTAGGGATTGGCTTTATGGTTCCTCGCTCACCTAGTATTCCTATCTAATGCCACACACGCATGCGCATCCTCCAATAATGTTTATATGTTTGGATACATATTATGTATTGTAATCATTTAGCTTTTTTTCCAACTACTAGGGGTTGGCTTTATGGTTCCTAGCTCACCCAGTGTCAGATTGCTCGGGCGAGGCGCCCTTGGCTGAAAGCGCCTTTGCCTCCTCCAGGTGAGGCGCCTCTACCGCCTAGGCGCTCGCCTTTGGCACCTAATTAAAATTTATTTTGTCTCCTAGCAATTCAGCTTCCAATTTAACCGCTGCAATTCATTTCTATTTGAATTACAACTATGGATAATAGATAAATTCTTTAAAAGAACAAAAAGAAAGGATACTTAAGAAAGGGTACTTAAGTAATATTATATTCCTAAACAAGTTTTGATAAATGATTGATTAGTACTTGCAAATTCACACAAAGAGAAGGAATAGGCTAAAGCAAAAGAAGCTTAGCGATTTAGTGTATGTCAAATACAATCACAAGCTTAAAGAGAAATATGATCAGCGAAATGTTATTGATCCTTATTCTTTGCAAGAAATTGATGATAGTAATGAGTGGTTGATTAGAAAGTCTGGCACGCAAGGAGTCAATTCTATGGATGTTGAGGATAATTTAGTGTTCGATGATGATGATGACTTGACATGGGGTACAGTAGCTAGGACAGCAGGTGTTAGAGAAGTAAGAAAAAATACCAGATTGCAAGCAAGATCAAGATCAGCAACAGCTTCAACTTCCAACTTCACATTCAGAGCCACCAGACTTAAATCATAAAGAGATTAGTTCTCGTTCAAAAGAAGAGATTGAGAAGAACATAGAGAATAACCTATCTGATGATGGAGGAGATGATCATTATAACAACTTAAGCATAGAATCTGATGAAAACTTTTAGTTTTAGACTTTTAGAATAGAGCAATAGACTGCCCTCTATAAGTAATGGAGAAAATAGAAAACAGAAATTTTTTTATTATTTGGATGTAGTGTTCAAACAAAAAAAATCTAATGAAGACTTTTAGTTTTAGATTAGATCATTAGAACAATAAACTATAATGAAGACTTAGTTTTAGAATAGACTATATTTATTTCTTATTTTTCCTTTTTTTTTTTTTCTAAAACAATGATGCCTGACTTCAATCAGGCGCTTGCTTTTTCAGCGCCTAGCACCTTGAGGGTGCCTAGCGCCCTTAACAACCTTGCACTCACCTAGTATTCCTATCTAATGCCACACAAGTATACATATTATGTATCGTAAGCATTTAGCTTTTTCCCAACTACTAGGGGTTAGCTTTATGGTTCCTCGCTCACCTAGTATTCCTATCTAATGCTACACACACGTGTGTGTGTGTGAAGAAGTGTATACATATATATCAACCGAAAGACCGAGATCAAGAGGTTGGCATGCTTCTGAAAGCATTTGACACCAAAAGCTTCATAGTCAGAAATAATGAAGGGCTCTCAAAATGAAAATCATCACCATTGATCATGATCCATGACATTGAATTAGCTACCAAAAATCATGCAATTTTAAGGTTTTTTACACATGCATCGAATAAAAACAAAGTTGACTATTTCAATAGTATGATATCACATTTTAGTTTGATATATAGTTCAAAAGCATCCAAATTAGTTAAGTACATATTTTAAAATATTTAGACCGAGATCAGCCATTTATAATTGCAAATTATATAATTTATACTATGCTTTTGGTCACTAACTATATTCTACCATTCATTTTTCTGGGCTTGATGCATAAACAAGAGACATCAAAACTAAAAAAAAAAAAAAAAAGTGTATGAGCATTTAATACATCATAAATCATGATCAACAATTTTGATTTTCGTTTGAAAGGCTTTTTGACTAGGAAGCATGCCAAATGCTCTCATATGCAACCTAGCCCCCCCCCCCCCCCCATCTTCTATATACATATTATATACTTTTAAATAATTATTGTAAAATATGTTATATCACGTACACACACATATAGTCAGATCATTACCAGATTGGATCACTATTTGAATTATATTTATATCTTTATATCTATCCATCCATCTATCTGCATGAAAATATTATTAGATAATTATTGCAAAATATTATAAATCAGGTACATACATACGGAGATATACACATTCAGATACATGTATAATGATTGGATTGCTATATGAATCATATTTATAAGTGAATTGATCCATTGGATGAGATCCTTAACAAATTACTGTACCAAAAACTCCTTATTGCATATAGGCTATTGGATCAGGTTCAAGTAGATTAAGATCAAAATCTGATCAATTGGCAGGCTTATTAACACCATTCATGCTGCACCATTAGCTTTCTAGACAGCTCAAACAACTGTCTTTTAGGTCTTTTTATGATTAGACTGCAGATTTTTACTTAAACTACAAACATTTTTATCAAAATTAAAAAAAGGCACCCACACAGTCTGTCCTGAGGTTGCATTTCAAGGGACTTCACATTTAATTAGAGCAAGGGGCGAAGCAAAACTCCTGCTTATCCTGCCTACATCTCTATATACTTCAACTTATCAGCCTTTGCAGAAGTGGGCCAATAAACCATTCTCTTAAATTATATCTGTGTGTATAAGGGAATAGCCATGAATCCAGCATACATGCTGGACCATGGGGCCTCCCTGTTTAGTATCCAGTAGCATGCTGGCTTCTGTGGCAAGTCACCCATAGAAGCTGAAGCGAATGATTGATATCTGCAGCTTCCATTACATTCCACGGGTCTCACATCTGGAAATATGATTTCAATCAAAAGCACATGCAGATCCAGATTCTAGTTCTCACAATACTAGAAAAGCTGAATGTAACACCCTAACCATCAAAGGAAGATGATTGTTAGTTTCCATTTTGTGGTTAAGAAAGCAATGCTGATTTTAGCAGCCTCAGAGTGATTTCCATTTCTTGTAACAAGAAATCCATTGCCTAATAGAATAAGTAGGAAAACAAAAGAAAATGTGATATATGGATATAGTCATATGCAATAAGATCTCACGAGCGATGCTACACTAACTCAGAAAATTACTCAATAAAGTCAGCAGTCTAGCACCACCCAGTTTGCTTCATTATGCACAACAAATTCACAATGCCAATACAAAGGGAGCAATAAGAATACAACAAACCAGTTAAGTGACTTATTAAAGTTTGAAATTACTTTAGCATTTTCCATATCTCATACTCAATTGAATGAAGATTAAAAATGCATTCCATGGCAGCATGTGAAAAGAAGACCAGAAAATACTAAGGATGATAAATTTAGTGTTCCATGGGACCTAGGCAAATCCATGAAAGTCTGAAAAATCTCGAAAAGCTTATTCTGCCACTAAATTTTAGCAGTGGACAGATGCAGTGTCAAAGAAGTATGCACATGATTGATCACTCGATCATGCACAAGACTCTGCTTATTGTGAATGGAGTAGGAATCTATCATTTCCTATGCAATACAATTTCTTTAATCTCTTCTGCTGATTTTACAGCATATGCATGCAACTTCCATGTGATAAGTCTAAGAGAAAGCATGACATTTTCAATTGAAAATGAAATACTTGGACATTAATGCAAGCAAGAGGCATGATAGACCAAGTAAATTTAAAAGAATGCAATAAATAAATAAATATTAAGAGGATAATTATATAATTCGATATGGTAAACATACAGGCCTTTCAAGAAGCTACTTCCAATTTTCAGAAAAATAAGTTACATAGAGAGAAAGGGACTCACAAAGCTGGAGAATTTGGTGATTTTGAAAGGGCTAAAATCTACTGGAGCTTCTTCCAGAAACAACTCCACATAGTGAAGTAAGAAAAGGCCACAGTCAAATGAATTCTCCTGTTGCGGCAACTGTGACATAAAGTAATAAGCTAGTAAGGAACTACTAAATCAGAAAAAGGAAAATAACAGATAAAGTTATCCCAACATAGTTACTCAACCAAGAACTGAGTGAAAAATTAAGCTAAGAGTGGCAACTAGAAGATTAATGCCATGCAAATGTAAGATTCATATATACGGATAAACAACACAAATTTTGATAAAATTCAGTGGAAGTCGGTCAGCATTATGAGCACAAATTCCATTGTCAACAAGGAGGGGACAATATTGACTGAGAAATCTGTCAGGCAGAAAAGCAACATACTTGTCAAACGTCATGACAAAATATGATTTTATGAGCCAAAAAAGAATAAAACAAAGTAATCAGGAAAACATTAAACATTATACTCCAAGGACCAATTAACAAGAAACGCAATGTTCAGAGTTTGTATAGCTTAAAATTAAAAATAAAAAACATAAAAAATAAAAAAAAATAAAAACATAGGACACAACAAGACCCAAATCATTATTGCTAGCACATTACTTCAAACTCGCAAACAAGGCTGTCAACATGGTTAGGCAAAGCCAGGCAGTGGGCACACTTTATGAACCAGGTGGAGGCCCAGGCACTTAGGCAACAGCCTAGCAAGGAAAGCAACTTCAGTTCTTGATAATGAACGCCATTAGATATACATAAATAAGTAGGTTTTTATGATACATACACTCGATTTTCACAATATATGGCATGGAACCTTTTCTTCACACCAAAAAAAATCCAAAGATCAAAATCCACAAAGAGGAGGAGCCATACCCAGTAAATTATAGAGCCATGGCGAAGCAGCCAACACAAAGGCATAGAAGCAGGAGGACAGGGAACTAGCGAAAAGCAGACTGCAGGGCCATACCGAACACCCATCAAGGAAGAAGCAAGCAGAATAGGGGCTAGCAAGCAAGATGAAGGGGAAGAACGTGAAAAATAGGGTAAGCATGGCCAGATGAAAAAGAAGTGGTATCAGAAGAAAAGGAGGAAGAAATAACAAAGGAAGAAGGACAAGAAGAAGAAGATAAAGACTAGTCTGCAATAGAAGAATAGAACCGCGAAAGTAAGGAAAAAGGTAAATTGAAAGTAAGCACACATTACTGGCACCGATACTAGTGACTCATCATGGCCTCCACTACCCTCCCAGATGTCCCATATGTGGTTCACATAGGAAAAGAAAGATATAAAAAGATATCTTCAAAGAAGTAGGCTTTTGGCCAGCTTGCACTAGGTGAATTGGCTGAATTAAGCACCTAGGCAACCTCCTCTGACAACACAGCTCCTAAAAGTAACATAAAAAAATAAAAAACTACTTAACATCAAGATCTGCAATAGTAGTGTCAAGAATCGTATCAGTATGTTACTAGTTCAACCTGGTACACATCCTATGCCAACACATGCTTGCAACACCTTTTGCTCACTCCCAGCCATGGTACTGCCAAAATGGGTGGTAGGGGTTAGTATCAGGTGGTACAGGGAGGTTCTGCCAAGTACAGGCATGTACGGATCAGTTCAGCTCATGTACCAAGCCGAACCTCAATACCCTACCAGTAAGGTACATCAATATGAGAAGGTACAAGTTAAGAGAAAACCCTGCTAAATATTGGCTGGGAGAGTGCAGCATGCGTATTTGATCCAGCAGCAGAATGTGGAGCAGAGGGGAGGTAGCATGCCAACATAGTAAGACTAGATATTGCTTTTGCAAGTAAGGTATGATATTAACCAAGATGGCATACAATTTCTCCATTGTATATTCCTAAAAGCATAGCCAGTGAGCCAAGGCTGCCCTGTAGTAACCGAGATACTAAAATGTAAATGACACCCAAAGGCAGAACAGAACCATCATCTGATTAGGTGATCTCTATATGCCAAAATCGACAAATTTATACACGTATATGTAATATAACATTGCTGTGTTTCTATGGAAATAAGAAACATGGTTTCAAAATAAGCAATTTTAGTCAGCAATCACAGGAAAAGTCTCTTAAAGAATATATCATACTTCAACATATTGGCCATAATCTTATGCATTGTTTCATTCAAAAAAACTTAATTCGTATGGAAAAAGATCAGTATAAACTTGTTGGAGAACTCTAGGCTCTTGAGAAGATAACTTATTGTCATGAAAGACTTACACAATAAAAATATCTAAAATATGCTTCAATGCTGATCCAATGTGCATCAAAGCCTGATTCTTAGATGCCAGAAACCGGAGCAGGTGCAAAAGTAGATTCAGTTGCAGGTATGGGGAATGGATCTCTCAAAGAAATAAGGAAATTAAAACAAGTGCTTTGGTAGGATGTGTGAGGACAAATTTTTGAAGTGGATACCCACCCTAAGTAGAAGTTTCTAGCTATTAGGGCCCAGTTTTGGCAACTAAACTGTAGTTTCGAATTTTTGACACCACATTAATAGCTTTCAACATAATTATTGGTACAGAATCTGATTGACGCCGGACCGAACTAGAGTCGAGGAAGACGAGGTCGCCGTCGGTGATCTGCAAAACAAAGTTCCGTCCGGAGTCGGTGGTGGTGGCTCCAGCGGGACCTTCCGACGATCAAGTCAGCTTTTCTGGTCAACAGAAATGGAGTACTCAGGAGAGAGTTCAGCAGAGTATCAGGAAAGAGAAGAGAGCTTAAAGAAAACATATCTGAGGTCCCTTTTTATAAACGAAGCCTGTAGCGGGTTGACAGTGACAGCCGTAGCCGTCTGGTAGCAGGCCACTTGAGGCCTGATGGAGTCTGTCATGAAGGGGGGCACCGCCTGTAGCGCTGCCTGTAGCAGACTGATAGCAATAGCTGCAGCCATCTGGTAGCGGACCGCTCGAGGCCTGGTGGAGTCCGGTACGGAGAGGGAGAGGTCGTCAAACTGATAGTGACCATTCATTGAGATTCGATAATCAAAGTTTCGAGGAAGCAGGCATAGGAGTCCGACTGAAGGAAAGATCCGGAGGGAGTTCGACTCCCGTAGGAGTCCGACTGAAGGAGAGATCCGAAAGGAGTTCGGCTCCCGTAGGAGTCCGACTGAAGGAGTCTGGAGAAATTTCGGCTCCCGTAGGAGTCCGATCGAAGGAGAGATCTGGAGGGAGTTCGGCTCCCGTAGGAGTCCGACTGAAGGAGTCCAGAAGGAGTTCGGCTCCCGTAGGAGTCCGACTGAAGGAGAGATCTGGAGGAAGTTCGGCTCTCGTAGGAGTCCGACTGAAGGAGAAATCCGGAAGGAGTTCAGCTCCCGTAGGAGTCCGAATGAAGGAGGGATCTGGAGGAAGTTCGGCTCCCGTAAGAGTCCGACTAAAGGAGGAGTTCGGAAGGAGTTCCGGACTCCTCCCGTAGGAGTCTGACTGAGGGAGAGATCCGGAGGGACTTCGGCTCCCGTAGGAGTCCGACTGAAGGAGAGATCTGGAGGGAGTTCGGCTCCCGTAGGAGTCCGATTGAAAGAGTCCGGAAGAAGTTCGGCTCCCGTAGGAGTCCGACTGAAGGAGGGATCTGAAGGAAGTTCGGCTTCCGTAGGAGTCCGACTGAAGGAGGGATCTGAAAGAAGTTCGGCTCCCGTAGGAGTCCGACTGAAGGAGTCCGGAAGAAGTTCGGCTCCTATAGGAGTCCGACTGAAAGAGAGATCTGGAGGAAATTCAGCTTCCATAGGAGTCCGACTGAATGAGAGATCTGGAGGAAGTTCGGCTCCCATAGAAGTCCGACTGAAGGAGAGATTTGGAGGGAGTCTGATTGAAGGAGTCCGAAAGGAGTTCGACTCCCCATAGGAATCCGATTGAAGGAGGGATCTGAAGGAAGTTTGGCTCCCGTAGGAGTCCGACTGAAGGAGTCCAGAAGGAGTTTGGCTTCCGTAGGAGTCCAACTGAAGGAGAGATCTGGCGGGAGTTCGGCTCCCGTAGGAGTCCGACTGAAGGAGAGATCTAGAGGAAATTCGGCTCCCGTAAGAGTCCGACTGAAGGAAGGATCTGAAGGAAATTCGGCTCCCGTAGGAGTCCGACTGAATGAGTCTGGAAGGAGTTCGACTCCCGTAGGAGTCTGACTAAGGAAGAGATCCGAAGGGAGCTCGGCTCCTGTAGGAGTCCGACTGAAGGGGTCCGAAAGGAGTTCGGCTTCCGTAGGAGTCAGACTGAAGGAGAGATCTGGAGGGAGTTCGGCTCCCGTAGGAGTCCGACTGAAGGTATCTGGGAGAAATCCGGATCCTGGGGAAGCCCAACCGAAGGAGAAGTCTGGGAGAAGTCCGGCTCCTGGGGAGTTCGGCCGAAGGAGAAGTCTGAGAGGTGTCCAGCTCCTAGGGAGTTCGACCGAAGGAGAAGTCTGGGAGGAGTCCGGCTCCTGGGGAGTTCGACTTCGGCGGAAGCGGAATTTATCCCCCACAATAGTCCCCCCCACTTCCGAGTTCGAAATTTCAAGAGAGTGAAAAAAAGGCGACTGCCGAAGTCCTTTTCCAGGCTCTGCACCCGTTGAGGTTGAAGCTCGGAGAAGATCTTATCTCCAACCAAGGTTGACGTTGAAGTTGAAAGCTCGGAGGGTCTTGTCTCCAGTCGAGGTCCAGGTAGATCTTATCTTTTATTGACGTTGCGGTTGAAGCTCGGGAGAGATCTTATCTCCAGCCGAGGTCCAGGGAGATTGTCTTTTGTTGACGTTGCGGTTGAAGCTTGTGGGAGATCTTATCTCCAGTCGAGGTCCAGAAGATCTTGTCTTTTGTTGACGTTGCGGTTGAAGCTTGTGGAAAATCTTATCTCCAGCTGAGGTTAAAGGAGATCTCTCCTGTTGATGAGACTTTGAAGCTCGAGGGAGATCTTATCTCCAGCTGAGGTTGAAGTTGTAGTTGAAGATTGGGGGAGATGCTATCTCCAACCGAGGTTGAAGTTGAAGTTGAAGCTCGGAGGAGATCTTATCTCAAGTCGAGGTTGACGTTGAAGTTGAAGCTCGAGGAAGATCTTGTCTCCAGTCGAGGTTGACATTGAAGTTAAAGCTCGAAGGAGATCTCATCTCTAGCCGAGGTTAAAGAAGATCTTATCTCCCATTGTTGTCGAGCACAATGGAACCGTCGTCGGGGCCTTTACTTTGCTCACGCTAGGACGAGATTCTTCTCCTGTTTCTAACGGACTGTGGGGGCGCATAAGGGCCGTTGTCAGGGCCTCTCCCCCATCTCGTCTAAACTGAACGAGGCCTTCGACTTTGCTCACGTTAGGACGAGGTTCTCCTCCTATTCCTAACGGACTGTGGGGGCGCATAAAGGCCGTTGTCAGGGCCTCTCCCCCATCTCGTCTAAACTGAACGAGGCCTTCGACTTTGCTCACATTAGGACGAGGTTCTCCTCCTATTCCTAACGGACTGTGAGGGCGCATAAGGGCCGTTGTCAGGGCCTCTCCCTCCATCTCGTATAAAATGAACGAGGCCTTCGATTTTGCTCACGTTAGGACGAGGTCCTCCTGTTCCTAACGGACTGTGGGGGCACATAAGGGCCATTATCAGGGCCTCTCCCCCCATCTCGTCTAAAATGAACGAGGCCTTCGACTTTGCTCACGTTAGGACGAGGTTCTCCTCCTGTTCATAACGGACTGTTGGGGCACATAAGGGCCATTGTCAAGACCTCTCCCTCCATCTCGTCAAAAATGAATGAGGCCTTCGACTTTGGTCACGTTAGGACGAGGTTCTCCTATTCCTAACGGACTATGGAGGCACATAAGGGCCATTGTTAGGGCCTCTCCCCTCCATCTCGTCTAAAATGAACGAGGCCTTCGACTTTGCTCACGTTAGGACGAGGTTCTCCTCCTGTTCCTAACGGACTGTGGAGACACATAAGGGCCATTGTCAGGACCTCTCCCTCCATCTCGTTTAAAATGAACGAGGCCTTCGACTTTGCTCGCATTAGGATGAGGTTCTCCTCCTGTTCCTAATGGGCTATCATTGATTGCTTCTTCCCTATCGTCAGATAGTTTCTGCACCGAAAAACGATAATGTTGAAATGAAAGAATTTTATTGAAGGAAAATTATCGGTAGTACATTCTCAGATTCTCTAAGTTTTAAGATCGTGGAAGCGTTGGCCTGGGGGGAGAACTTCGTACCCTTCCGTCAGGGCTTCTTTGATGACGAGCTTACGGAGGAGTTTTGATGACGAGCTTACGGAGGAGTTCGGGCTCGCGCTCGGAGGGGAGTCCGTGAGTGCGGCCGAACTTCATTCGACCTTCCTGTAAAACCTCCTAGGAGAACTTCGTGCCCTTCTATCGGGGCTTCTTTGATGACGAGCTCACGGAGGAGTTTGGGCTCGCTTGCGCCCGGAGGGAGTCCGTGAGCGTGACCGAGCTTCATTCGGCCCTCCTGTGAAACCTTCTGGGAGGAGAACTTCGTGCCCTTCTATCGGGACTTCTTTGATGACGAGCTCGAGGGGTTCGGCCTCGTTTGCGCTCGGAGGGAGTCCAGGGGCGCGGCCGAACTTCATTCGGCCTTTCTATGAAACCTCCTAGGAGGAGAACTTCATGCCCTTCTATCGGAGCTTCTTAGATGACGAGCTCACGAAGTTCGGGCTCGCTTACGCCTAGAGGAGAGTCCGTGAGCATGGCCGAGCTTCATTCGGCCTTCCTGTAAAACCTCCTGGGAGGAGAACTTCGCATCCTTCTGTCTGGGCTTCCTTGATGACGAACTCGAGGGGAAGTTCGGCCTCGTTTGCGCTTGGGGGGAGTCCGTAAGCACGATCGAACTTCATTCGGAGAGAGAAAGGGGGATTGGCATGGACGTTGTCATGGTGAGCTGGGGCGACGTGGCCAAGCTCTTCAATCCGCTGACACATCTCCCGCAGTTTCTGATTGAGGATGTCAACTCGATAGCAGATCTTTGAAGGCTTCCGGCCGTGGATGGGCGAAGGTCTCTTCCGAAGAAGAACCATATCCAGGCAAGAATCCTCTACTTTTTGTTTCTCCTTCCCGGGGGCGACGGGTATGCTTGCCCGAGTTTCCTCCTTTGGACCGGCTCCTGATATCCTGATGGCGGGTTTTCGAACGGAGTCGCCGCTGGGGGCTGCCGCATGGCCTGCACCATCTCGGTGAGGTCCTGAACCCGCTGCATCAGCAGGTTGAACTACTCTGAATCTACCGTGGTCGAGGGTGGAGGTTGAAGTGCCGACGCTGGAGTCGAAACGGACGGATCTGGCTCAAATCTTGAAGGTCGGTAAGGTCGATTGAGCACTCCTTTAAGAACAAGGGTACCTCAGAGATAGAGGTCCTTCCTCTAGCGTCAATTCTGTTGGTGCAGAATCTGATTGACGCTAGACCGAGCTGGAGTCGAGGAAGACGAGGTCGCCGTCGGTGACCTGCAAAACAAAGTTCCGTCCGGAGTTAATGGTGGTGGCTCCGGTGGGACCCTCCGACGATCAAGTCAGCTCTTCTGACCAACAGAAATGGAGTGCTCGGGAGAGTTCGGCAGAGTATCGAAAAGAAAAGGAGAGCTTAGAGAACGTATCTGGGGTCCCTTTTTATAGACGGAGCCTATAGCGGGTTGATAGCGACAGCGTAGCCATCTGGTAGCGGGCCGCTCGAGGCCTGGAGTCTGTCACAGAGGGGGGCGCCACCTGTAGCGCTGCCTATAGCAGACTGATAGCGACAGCTGCAGCCATCTGGTAGCGGGCCGCTCAAGACCTAATGAAGTTCGGTACGGAAAGGGAGAGATATCGTCAGACTGATAGTAACCGTTCATTGAGATTCGATAATCGAAGTTCGAAGGAAGCAAGCGTAGGAGTCCGACTGAAGGAGAGATCCGGAGGGAGTTTAACTCCCATAGGAGTCCGACTGAAGGAGTCTGGAAGGAGTTCGACTCCCGTAGGAGTCCGACCGAAGGAGCAACCCGGAAGGTGTTTGGCTCCCGTAGGAGTCCGACTGAAGGAGAAATTTGGAGGAAGTTCGGCTCCCATAGGAGTCCAACTGAAGAAGTCCGGAAAGAGTTCGGACTCCTATGGAAGAGATCCGGATGGAGTTCGGCTCCCGTAAGAGTCCGACTGAAGGAGTCCAGAGGAAGTTCGGCTCCCGTAGGAGTCCGACTGAAGGAGAGATCCGGAGGGAGTTCAGCTCCCGTAGAAATCCGACTGAAGGAGGTGTCTGGGAGAAGTCCGGATCCTGGAGAAGCCCAGCCGAAGGAGAAGTCTGGGAGGAGTCCAACTCTTGGAGAGTTCGGCCGAAGGAGTCTGGAAGGAGTCCAACTCCTAGGGAGTTTGGCAGAAATTCGACCATTGGGGAGTTTGACTGGGGCCCGGCCGCTAAGAAGTTTGGCCAGCTGAAGGGGTTCGGCTAGGGCTCGACCACTAGGAAGTTCGGTTAGATTCGGCCGCTGAGGAGTTCGGCTGGCTGAAGGAGTTCGGCGAAGGTTTGGTCGCTGGAGGAGAATTTCCGATCGAAGCTCTTTTGTGATTTTCGGTTGCATTAGACTGAGCATC
Source organism: Cocos nucifera (assembly GCA_006176705.1). Lineage (NCBI taxonomy): Eukaryota > Viridiplantae > Streptophyta > Magnoliopsida > Arecales > Arecaceae > Cocos > Cocos nucifera. The sequence continues at coordinate 875,024 of QRFJ01000283.1, forward strand.
AGACTGGACTTCAACGGAAGTGGGGTTTATCCCCAACAACTATGGTTGAAGGATTTTAGGCATGGGTTCAATAACTACTAGAAGGAGACAGCATGACCAATACCAAATTGTCCCAATGCAAAACTAGCACCAGTGCAAGTGTCAAAACACCAAAACCGTGTTCCAGTATATCCATGTTGGTGCACGTGAGCTGTATCATACCAACCACACCAGTGCATACCAAGAATCTTTAATTTTTCTAAGCTGCGAATTTCAGTGTGTACCGTCAAACATTAATATGATAATGGCACCATACCATGCCAATCAAAAAATGTTACAGGTTCGGTATCAACTTTTAAAACCTCCATCTTAGGCATTTAGGCTTCAGTTGGTCCAACTTAGGTTGCTTTTTAAAAAATATGGAAGCATCAGGGAGTAAGTTTCCAATCAAGGATATAGAGCGCCAGTTTCAGGACCCATTGTTTATGAAGCTGCATTTAAAAGGTAATGGCTTATTAGACTTCAACATTATGATTTAATGTTGCACCAAGATGTTTTATTTGCATTGCTAATACCAAGGGCATTATTAAATAAAATCTAACCTGAATGTAATTTGCATATATTCTCAAAATTTGGTTGTCCAAAACTTTGTAATGGATCTATCACCTTCAGTTCCTTGCTGGTTGACAAGAAGGCAGTACAAAGGAACTCACAATAAAGGACCTGAAGTTTGTGATGCATGTAATGCTAATTACAAATAAAAGAATTGAATCATACAAGATGCTATGAGTTTCACCCTGTTCCGACTATACTGTCTGTAGTCTGAAATATATAGAAGTAAACCAATTAAAGTGTCTGGGCGAAAACAAGATGAAAAATCAGAAATCAACCACCTGATTGTGGGACTTGTTCTGGCCTTTCGGACCATGATTCACCAAAATCTGATCTAAAATTGAAATTATTACCTAATGCCGCTAACACAACTGAGCTTTGACCTGAAAAAGATTGTAGTAATTACATTTGGACTGGTTTAGTGGGCCCATGGATCATCCAAAAGAATTCAGTCAATCCGACCAAAATACCATGCATGGTTTGCTGAACCATGCCAAACCAGCTAGTTTAAGGCATATGGAACAAGACCAAACCGGTCGGCGACCGGCACAGTTCAATACTATCTGTTCGCTTTATAATCGCTTGCCCTAAGCATTTTTTTCGTTCGATGGTAGCTTCACCCATTCCCCCCCCCAGCCCTCCCCCCTCTCTCAGCCTTCTCTCTCTCCCACCCTCTCTTTTCCTCTCTCTCCCCCTCACTCTCTCTCTTTTCCTATTCCTCCTTCTCCATCTCCCCCTCACTCTCTCTCTTTTCCTATTCCTCCTCCTCCATCTCCCCCTCCTATTATGGTACAGCCTCGGAATGGCATGAAATGAACCCATACCATGTCAAACCAGTTGCCAACCGATATACCCTCTGATATAACCTTGATACCATGTTGCTTCAAAATAAAAAAATATCTAACCATGGAGAGCCATGAAGATATTCTCCTCTTTAAGCTATCTAACATGCCAATAGATTTAAATAAATATAGCAACCGCCTCCACCTCACTTTTCTTCTAAAATCAATGTTCAGATTTATGCTAACATATGACCAACTTCTACAATAGATTATCAATATCAGATTAACAATTCCAATACATAAAAGCACTTTAAACAAAGATACGAAGTATCCCGGGTTAAATATACCAGGGATCGTGAACCTACAAGAAGTATGCTCACCAACACCTATCTCTTTCTATATATGCCAACAAACAAGTTAAGCATTCATTTATTCTCAAGGGCATACACAAAGTTCCAATTTCAATTGTCACTTGAAACTGGATTATGCATAACCTGTTACAGTCAATAATAGCAGCTTTTCCTAGTTTCATTAAGCTGTCAATAAAACAAAGAAACAAACCTCAAGTGAGACAAATCTTAAGTTTGAGAACTTTGATGAATTATCCTCCGATGATTCTGAATGTCTTTCCTTCCATTCCTCCCATAGGTAACTGCCACACTCCAGAAAAGAGAAGTAACTAAGCATTGCATTCATTTAAGCAAAGTTTCTAGTAAAACTGCTGGATATCATGTCAAGGGTGAAAGAAATTAACAGTTCTATAAAAGGGAAAAATATAAAGAAAATATGTCCTCCAAACAACACTTCTACCAGGGCAAAGGACATTCCAAGTCCTTTAAAGCTTTTCCAAAAGTTTAGCGTGCATAATGAATCAAAAGTCAGAATGAACTCAGGAAGTTTATATATTTCACTTATATATGTGTTAGTGGTGAAAATCTTTAATAAATGGATATTTCATCCAAACAATTACTTGGACTGAGTTGCATAAGCTTTCTAGGCCTCTACCGTTTATCATGTGCATCATAACCTGTAATTTGACCAAATAACGGAATCAATAACATCCACAGCCAAATGCAAGATGGGCAATTACTCACTTTATATTGTATGCAAAATGTTAAATGCATTGCCAAATTAAATGGGGTTTTTTGAATCATAATAAGGCCTTCCATGGGCCAAAGCTGTAAGGAGCACCTCTTGGATTTACCATCAAATATTAGGAACCTTTCAAAACTAGATACAATTCCCAAACCTGAATAGCTTATGCCCCGTTGATCACTACACTGCCCAAATGAGTAAACCTCAGAAGCATCCCATTCAATTAACAATTGCCCTAAACCTCAGAAGCATCCCATTCAATTAACAATTGCCCAAAAACCAGTACCCCCCCCCGCAGGCCTAACCCTCTTTACTCAGAACCCAATTACCCTATAACAGCATAACTTACCTATCTGTTAAACTCATATCTCCAAAAGCCTAATAGCCTATACTTGTGAATCCAACCTCAATGTATTGTCAATATAGCCCATGAAGCCCAACTGACCATCTTAGTCCAAAAACCAATCCCAACCATCATAGACCCAAGGTCAAACCATATGGCCACCATTTAAGCATCATACTAGCCACTTGAAAGGTGAAAACCTACTCATCTATTTAGCATAGACACATTCAAAGATTCTGGTAATGGCAACTTCAAAAAAAAGAAATAGGCACATGAAATTTATTTCACATCTTTGAATGTTATAACATGGTTTTAGGGATAGAACGCTACCATACTAATATCCAAGTAGGCGCACCTACTAAAATATGTGGAAAAATATCGCTTATTATTCCTATGTTCTTCACCAAAAGCATCTATGTATCAAGGTTTTTAAACTTGGTTTTGGTTTCGGTTTTGATCCCTTAGATATTCAGTTTCAACAGTTTCTATCCAAGCTTCGCAGTTTCAGTCAACAAAAAAAAACTAAACAAAGAAGACTAGAAAAGTTATCATACAACAATTTAAATTATTTGAGTTATATAGGTTATCTATATTTTCTATAATTTAAGGCTGAAGTTAGAATTGCAAGTTAGTGAAACTAGGCATATTAATATTTTCTACTTTGAATGTATGTGTATGCACGTGTGTTTGTATATTTGAGTGCAAGCATACATTAGTTACTTCTTGAGCATTGGTTGTTTAAAATTCACTCCATTTGATATTTAGTAGAACTGCACGATACATTGAAATTTGGGCATTTTTCTCATATTTTTGAGGCTAGGACTCTATTTAGTCAAATGCACGCACTTGTCGGATGTTACATTATTTTATACAAAAATGTGTTATTTTTGTGTATTGTGTTGTGTCCAGTTGTCCTTACTCTCTATAGAGTACTATGATAATGGTTTTTCTGAAGGCCTTGGTTCATGAAAAATCTAACTCTTTTAACTCAAGAAAAAGAATAAAACAGCAAGAAAAAACCCTAAACCCTAAAATCAGTACACTATAACCTATCAATGTTTTTAGTCAATTTCAGCCGAAACTGGCCAAAACCACCAAAACTGGACCAAAATCGGCCAGTTTCAGCTGAAACTGACCGAGATCACCGAAATTTATCGAAACCAAAAACTGAGGTTGACTTCTATTTGTGTTTGACTGTGTTTCACTACGGCCAAAACAAATCGGTTTCAGCTGAAACAAAAAAAACCTATCTTTTATTTTATGCATAGAATGCACAACAAAATCAATATCCATACCTTAGACAAAAGAGATAAACTTTGACAAAATTTAGCAAGCATCAAGTCATGAGCAAGATATATCTTCCAATGCAGGAAATGCACCTGTGTACATAACATACTTCAAATTTCTTGTTCTCACTAGTTCAGGTTCACGGACTTGGTACCGGAACCCATGCCGACCAGCCGGCGGTATGGGTCGGTACAGATCCGTACCGGACTAGACCGGTGCAAACCGACACAGGCAAAGCAAGCACACCAGGAGGAAAAGAGAGAGAAATAGAGAGGGGGGGGAGAGAAAAAAAAATGACGGAGGGGAAGCCATCAAAGAGGATGCCGGATGGCGCACTCGCATTTTTTTAAAAAAAAACCGGAAAGTGAAGTTGGCAAACCAGTCGTCTGCTATACTAATTTGACTTTTTTTTAAAAAAAATCCAAAAAATAAAGCCGGCAATGGGTTTGCCGGCTTCACTATTTATTGGCTTTTTTAAGAAACCCAATGAAGGAACAGGAGCGGTCGCCCCTATTCCACGGCCACGGCTCTGCTCGTGTGGTTTCTACTACCCGGTGGCCATGCAACCACCCAGCAAACTCCGGCAGCCCCTCCACCGACTGCACCTCCCTCCGGTATGTCGCTCCCCCACTCTCTCTTTCTCGCTCATTTAAAAGCCCCTATCAGGCAACAAGCAAGCTATGTAGGTTTCTGCGGCCCTCCGACGACTGCAGCGGGCCACCACCAGCCTTCAACGACGTCTCCTCTCTCTCCCTCTCCTCCCCTCTCTCTCTCTTTTCCTGTCTTTCCCTCTCCCTCCTCCAGTATATTGCTTTCCCCAGCCGAACTGTCCCAGTTCCTCGGCCAGTCCAGCTCAGTACAGCATGCACCGGCTGATTCAAGCCGGTACAGAATTCTGTCACTCCAATATATTGCTTTCCCCGACCTACTTACCACATCAACAAAAGAGCGCACAAATATATGAATGTCAACCATAGTTTTAGGGACTCCAGCAAATTCTCAGCTTATACAAGGGCTTAACTGTATCACTGCCTCATAAAGCCTCAAAAATATAATAATGCAAAATCAATATAATTGGTGTACATATTCCACATTATCATACAAAAGAGGGAATTAAAAATAAAATAAGGAAACTTTCATTAAATAAATTATCATATATGAATGACAAAAATCAAGATGAAAAAGCATTAAGAAACCAAACATTCTGTGAACACAGAAGACTACAGTTGCATGAACAGTACAGAAAATTCATTACCGGGTCCGGACAATCATGGATAGTATGCACCTAAATTATTGTTTAAAGGCAAAAACATGCAGCATTTATTTCATGGACAGCGCACACTGTATTCTGTTGGTGTACCAATTGCTGGAGCTTTGCCTTTTATATGCCATACAATATGATGGAATATATCCAGCAACATGTCCATCCTTGGATGGAATGGACATGATATACAATACCCTAAAAACCATGAGTATAGAAGGATTTTCACACATGAAGGCTGCATAAGACATTACAAAAGGGCAATAAGGTACAAACCTCTGAATAATATTCTTGAGACCAGTATGACTGCCCCTAATGGAATCCATATGTAATATACAAGGTACTTTAGCAGACTCCTTTATGTCATCATCTGCAAAACAAACACACACACAAAAAAAAAAAAAGACTCTAAAATGATACTTGTAGGATGAAGTAAAAAGATTCACACAGAAACTCTTGCCTCTGAAAGTTGCTACTTCTCCAGGATGACAAACAACAAGCAAACTCCAGTGCAGACTGTAGGTTGAGGTCATAATTCAAATTAGCATTTGACGATTAATTTCTTCAAAGTTATATAAAAAAATTGTAAATATATTCTTACTTGAAGTTAACTGGTATGAAAATGTAATCTTTCGCAAATATATCTACTTTCCTTGTCCATTTATGGACACGTAGGAACGCGGCTCTACCTTCCGAAGCACCGCCCGGATCTTTGTCTAGATCTGCTAGCTTACGGAAGAAAAAACTGTTGAAGAAATGGAATCTATGCTTCTCACTAGGTTCAAGCTTGTTCTTCAAATATCTGCAATCAAGTACATAACAAAAAACTCTATTTCATAAACAGAACAAATGATAAAAGAACATCCATAATAAGCAGAAAGGATACAGTTTACTCCAAATTCCGAAAATTGATGGTATATGATAATAATTAAAAAAAACTATTTCATAACCTTATTACTTCTTTTTTCTACTTTATGGTAACTGCAGAAGATATTTTTAGAACAAGAGATTAAACAGGTAATGTGAGTCACAGAGCGATATTAGCATTGTCATTTAGAAAATCTCTTTTTAAAACCACACAATGATATGGTATCTATGCAATATTGATGATCAAACAAGACACATGACCATATAAAGGACCCAGCAGAAAGTCAATAACCCTGTCACCTTAGTGATATTGTTCCCAATTTGTAATAATGCTTAAATAACCTTATCCAATAACTACCAGCAAGCTAAATCAGGGGAAAAGAAAATGTAATCAAAACTCAGCTTTGTTAGAGTCAATTTTGTTCCAAGGCTTACAAGTGCAAATTACTATTTCACACAATCATTCAAACTGAAGGATCAAATACAACGCTTTTATTAACTTTGCTATGGATGAAATATTGCAAACAGATGTATGCAATATGGCATCATTTGATTCAAGATGTAATAATCTACATAGTAAAAATATTGCTCCATCATCAAAAATGCTGCAACAGGTTATCATCAAACATCTTTGAAAGTAATACTTGATGACAGAGGAGCAATGAAGTGACCATTTTGGATCAGCCCATTTTGGAGAATCATAAATCATCTAAAGTCAAAATACAGTAAAATACATTTATCAGACAGCTAATAGCTGGGTTTTAAGATCTACTAGTAATGGTCCATGTCAAGGATTGCGGAACCATCCCAAATCGCTTAGTTTAGGGTGTACCAAGCCATGCCATTGGCAGACTGGGATGGTTCCGATATTCTGAATGAGAAACCAACGAAGAAAGGGTAGAGGGAGAAGGAAAAAGAGGAAAAGAGAGAGAGGGGGAGGGAAGGAGAGGAAGAGGAAGAGAGGGCAGCCGAAGGGCCGCTAAGGCAGCCAAAAGGCCGGAAGGGCTCTGCCCTCCTCCCAATCTAAACAAGGGCTTTGGCCCCTATTTCTTTTTTCATTTTGCCAACTCTCAATGGAGCCTGCAATCCCATTTCAATCGAAAGGAGGGCAGAGCCCCTCCGACCCTCTAAGAGCATCGATGGCAATTTTTGTAGACTTCCCTGGTCTCTCTCTCTCTCTCTCTCTCTCTCTCTCTCTCACACACACACACACACACACACGTTCTTCCTCTCCCTTTCCCTCACTACCGTGTCGAGCCACACTCCACTGGCCTCCACCGGCCTTCACCATCTCTCTCCCTCCCTATCTCCCTCTCCCTCTCCCTCCCTCTTTTCCTCTCTCCCATTCTTCCTCTCCCCCACCCTCTCTACTGTGTCAGTTCGGGCTAAGCACGGAATGGCACAAGGGTGTATCGATCGAACCATGTCGTCGACCGACCAGTTCGAGCACCAATACTAGCATAGCAAACCTTAATTCATGTGTTTGCCATCTAGAGTTCTTAGAAGTAGTTAATTTTTGTCTTTCAAGAAGTTGATGTATTAATGCAAGGGTTATGATGAGTCATATGATGTCCATCTATAAAAGTGAGAAAGCAAGCAATAAAGATTTGCTATATTCAAATTTATACCAATTTCAATCTAGCAAAGGATTCCACTTGATATCTTTCTTTTCCAACTTTCTTCTCCTCTATTCCGATCTCCTCTTCCACCACTAAAAATCTACACTCTATAGTGACCCTTGGTACTAGAGCAACCAAGGATCATTAGAACAAAACTAGGGGTCGTATCGACTAGCAATCAATTTAGTATGTATGTACAGGTACCTACCATACTGACCCGAAACATACCAAACCATAGTGTTAGAGAGGGAGGGGGGGGGAGGGGAGAGAGATAGAGGGAGAGGGGGGAAGGGAGGAGAGAGCAAAGGAGGGGGAGGGAGAGAGGGAAAAAGGAAGGCTTACGAAAACAGGGTAGAGAGAGGGAGAAAAGAAGGGAGGGGAGTGTAACTCACCGGCATTGCTGGATGGAGGATGGGAGCAATATTGATAAGGTAAAATGGCCCAACATAAAAGAGTAGTCTCAACAAGAGATGACAAGGAACACAAGGGTTGGAGCTTGGGAAACTGAACAGCTGAGTAAACCCTAAGTTTAGGTAGAGAAAGAGAGCGAGTGGAAGGTCAAACGAAAGCCAGAGAAGGTCGAACGAGAGAGGGGACTTTTATAAACCAAAGCAAATTAGATGGCTGAAGCATCCCAATTTCATATTGATTCAGTTTGCTACACACCAAATCACCCAATTCAGGTCGGTTCAACAACATTGAGACCAATAGCTGAGAAGGTCGAACGAGTGCCGAAGAAGGTCGAATGAGAGAGAGGGGACTTTTATAATCCAAAGCGAAAAAGGTGGCTGAAGCATCCCAATTTCATATTGATTTAGTTCACTACACACCAAATCACCCGATTTAGATCGGTTCTACAACATTTTCTGGATTGTTCATTGTTTCTCCTATTCTCCTCTTCATGAAAACATATCCTTTCCTTAATTATGGTTTGCAATAACAAGATGCTTGAGATAGTTCATCAAGACCATGATAAATTACCTAGACGTCATGAAGCAAGGTTTTAAACCCTATGGTATGGTAGCGTCTCGAGTTCTCCATGAAAGGGGATGCCCTACATCTTGCCCCATCTTGGTAGCCATCCTGGTCAACTATCACAATACTTACTCAGGTCTCTAATTTTTTTTGAATTTTTTTTTAATTTATCTTAGGAGTTTCATTGTTTTATTTCTTTTATAAATATACTTGAATGGGGATTTGAACATTGATGGGAATGAAAGTGACTTGGTCCCACTTGAAAACCCAAAAGTAGAAACTCCTTGGAGGATTGCGTCCCACTTAAAAGAAACACATAAGGATAGAAGGGGTGAACTCAGCAAATAGAAGCAAGCAGAACATGCACCTAAATCTGATTCTCTCCTCTTTCCTTCGCCATAACAAAGGGTAGTTACACTCTCTTTCCCATTTCTTCTTCTTTCTTTCCTCTCTTCCTTCTTGCCTTCCTTTTTTTGGTTTTCTTCTTCTTTCCTTATTTTTTTTTGTCCTTCTTTCCTTTCTTCCTTTTGTTTTTCTCTCCTTTCTTGCTTTCTTTTTTCTACACCTGGCTGATTTGAGTGTTGTGTCCAACCAGTCCATAAGGGGGTTCTATCCAAAGATTGGGGGTGACGAATTCATCTCTATTTCATTTCATAGGCCTCAACAGACTGACATCTTATCCTCCAAATTCTCCTCCTCAAGCTTTCACACCTTTAGTTCTTGAAGATCCTATGACCAAAAGACCTAAAAATGCTTATGAACACATTAAACCCAAGATATTCAGATGTCCAAATAAAGGGAGTAATTTTAAAGTTACATATTTCTATGGCAAAATGAAAGTTAAAGATTTCAAAAATAAGATTTTATGCCTGGAACAAAATTTCTATTCACATCAATTACCAAATGGTGTAAGGTTCAATGTATCAGCCAAATTCATGAGTTTTAGCCCAAATTCGGTGCCGATGCCCAAGGCAGCTAAATGTACAACACCAACATAGAAGATATTACAACGTGGTTGCACATGAAACAAAATTTTCAAACTAATGGACTACATTCTGTCCCCTCACATGAGGATCTAACCATCATGTTCAATAAGAAGATGATTCTATTATGCCTATACTGAGAAGTTTTATGCCTTAGTTGCCCAAATTGAGATAATCGAGTTTAAGGAATCATTTATGCTCGCTATCAAGCTCGCTTTTATCACCAAATCCAAGTTGATATGATAACATGTCATTTTTGGATAGATGATAAAATGTATCATATAATGAATCAAGGTTTGCCACACCAATCAATACCATACCTATTGGTATTGAGCCGATACATATTCTCGTACTATACCAATAGTCAATACACATTGTTGTCTCGTACTATACCATGTACCGACACTGTAATAAGCTGGTACCAACAGGAGGTCCCATACCAAGACGGCAAATCTTGTAATGAATCATGCTAAAGGAAATATACTCATAATCATCTTCTTCAAAACATTGTACTCATACTGACATTCTGGTGATGGCAAAAATACCCTAAAAGATGCTTCAAATTTAAGGAGTTTGGCCACATTACATCATGTCCCAAAAGACTCTTAAATCCAACCAAAGAGACAATTGAAGCTTCCTTTGAAGATTCAAATGCCTTAGAAGAATTTGACATCCCATTCATATATGAATATGAAGGAGAGGCCCTTTATACATCTCCCCCGACAATATTCAAGATTGGGGATGCATGAACATTTTTCACAATCATGCTAAGCATGGTGAGCAGCTTTATGATTTATCGATAATGGGGGCACTACCAATATCTCTCCAATAAAGTGGTTCAAAGTTCAAACACCCTACTTGGAAATCAAGCCTAGACCTTCGCGATATCATTTTGCTAGTCTTATTGCCTAGGAGTTTAGCATAACCAGGCAATCTTCATTGCATTTTGTCTAAAGAAGTTTTATTTGTCAAATTTTATATGATGTGTGCCTATGAAAGCCATACAAGTCCTACCTGGATGGTGTTGGTTTTATAATAAAAGAGAAACCAATTTTGTAAGAGCTAATAAGTATCCCTTCATACATCAAGAGAAAAAACTTCAACTTAACCCAATGAGATAGAAATTTGTGAAGCATATCTTAATTCAAGCTCCAAAAAGATTTACCTTCACGCGTGAACATGCAACCAAATATTTTGCAACCACGTCCCAAAGGAATTGGTGATCAAAGTACTCAAACAAAAATGCTATGCAGTGAAAGCATTTGATATAGGAATAATGGACCAGCCATTTTGGATCAGCCCATTTCCAGGTAGCCATTACCTTGCTCTAGGTCAAAGTCCAGATGTCATATATTCAATAGATAGTTAATAGCTGGTGGTTCAGCTTTGAATATGTATTTTTGAACATTGAGTGCTTCCTTTGAATTATTGGGCTTTGGTATTGATTAGGGGTGGAAACGAGCCAGGCTGCTCGTGAGCCGCTCGTGGCCTAGCTTGGCTTGGCTTATTTATCTAATTAAGCCACGCTTGGGCCAAAAGATTGACCTTATTATTTAAACAGGCTTCGCCTGTTTATGTTTGGCCTGGCTTGTGATCCTGATAGGCTAGCCTGTATAATTAATTATATATAAAATATATATTTTAAATATAATTTATATCATATAATTATATATGAAATTTTTATATAGTTTAAATAGGCTTGGCCTGCTAACAAGCCAAGCCAGGCCTTGTTAATTTTATAAATAAACCAGGCCAAGCCTAATTTTTTGGCCTATCATAGGCCACAAGCCAAGCTCAAACTAGTAATTTCTATAATAGGCCTAGCCTTTTAAAGTCTTGGCCTGGCTCGACCTGGCTCATTTCCACCCTAGTAATGATGGTTCATGCATATCTCTCTTTCAAGTTATTAAAGTAGTTACTAATTGTTTCTTTAAGAAGGTTGCAATGCATTAGTGTAAGGGATATACTCATTTCCACCCTAGTAATGATGGTTCTTGCATATCTCTCTTTCAAGTTATTAAAGTAGTTACTAATTGTTTCTTTAAGAAGGTTGCAATGCATTAGTGTAAGGGATATAAGATTAAAGAGAGACAATTTCTGCATAAAACAATTTAGTAGACAAAGAAAGTAACAAAGGAATGGTACATTTGAATTTAGGTCCATTTGAATATAATAATAGTGGATTCCACTCGATATCTTTCTTCTACTTTCTCCTCTCACTCCCTTATTCCTCTTGTAAAATGCCAATGCTTTTTGAACATCATGATCAACATGCTTCACCACACTTTCTACAAACCCCTTGTACTTGCTATAAAAAAAATTGTCCAAACACCAAACACCTTATACACACACACACACATACATACATATATATGTATGTATGTACATATATATGTATGTATGTACAAACATATATATGTATGTATGTACAAACATATATATGTATGTATGTATGTATATACACACACATATATATACATATGTATGTATGTACATATATATGTAGATGTATATGCATATGTATACGTACGTATGTAGATGTAGATGTATATCTATGTACATCTATATGTATGTATGTATATATATACATATATATGTATTTATATGTACATATATATGTATGTATATATATACATACACACATATATATACATATGTACATACATATGTATGTACATATATATGTAGATGTACATCTATATGTATGTATGTACATGTACATCTACACACACACACACACACACACACACACACATACATATATATATATATACACACACACACATACATATATATACATATATACAAATATACCTATATATATATACATATATACATATATGTGTGTGTGTGTACACATGTGTGTATGTGTGTGTACATACATACATACGTACATACATACATACATACACATCTATACATCTATATATATATGTGTGTGTGTGTGTGTGTGTAGATGTATACACACACACACACACATATATATATAGATGTATAGATGTGTATGGATGTATGTATGTATATATATATGTATGTATGTATGTATATATGTATATATGTATCTATGTGTGTGTGTACGTATGTATGTATGTGTACGTATGTATGTGTGTATGTATGTACGTATGTATATATGTACATACATATGTATGTGTGTGTGCGCGCGTATATATGTATGTATATGTATCTATGTATGTATATATGTATATGTATGTATACATGTATATGAATCTATATATGTATACTTACTATAGAAAAGTCGTCCAGACACCTTACACACACACACACATATATATATATATGGGGGCAGACTTGGGTAAGATCAGATGGATTTGGGTCAGGTCAAAACTGGATAATGGAAGTCCTACATCGATGATCCAAGCCATTGAATGTGATCTACTATCTCAAAACTACTTGCACACCAAAAATCATTTGATTTGAAGACCCCTAGCCTATACATCAAGTGATCAAAAAATACATCTAATTCAATTTTATTTAGGTTGTCCAATTTTTGATCACTTGATGCATAGTCTAGGAATCTCCAAATCAAATAATTTTTTTTGTGTGCAAGCAGTTTTGAGGTAGTAGATAACATTCAATGACTTGGATCATTGACGTAGAACCCCGAATATAGAGTTTTAACGAAATCGGATCTGAGCTCAAATCCGATCAACCTGATTCTAGCCTAGCTCTACATGCATGCATGCATACATACATACATACATACATACATATACATACATATACATATACATACATATACATATCTACATATACACATACATATATATACATATATATACATATATACATATACATATCTACATATACATATGTATATATGTACATACATATATAGATGTATATATACATATATAGATGTATGTATATATATATAGATGTATGTATATATATATATATATATATATATATATATATATATATATATATATATATATATATATATATATATGTATGTATATGTATGTATATATGTGTATGTATGTATATAATATGTTATAAGTACGTACATATATATATATATATATATATTGTGTGTGTGTGGTGTGTGTGTGTGTTGTGTGTGTATTAAGGTTCGTGGACTCGATATCGAAGGCCATGCCGGTCGACCGGCGGTATGATTCGATACGGGACCGAACCGACACAAACCGACATAGAGGAGAAGAGGCGAACCAGGAGGAAAAGAGGGAAAGAGGGAAGAGAGAAAGGAGGCTGTGGTACATAATATACATTCATACATATGTATGTATTAAGGTTCGTAGACTTGATACCGGAGGCCATGCCGGCCAACCGGCAGTATGATTCGGTACGGGACCGAACCGACACGAACCGACATAGAGAAGAGGCGAACCGGGAGGAGGAAAAGAGGGAAGGGGGAGGGAAGGGAGAAAGGAGGCTATGGCTAAAGAAGATGCCAGCAGCGGCCATAGGTGGGTTGCCGGCATGCTCGGAAGGCCGCAAAGGCCATGGCTTCAACCCTCCTTCCTTAACTGAGAGAAAAAGATGGAGAGGGAAGGGGGGAGAGAAAATGAGGGAAGAAAAGTTGCCGGAAAGACCGCTGAAGGGCCTCCAGCTGGCCACCGAACAGCCTAATCGCGGCCTCCGACACTGCGTGTGAAACAAGGGCGATCATCCCTGTTTCATGAATTTTTTTTTAAAAAAGCCGGATTACAGTGAAGCCAGTAAGACCATTGTCGGCTTCACTATTTTTTTGCTTTTTTAAAAAATCTTAAATAGTGAAGCCGACAATTTTAGCTTTTTTTAAAAAAACATCAAACAGTGAAGCCGGCAACGATCACTGTTCATCTTCGTTTTTAAAAAGAGGCCGATATGTGAACAGGAGCAATCGCGCCTGTTCCACAGCCACGCCTCCACCCACGCTGTTTTCACCACCTAATGGCCACAGCAACCACCAAGTAGACTCCAGCAGCCCCACTGTCGGCTACGTCTCCGTCCGGTGCGTCACTGCCCCCCCCCTCTCTCTCTCTTTCTCACTCAATTTGGTGCCCAATCAAACAACACCAAACCGCAAGACCGCCGCCAACCTCCGACGGCAGCATCCCGTATCTCCCTACCCTCCTCTCTCCCTCTTTCCCTCTCCCTTTGATTTACCTATTTCTTCAGCCGAACCATCTTGATTCCCCGCTGGTCCGGCTCGATATGGGTGTCGCTACCAGTTCGGCTAGTATTGAAAACTTTATATATATATATATATATGCAAAAGATTGCTTCATCCAGTATTCCATAGGCCATTGGACCCAAATAACCATCAACAGGTGTTCTCAATCTCTCAATAAGCCACTAGATACAAACTGAAGATGTAAACTATTATACCAGATGACCGCAAACTGCCGTCTCCCATGGACAACAAACAAGCACTTCTTACCTTTTCTACACCTTTGCATCATGTCATAGGTGTTCATCGTCTTGGTTTTGCTATCCATAAGATAAATTGCAGCCATGCCCAAATGATGCTATTTCACATGAAAGCTTCCGGTCCAATAAAAAGGACTGCTTTAAAGACAAAAAAATGCCTATGCCCAAAAAAAAAAAATCTTGGTCCTCAGTCATCAAAGTCTCAAATCAAAGATTGCTTCGATAAGCAATGTAAAAACATAATTTCAAACTTCAGGACTTTGTTCAAATATATTGTTTAGAAGGTTGAATGGAAAAATGAAGGAGCTGATATACTAATACATGGATGCTGATTAGGAAAACTCTGTATAATCTTACACTGGGAGGAATTTAATGTATGAGAAAAAGGTAAATATAATCCCTAAAGAAAACGTTTGAAAAATTGGTTCAAGACTCATTAATTGTACAGCATATGTAGTTCTTAACTGAACACTTGATTGTTATACAATGCACTTGTACAATCCATCAAGGAGTAAATTGTCCCCATTCAGTCATTAAGCTTATTAAATACCTCTTCGAGGTTTCCCAGACCGGACACAAAAGGCCAGCCATGTAACAAAGACATAGCAGCCCAAGTCATATGTTAAATTCACAGCAAACCAATAAAGTATTGCATGCTATTGCCATGCTAGCCTGGCACTTGCATGGTATGTCTCATGCAGTGCCAGTGCTTGGTAAGCACCAGCACGTAGGACACACATAGGAACATATGCCCTAGCAAGAAGTCTCATGCTTAGCTGAGATGCATACTGGTAAGACACTGCACGGTGTATTCATGTCCTCGAATAAAGTGAAAGGTGATCCTTGACATTGAATTAGGCATTCTAGTTGATCATGGTGTCATATCTCAATACCATAAATAAAAACAAGAATATGACAATAATCTTCATCAGGATCTATAATTCATGTCTCTCTCTGCATGGACGATTGAAATGTTCCAGGATTTCAAACGTGAATAATAGAAAGGCAGCACTATCATGGCGATAAATAAGAAATTATGCAAGAGGGTTTTCTCCCTTTCAACCAGCTGACTCTTCTTGTATCTGGTAGCCATGCTAACATTAAACACTCATGATTCAGACACAGTTATCGAAAAGCTTCAATTTAGTAAAGACTACTGGAAAATTTATTGCATCAACAAACTTTCCAATGTAAATTAGGAATTTCATGACAGGATTTATGAACTTGGAATACCTATCATTAAAATGTAACTATGACTAAGGAACATCTGAATACACGTTTAAATGATACCATGAAAAGACTGTTTGCACATGTAAACAATCTCAAGGTCAAGTACATGGATCCAACTGTGGTTAATCCTGTTCCCCTTGTATGTCCTCGTTGAGAATTACCTATATTTTAAGAATAACCAATCTTATAAGGTGGAGATCAGCTGGTTCAAATATTTCGTATGCTGAGTAGAGACCATACCTTAATGGCACTATTTACTTAAACAAGCAAAAATGGCTTCCATACCAATCATGCTCTTAGTACTCCATGGTTACATCAATGTAGAATGCTGAAAGGAACCTTGCAGATTAGAAATTCCAACCTGTCATCCAAGTTTGTCCAGATAATGTGGTCCCATCTGTTTGTGCATGACCTCAACCAAAGAAAAGTCATGGCATGATTCAAACCAGGGATAAACTTAGGGAGTGCTTGGTTGGGGGGAATTGAGGTCTGGAATGGAAATCGGAATGGATGACTCCCATTCCAGCTGCTTGGTTTGGGGGAGTCCCATTCCGATTCCGATTCCAGGATGGAATGGGAATGGTCCAATCTACCTAAAACACAATCCCAACTCTCTCCTAAGGATTCAAATTTTCATTCCGATTCCGGTCACGAACCAAATGCTTGAGGGGATTTGGTCATTCCAATTCCCATTCCAATCCACTCCGATTCCGGTTCTGATTGCGAACCAAGCACCCCCTTAATGTTTTTGAGGGGCAAAGATAATGCAAACATGGAGCCCTATAAGATTCCTACATACTTGTTAGAAAGCTTTTTACCCACTAACCATAAAACACTTGGGTGCATGTATGAATGTACACGATAATCCAAGCATCAGAAAATTGAAGTCATCGAAATAATCTAGATCAAATTAATAACATGATAACTACTCAGGCTTCAATTGCAGGTCATACAACGAAAAACATTCCTTACTATAGCAACATATAGAACTTAAATTAGTAATTCAAAATACCAAAAGCATTAAATTACACTTACTTGATATAAAAGTCGATAATGGTGTCGTTGATGAAAGTTTCTGGTTGTAACAGGTCAATATCTCTTTTACTTATAGAGACAGCATCAGGATCTCCTTTAGGGTAGATGACATCTTCAAAGGGCTCCACAACTCTGAGAAGTCCAAAATTCTTTTTCTTTTTGAGCAAAGAGGTCCACAATTTTTTGTAATATT
Source organism: Cocos nucifera (assembly GCA_006176705.1). NCBI lineage: Eukaryota > Viridiplantae > Streptophyta > Magnoliopsida > Arecales > Arecaceae > Cocos > Cocos nucifera. Next base: position 892,679 of record QRFJ01000283.1, read on the forward strand.
AAAGAACAAATTAAATGCATCATCAAAAAAAAAGGATAAAGTAGTAATCAACTATCAATGTCAAAATAAAATCAATAATATAAACTGTGAAAGGTCAACAAATTTCTAAGCATTAGATAAAACTATGTTGCGACTAACGGAATCATCATGTACAAATATCAAAATCACCAAGTTCCCCATTCAATTGAAAATTTAAAGTCAATCCAAATCACGAAGTGGCATTTACTTTAGCAAAAGAAATTCAGAAGATACATAAGTTGAACCTAGACCCTATATGGCAAGGCTTTAAGTTCGACCGCAACAAATCCACTTTGGTTGAAAGTCGTTGTTTGTGGCTAAGAACGAAACAAAACTAACCTCTAGTTTTGGGTTTTGCCAATTTCATCCAGAACTAATTGCCTTTGGTCCAGTTTTGGTGTTGTCAGTCAATTTCATCTGAAACTGACCAAAACTAATTACAAATGCTTGTTATCTGTTTTATTTAGTATTTACTATTGCATTGGACTCATTTATATTTGCATACAGGCTATATTCATCAGAAAACGAACATCAAATAACTGAATGTGAGAAAATTAAGACTACCAACAATGTGCCAAAAGAAAAGGTAATATTGAGGATATCAGCGATGACTTTTGAAAATGACAATTGACACCAAATGGAGCACTCCAAAAATTGTTATTTGTCCAAGTGACCCTTGTTATGCTTCACCGAAGCAAAAAACAAAACTATCAAGGATTCAAGCACCTCAACACTTTTTTAAAAAAAATGATGTTCTAGGGCATAAATTCAAATCCATGACTAAAATTAAAGAGCTTTAAATATAAATTAGAATTTAGCCAACGTTTCATACAACTCTATATCAGGTCCAAATTTATGAAATGACCCCTCAATTTCTAATAATGTCGTAAACAAATCCTTCTGTTTTTCATCGCATATAAACCCTTATGCATTAAAAACACTCTCACAAATTAACAATGCTACAATTTCATGGCCACAATTGTGAACAACACCTTCCTCAGTTGTATTAGATCAGAAGATGGGTCAAGGATTAAGGACCCAGTCAATCCCAACAGTATCGTAGTTGATCAAAAATAGACAAGGCCACAGAGGATCAGAGGATGGATCAAGGATTAAGGACCCAGTCTATCCCAACAGTATCGTAGTTGATCAAAGATAGACAAGGTCACAGGATAATCTATGACCCTGGATCTCTCTAGAGCACGCCTGGGCACGTAAACTCAGGCAAAGTAGCATGGTAGTGTTCTTGCACTTGGGATGGCTTGGCATCATGGGAGATCATTTTTCCTTTTTTTTTTCACTTCATTCTCTTTGCTAAAGCTTGTTCATGTCCATCTCAATCAATACCAACCCAAGACCAAACCAGCATGGGTCCTGGTACCATAAATCATTGTGATTGTCATCTCTTCCATTGCATGTTTTGGAAGCTTTTGATCTACTTGAACTACTAAATGTACTCACACCATCAGAGAGAAGGGTGGGAATAGGCTCGAGCTGGCACAAGGCCCTTCAGGCCAGGCCGGTTTTTTATGACTTCTGGGCCCAACATGAGGAGGTTTGGGTCGAATTTGGCTAAAACTCCAGGCCAAAATGGTCTTTGAGTCAGGTTCATATTAATCCTAGGCCAAACAGCTGACCCTGGCCTGAAGGCCAAGCCTGAACTTTGAGTTTGAAGCCCAAACCCGAAAGCCATTTTGATTAATCATCAACCTAAAAAATCCTAACAGCCTTCTCTCAAAACATCATTTGCCCTTACCTATGCACCTCTCAATTCCCAATGGCATCTGCACTACTGCTCCACCAGGTCCTTGTAAGTTGTAACCTCCTCCCCTATGCCCTTGTGGCACCCCCTCCCCGAGGTCCTCTCGGAGGTTGGCTCCTCCCCTAACTCTCCTCCCTTCCCCCTCTCTCAGGCCATCAGGTCAATGGCCTGACCATCAAGTCAACCAAATGGATTGAGTTATAAGTAACAAAAATATGTAATAAATTTAAAAATATTTAATATATTATTAGAGAAATATGTATAGTTAGTGATATTTTTTTTTTCAACATTATCCTTTAAACCAGATGGGTCCCTATTTTATAGTACTCTTCAGTTTAGCAACATGAAATAATCATGAGTCATCCCTTATCACCAAGAAAATGTTTATATATAATGTAGAAAATATTTAGAACTTGCTAATATTTTTAGCAAAGTTTTAAAATCCAAAATAAATAAAATGAAATAGTGTTTTGGTTTTGTATCAATAACTAGAGAATTAATTTTTTATGCATTGAATTTTAGAAATTTTTTAAGCTAATTTAGATAATAAGGTTTTCAAAATTACAAATGAACCAAATGAAGTATACTAACTTTTCTGATTTTATATCAAATGTTGGGGATAAACCCCACTCCCGCCGAAGTCCAGTCCGGTGCTCAGCCTAAAGCAGCTGGTAATCACGGAAGAGCTTCAATCGAAAATTCTCTCCCCAGCAGCCGGATCCATTCAGTGGCCGAACTATCCCAGCGGCCAAACCCAACCAAACTTCTCAACGGCCGAGCCCCAGCCGAACCTCTTCAGTCGGCCAAACTTTTCAGCGGCCAAACTCCTTCCGGACTCCTCCAGCAGTCGGACTTCTACGGAAGCCGAATTTCTTCCAAACTGTTCCTTTAGTCGGGCTTCTACGAAAGCCGAACTTTTTTCGGACTCCTCCAGCAGTCGGACTTTTACGGAAGCCGAACTTCTTCCGAACTCCTCCAACAGCCAGGCTTCTATGGAAGCCAAACTTCTTTCAGACTACTCCAGCAGTCGGACTTCTACGGGAGCCAAACTCCTTTCGGACTCCTCCAACAGTCGGACTTTTATGGAAGCCAAACTTCTTCCGGACTGTTCCTTCAAATGGATTCTTACAGACGATCTCACTACTGAACGATTATAATTATCATTTATCAGGACAATCACGAACATCATTCATTAGGACAATTATGATTGTCATCTATCAGGACAATCACGATTGTCATTTATCAAGGACGATTACGACGGTCATTAATCAAAGCAGTTACAACAAGCTCCATCTATAAAAAGAGACCCTTCAGATACGTTTTCTCTAAGCTTTTCTTCTTATTCCCGAAACTCTGCCGAACTCCTCTCTGAGCACTCCATTTTTGTTGGCCAGAAGAGCTAACTTGACCGTCGGAGGATCCTACTGAAGCCACCACCGACTCCGGACGGAACTTTGTTTTGCATATCACCGACGGCGACCTCGTCTTCCTCGACTCTGGTTCGATCCAGCGTCAACCAAATTCTGCACCAACAGAATTGGCGCTAGAAGGAGAGCCTCTGCCTCTGAGATATCCTTGTTCTTAAAGGAGTGCTCAGTCGACCCTGCCGACCTTCTTCTCCAGGGGTCACCTCCACCCTCTTCCCTTAATCCCATGAAATGCCTCAAAAGAAGGCGACTATCCGGAGATCTACCACTTCTGCCGTCAGATCTGGGCCTGATCCACCCATTTCTGCTCCATCGCCAGCACTCCAACCTCCACCTCCACCGACGGCCATGATAGATCCAGAACAGTTTAACCTACTGATACAGCGAGTTCAGGACCTCACCGAGATGGTGCAGGCCATGCAGCAGCCCCCGACGTTGACTCCACCAAGAAACCTGCCATCAAGATGTCGGAAACCAACCCTAAGGAAGAGCATTTGGGCTAGCATGCCCGTCGCCGCTAGAAAGGGAAAATAGAGAGCAGAGGATCCAAGTTCGAATCATGGTTCTCCTCTAGAGGAGACCTTCCCCATCTGTAGTCGAAAGCCCTCCAAGGTCTGCGACTGAGACAACGTCCTCAATCACCAACTGCGGGAGATGGACCGACGGATTGAGGAGCTCGACCGCGTCGCCCCGGCTCACCTTGACGGCGTCCGCACCGATCCTCCTTTCTCCCCCCGAATTATGCAAGAGTCCGTTCCGCTGAACTTCAAGCTCCCTCAATTTGAAAGCTACAATGGAACCTCTGATCCGATTGATCATCTAGAGGCCTTCCAAACCATGATGCTACTCCATGGTGCATCAGACGTCATATTATGCCGAGCCTTCCCATTTACGTTAAAGGGAGCAGCGAGAAACTGGTACTCGGCATTGAAGCCAGGTACGATCTTCTCTTTTGACCAAATGAGCCATCAGTTCGTGGCTCACTTCGTCAACAGCCGACGTCCGCGCCGAGGTTCGGAATCCCTAATGAACGTCAAGCAAAAGAAGGGGGAATCCATCCGGGCTTATGTCACCCGATTTAATGCTGCGGCATTGGAGGTCCGAAACTTGGACCAGTCTGTTGCAATGGCCGCACTTAAAGGCGGCCTTCAGAAGAATGATTTACTATTTTCTCTGGAGAAGTACCCTAGAGACTTTGCCGATCTGCTAGCCCGAACCGAGAGTTATGCCCGTGCGGAAGAAGCTTTCAAGTTGAAGGATGAAAAAACCGTAGGAAAGCGGCGGACGGACAAGTCTAATAGACCCACCGTCGATGGAGGACCGAGTGAAGTTCGGCCGCACTCACGAACTCCCCCCGAGTGCAAGCGAGGCCGAACTCCCCCTCGAGCTCGTCATCAAGAAAGCTCGGACAAAAGGACATGAAGTTCTCCCCTAGGAGGTTTCACAGAAGGGCTGAATGAAGCTCGGCCATGCTTACAGGCTCCCCCGAGTGCAAGCGAGGCTGAACTCCTCGAGCTCGTCATCAAAGAAGCTCCGACAAAAGGACATGAAGTTCTCTCCTATGACGTTTCACGGGAGGGCCGGATGAAGCTCGACCACGCTCACGGGCTCCCCTTGAGTCCAAGCGAGGCCGAACTCCTTCTCGAGCTCGTCGTCAAGGAAGCCCCGATAGAAGGACGCAAAAAAGTCCTCCCACCAGAAGCTAGAATCATCAATGAGTGAGGAACAACAAAGAGATCGACCGCCTTCCGGCATCATCGACGCTATCTCTGGGGGCTTGATACTTCGACGGGCTGTCATCTCCCAGCGCCAAAGCCAAGAAAAGCTTGCTCCGGATTGAGAAGGCCAACACAAAATAGAGGAGGTCGTCAGGTCCAGGACTTACCGCCTGAGAAGCTTGGAGGAACAATGCTCTTATGACCTTGAGACTCGGAGAATCCGAGAATGTACTGCCGGGAAGAAGCAAACAATAATGGCCATGTTAGGAACAGGAGGAGAACCTCTTCCTAACATGAGCAAAGTCGAAGGCCTCATTCATTTTAGACGAGATGAGGGAGGCCCTGACAACGGCACTTGTGTGCCCCCGTAGCCCGTTAGGAACAGAAGGAGAACCTCATCCTAACGCGAGAAAAGTCGAAGACCTCATTCATTTTAGACGAGATGGGGGGAGAGGCCCTGACAATGGCCCTTGTGTACCCCCACAGCCCGTTAGGAATAGAAGGAGAACCTCGTCCTAACGCGAGCAAAGTCGAAGGCCTCGTTCATTTTAGATGAGATGGGGGGAGAGGCCCCGACAACAGCCCTTATGTGCCCCCACAGCCCGTTAGAAATAGGAGAAAAACCTCGTCCTAACGTGAGCAAAATCGAACACCTCGTTCATTTTAGACGAGATGGGAGGAGAGGCCCTGACAATGGCCCTTATGTGCCCCCACAATCTGTTAGGAACAGGAGGAGAACATCGTCCTAACGTGAGCAAAGTCAAAGGCCTCGATCATTTTAGATGGGATGAAAGGAAAGGTCCCGAAGACGGCCCCATTGTGCTCGACAACAACAGGAGACGACCTCCGAGCTTCAACCACACCTTCAACCTCGGCTGGAGACAAGGTGCAGAGCTCTGAAGAGGACTTCGGCAGTCGCCCTTTTCGTACTCCCTTTCTTCGAGTTTTGAACTCGAAAGTGGGAAGACTATTGTTGGGGATAAACCCCACTCCTGCCGAAGTCCAGCCTGGTGCTTAGCCTAATGCAGCTGATAATCATGGAAGAGTTTCAATCGAAAATTCTCTCCCCAGCAGCCAGACTCATTCAATGACCGAACTATCCCAGCGGCCAAACCCAACCGAACTTCTCAACGGCCGAGCCCTAGCCAAACCTCTTCAGCCGACCGAACTTTTCAATGGTCGAACTCCTTCCGGACTCCTCCAGCAGTCGGGCTTCTACGGAAGCCGAACTTCTTCCGGACTGTTCCAGCAGTCAGACTTCTACGGAAGACGAACTTCTTCCGAACTGTTCCAGCAGTCGGACTTCTACAGGAACCGAACTTCTTCCAAACTCCTCCAGCAATCGAGCTTCTACGTAAGCCAAACCTCTTCCGAACTGTTCCTTTAGTCGGACTTCTACGGAAGCCGAACTTCTTTCGGACTCCTCCAGCAGCCGAGCTTCTATGGAAGCCGAACTTCTTCCGGACTAATCATCCATTAGTCAGACTTCTACGGAAGCCGAACTCCTTTCAGACTCCTCCAGCAGTCGAACTTCTACGAAAGCCGAACTTCTTTCGGACTGTTCCTTCAAATGGATTCTTACAGACGATCTCACTACTGAATGGTTATAATTATCATTTATCAGAACAATCATGAACATCATTCATTAAGACAATTATGATTATCATTTATCAGAGCAATCACGATTGTCATTTATCAAGGACGGTTATGACGGTCATTTATCAAGACAGTTACAACAAGCTCCATCTATAAAAAGAGACCCTCCAGATACGTTTTCTCTAAGCTTTTCTTCTCCTTTCCGAAACTCTGCCGAACTCCTCTCTAAGCACTCCATTTCTTTTGACCAGAAGAGCTAACTTGACCGTCGGAGGGTCCTACCGGAGCCACCACCACCAACTCCAGATGGAATTTTATTTTACAGGTCACTGGCGACAACCTCGTCTTCCTCGACTCCAGTTCGATCCGACGTCAACCAAATTCTACACCAACAAAAGAGAAAAAAGCATTTTTTTTATTTTAAGAATTGATTATGAAATATGGTGATGTGCATGAAAGAACTCTTACATATATTTTTAAAGTACCATAGCAAAACACATCTTAATTCTCTTAAATAGTTAAGTGATTTGTGTAGCTTTAAATAGGCAGAGGTTTGAATCTAGGTTGAATCTAGGGATTATTATGTTTTTTTATATAATCATCTAAACCTGGTTAATTGGGTCTAGATGGCGCAGATCATCAATTTGTCCAAAAAAACTGACCAGATTGGATGTTTGAAACAGGTTCCACCATAGTTCCAATCCTAAGGAGAAACTGGATCATCCAAGGGTCCATTTCACCAGTTTTTCGATTAAACCAGCAAATGCAATCCAATTTTATAACTACACCCTCGATTACCATGGTCCCGCCTAACTTTTTTTCACCAACACCTAAGCAAGCCATTATTTTCCCTCACTTATGCTCCCCCTCTTTTCTTTTAGCTCCCAGAGTCCGCCCACTAGAGGCCACTCAGCTCTTAGCGTACATTCATCGAAGGTCAACTTGAAGCCCTTGATGGCAAAGGTTTTTCAAGTGAGGGTGGGAACAAGGATATGTGCGGATAGGGATGAATGATGATGTTACGAAAGGTGGATTATGGCTTGTAAGGGGGAAGGAAGAAAATCAAGAGAAGGGAAACTCATGCCAGATTCAAATCCGTGCCCCATTTCTGCAATGGGCTGGAGATTTGATCAGCCTCAAGCCAGACCGTACCTAAACTTTGAAGACCTAGGCCCAGCTGAAAGCTTGAGAAAATTCTGGGCCAGGCTCCGGCAAGGGTGGCCCAACCTGGCACATTTCCACCCTACCTTGAGATGGGATTTTGACAGGTTAGTGCCCCCTTCTTTGACACAATTCCAAAACAGGCCATCCGCTTGTAAAAGGGTAGGTAGCACCTGACTTTTGGTAACTAAGATGAAATGGTCCATGCAGTGTTCAACTAGAACTGATTTGGTTAATTTCCATCTTTTTGATGATCATTATAGCCTTCAATCTTTTATTATCAAACACAACTCTTAAGTAAAGGTGAGACTGTAAATAATCTATCTAAATAGCGTGTGTTATAATAATGGAATGTTTTGAAGCATGCAAAACCGGATGGCAAATAACAAAATCAGTGTTTAGTCAAACAATAGGAACTGTTTTTAGTCCAAAATATCAAAAAATCAGGCGCTATATGTCCTTTTAGAAGAAAGGAGGCCTATTTCGGGATTAGGTTGGAAAAAGGACAGACATTTCAAAATCCTCTTGGAGATATGCCTTTGATGTTCCACTCTCTTACAGTATAAATTCAGTTCTTGAGAGCATATTTACTTCTTCAAGACAATGACATCCGTGATTCACATTAATGCCCAGCGAAATTGGGCCATCTATAGTATATGGTATATACAATAGTATATATATGCAAAATGAATGTTCTTCCAAAGAAAATTTCTATACAATGAAACATAATTATCTGCAAAGCAATCCTTACGTTATCTCTCTAACACTCTAAAAACACAATTGAGAAAACAAAAAATATATATGATGCCAAGACATGCTTGCTCCTTATGATGGTTAATCGCATGTTAGGATTCAATGGTGCTGCAAGGAAAAGTTTAAAAGAAAACTTTCCAGTACAATAAAATAACAAAAAAGACCTTGAAAATCTTGAGATTTTTTCAATAAACAAAAGAAACTTAAGAATAAGATGCTCCGGAATGGAAATGAGGGAATGTCCATAATATCTAGATTTAGTCAAATTCAATTTGAGGGATTCTGTAGATTCATTAATTAAGGCTTGATGGAAAAATTTCATAAATTTCCAAAATTTGAAGATCAAGAAATTGAATTTAAATTATTTGTGGAAACATATAAATTGGTAGAACCCTTGATAAAAAAATAAAAAAAAATTAAAAAAAAAAGATGCTGCAGATGAATCACTCACATATTCTTCTGAATTATATTTACCCCCAGGACTAATTTGGAAAACTGGTGGAGGTATGCAAGAACGAACCATATTTATTAGAAACATTCCTCTAATGAATTCCCTAGAACCTTTATAGTAAATTGAATATACAGAATTGTGATCCAATCAAATATTGCAAAGTCCAGTATTTACTACCGTTCAGAATTGGAATTTCTATCCATACCAACAATACAATATCAGATTTGGTGGGGGGGTGTGGGGTGCAGGTTTGGTGTGTGGAGGCGCAGGCGGGGATCAGAATTAGAAATTGATAGAAAAGCAGGGATATAGGCCTGCGAGTAGGAAACAAAAAATATCTATTTGAGTTCTGTCATCAGCTATGGGTTCGAATCTAAGAAAAATTCTAGAAAATGTTTGTTATCCTAAAATTTTCTTGTCTCTTCCAAATGATAAGGAGAAAAAAAAGGATTGGATCAAAAGAAAACGCTATTTCGGAGTTTGATCAACAATTGGCTTCTATAGGTGGGGATCCTGTATTTTCTGAGTAGTTATGTAAGGAATTACACATGAAGTTTTTTCAACAAAGAAGTGGATCATGAAGGATTGGTTGACCAAATATGAATTGGAGACTGAATCTTGATATATCTCAGAACCATGGAATGCCGAACCATCCCGAACCGGACAATTCAAGCTGTGCCAAACTATACTGATAGAAAACTAATCCAGTTCTGACGTACCAAATGGCGTAGTGGCCATCTTGGAGGGATGAAGAAGAAAGAGAGGAAGAGAGAGGGGGGAGAAGGAGAGGGAGAGGAAGAGAGGGCCTCTGGTAGCCACCGGAGGCCATTTGAGCTCGGGAGGGAAGGAGAGAGAGGGGAAGATCCTCCTCTAGGTGTCCGAAGGAGGCCATCCATCTCCGACGGCCAGCGAGCCAACACTGAGGGACCTGAGGGCGACAGAGGCCAGAGGAGGGCGGAGGGGTGCGAAACCGGGGTTCACATTGGAATGCCCATGTTAACACCATCTTGTGCAATGAAGGATGAAATTGGATAAGTATCCAAAGTTAGAGGTGAAGCATTGGTCCATCTGATGCGACGAATTCACTTTATTGCAATCTAGGCCCACAAATTGTACCCAGTGGAACGCAAGCTCAAGATGCATGCTGGAAGTAAAAACTGAAGGAGGTTGTCAAGCCCACTAGGCCATAGTGGCACTAAATCCACCTAAAGCGAACTGGTTGAAGCAGAAAAGACCAAAACGTGTCCAAAAGCATCAAGAGAAATTCAGTGTCAAACACTCAATCAAATATATCCAAAACTAGCTAGCTTATCCAACAAGTCAAAAGCCAGAGTCTGCAGTGACATGTTGGATCCATCTTATGCAAAAACTCAGCATGGGAAAGCCCAAGCGTAGGGTATTCTGATTTCTAGCTGGTTTATTCAAATAGAATTTTCTTTGTAGTCTTACTAGTTTATCTAACAAGCCAAAAGTGCAATAAAAGACCCACCCATTGTTGGAAGTGTCATGTCAGATCCATCTTATGCAAAATCTTAGCATCTAGCATAAGGAATTCTGATTTCTAGCAGGTTTATTCAAATTAAATATTTTTTTTAGTTTTACTAGTTTGAGGAATATATTTAAGGCAAACATGAGTCTAGCTAAAGTGTCCCCAGGAAATCATAAAAATAACCTTTATTCCAGCTTTGACGACCAATGAAATCAGCCTCTTTATCTTAACTTCATGTGAGTGTTTATTCTTCATAAGTTGGATTCCTCGAAACCCTCGGTGGATTTTGAGGGCACTTGTTGGTGGATTAAAGCAAGCCAACAAACATTCCATCAAAAACAAATGGTGGTTTAAAATAGCAAATAGGTGCTTTGATAGCGCAGGTTCAGTATCAATAACCGAAACAGCGAAACCCAAAAACTTATTTCTCAATAGTCACTAGATACCAATTCAAACTCAAAAATTATAGTCACAAGCTTGTCTGGTCTTATTCATGATTTGATTCGTTGCTTTAATACTATGTAACAACAATCATGATCATGATACTACCCATTCTAAAAAGCACTTACCCTGTTAGCCCATCATGTGTGCTGACCAACATGCCCAATAAAGGCAGTTCTACCAGTCTTATCAAGCCATATCAAACAGTACGAGTTCAATATTCTACCATAACAAATCAAATGTGACTGGCCTTTCCTTTGTTTTGATGCATTCTCTTGTTTTCTTTTGTTTGGGAGGTGGGAAGCTTGGTTTCTAGAATGAAGGGCAACCAACTATGCCAAATTGACAAGTCTTTGTGAAATTGACAAGCGCTCATTGCAAATGCATGACATCAGCATTGCCATGAGATCTTAGTATTCCAAGAACTTCATTCTTATTTTAATTGACTCAATTAACTTACGTGTTTTAGCAAATGAAAATCATGTATATTAATCATTTAGCAGCCATTTGGTTGCTTGCAAATACTTGGAGACAAATGATATTCCAGCAAATGAGTTACATGTAGAGTTCTGCAACTGTTTAGTCACCTACAACTTATTTGCAAGGCTACAACCAGATTAGAAAAAGGCCCTTTTTCATTCAAAATTTCAAATTGACTTCAAAAGACCTAAACTTGAGTTGCACATTGGTTGGGAAACCTCTCAAAAACCCATTCAAAATAAAGATGGCAACACCACCACCCCTTTTCCATGCCCAAAGGCTTCTCTGTTCACTTTGCATACTCCATCTTCTCCAACAAGCTCCCTTCTGGCAACCCACGGCGAGAAATATAACTCACTCATTTATCACCCTCTCTCTCTCAGTCTCACTATCTCTCTCTCCATTCTTCCTTTGACAACCTTCTCATGACCAAATCTAGCCGAATACAATGACCGCATTAATAGCTAGCCAAATCAAGACAGCACACTCCCCTCTCACGCCACTATTGCCAAATTCACGACTCTAGAGCCACCTACCTCGGGACCCAGTTGGCCCCCATCCTCTTCCACCTTCTCTTCAGTCATCTTCCATCACCTTTCACCACACTCCTCTTCCCCCGCTGATGTCAACTGCCTCCTCCCTCCTCTTCCACCTCTCTCCCTCCCCTTTTCCACCACCACCCCCCTCCTCCACAGTCAATTGCCCACCATCTTCCACCTCTTTCTCTCTCTGGTGATATGGTCTCCAGCATTACTAACGAAACTTTGCCTTAATTAATTAGTTCATTGGACAAATCATATTCTCATATTGGTTTAAGAATATAAACCTTTTGATCAAAATTTTCATATTTTGGATTAGTTCTTGAATATATATTTCATATTCTAGGAAATCATATTTCCAAGGGTGTAACTTTACCAGGTCACTTCATATACACAACAAACAGAAATTTACAGTTTTCAACACTATGTTCACATGAGCGCCTGAGGTTCAAGGCATTGCTAGGGGCGACCTCAAGATCTTGCCTACCTCAAGCCAAGGCTTCAACAAGGCATCAAAAAGCATACAATGTGCACACCTTGCTTGGGAGTTGAGATGCAAAAGATACATGCATTTGTAACTTTGTATGCGCTCATGGGTGGCTGAGACTGTGTTATGATGTGCAATAGGAGATTTTTGACCTTTTATGGGTGTGGCAGAAATTGTTGAGGTGCTTATATCTTTTTTCTTTTGTTTTCTGTATGTTTTTGTATATATGTATATAAATACATATACACGAATATATACATATGCATTTATAACACAGACATATGTAACATATGTCCATAGATACATGAACCAATGCATATACAAAACTATATGCATGCACGAGCACACACATATATATAAAGTTCCTTCTTTTCTGCCATGCACTTAGGCTTCAAAAAACCTTGGTGCCCTGGCATGCTATGATACCTTTGGTTATCATTTACATGCAACAAAATGGAAAAATGTTTTTGCAACCGCAAATAGAATTGCAGCATTGCTATTTGCAATTACAAATCCTGTTGTATGACATATTACCCTATAAAATGTACTGCATGGTAATTAGCAATCATGCAAGTCCTGACTTTTGATTTTAGTGTAAACTATTTTAACTTCAATCCTAGTTTTTTTCTTGTTTTGGCATAAAACAAAACCTAAGATCCTCAAAAGGAAATTAGCATTGTTTAGAAATGAAAAGGAGGCACCAAATATGTGCTTCTGCCTATGCCCTTGCATGCCAGGAAAACTAGCTGGATGCCCACTGGGTGCTTATTATCTATTTTTGTGTCAGAGAATGACATTCAATTTCCACGGGACACAAAGTCCCTGGTGTATATGAATGTTTTACGCTTAGTTTTCAAGAAAACAAAAAACAAGCAGTGACAGCGTATTCCATGAACAAAAGGGAACCAGAACTAGTGGGTACGCTAACTAGTAAATAAAGAGCAATAAAACTGAAATAAACAAGAGCTGCATGATCACGACCGATCAAAAACAAAAATTCAGTTCTCAACACACTGCAAAATTATGGCCATTATACTCTGCATCTCAGATTTACTGGGTGTTAAGCTTCACCTGCCCCGGGATATCTTTGTCAAAAAAGGTTTGGTGGCTTACTTATTGTTCATCAAGTTTTCTCTTTCATACTCGCTAGATACCATGTTCCACGTGTTAAATCACAACCACGTACCTCAACATTAAAGTTTCTTTTTTCCTGACATACTGTATATTAACAAAATGAGACAGAGCTAAGAATGCATGTTAGAAATAGATCTCATGCATGCACAAATAAAGAGTGCGTGCATGCATGTCTGCCACCATAAAACACAGAGAAACCAATCTACATATATAGACAAGCCTACAAATAGCTGTGCAAGCTCTTATTTGCTTCCACATACACAATCATGTGTGTGCGTGCGCGCGTGCGTGCAGTGTTTAAATAAAATTTATACATGAGCGGTGGATATCAAAAATTTCCAACCAAATAGAACCAAAAAGAAATAGACATGCTGATATGAGTTGCACTCACTCAGTAAAGCACCGTGTTGAAAACAACATATCAGGGACCAAGGCATCATCTTCCGCCCCCAGATCATCACTGCAAACACAGAATCATGAGTTGCAAAAAAACAAAAAAACAAAAAAATCAAAACATGCTGAGTTTGATAATCTTTAAGGGGAAAATAGTTACATATGTGATAGCTAACAGATATTCATCTGCAGGAGAGAGCACTATCTGGAAAACATACAGAAGCGTTTGGTACTTGTAGTAAATTTGTTGGTGAAGTTACAGAGCAAACTCAAGAATGCATTAAAACATGTGAGGCACCAACAAAAACTTATGTACACACATATGTATATAAATACATACATACATATGTTCACACATACATATATACGCATGTATGTGGTACACACACACACACACACATATATATATAATATATGATTACCTTAAAAATAATATACATCGAAGTGAATCATCGCATTTCATTATATTCATAGCTGAAACATGTTGCACAGACACTAGCCATATTCAGCACAAACACAGAGTTGATTATTTCAGCTTTTAGTGCCCATTTTTTGAAACATCTTTTCATTCATTTCAATATATATGGGTAATTACCATCAGTTCTGGGTCATTTTTACAATTTCAAGTGAGATGAAGGGATTCTGACGCACATGGTAGCAGCTATCATCTAACCAAATTAGTCATTCCAGTAAATTTTCAGATAGTCCAAGACATGTCAAATGCATTAAGTATTTGTGGCTATGAAGAATACCTGAAATGCTACCACTGACTCTTGAGTGATAAATTAAGTCACCAGAAAACAAAAAAAAATCAAAGAAAAACTTATACATTTTGGCATCATTGTAAGCCATTGGGAGTTAAGTTCCAAGAAACTCAAGTGATCAGATGTAACTTTTTTGAGTTTTGAGAAATTGTATGAGAAGGAAGAGAAAATGGCCCCCATCATTGAGACAACATTCACAAGATTTTAACTCAATTTTATGTGATATTTGCTCAAATCTTATAAAAAATTCATGATCTATGCATAATTGTAGTTTCATTTTCCCCTCAAACTTTAGATCTATGATATATCTGTTTTGCATTGGTATTTATTTGATGGTAATCCAGATATAGAGTAATTATTTGCATGCAATTCTCTAATTGCATAGGTTACTTTTTTAGATATCAAAGTAGTTAAGCATTGGATAATTTGATTAGTGAAAAACTTAACAGTGTATCCTCCTTCAAACTGATTTGTCACATAAACTTTTGGGAATTTTTGTTGTATTTTATTTATATTAATTTTTGTTATACTTTCAGGCATTCCTTTTTTGTTAAAAATATTTTCACTATCCATCAGAATCACCAAAACCGTACATCCAACATTTCCAAACAAAACCAGATATTCTAAATTCTGTAATATAAGCTTTCTTATGCTGCTCTAAAATTATTTTCTTAACTTTTCGTTATACTGTTGTGACCTTCAGACCAAAAGCACAAACACCGATCAAAAATGCTGAAATCAGAACCCAGTAGGCCTGACAAAAAACAAAACTGTAACTGAGTTTCCAGAGCTTGGGTTTGACAAAGAGATAAGCTACATTATGTAGCTCGTGGTAAGAAATCCCACTGCTACAAAGAACCGGAAAATGAATTTACCGACATAAGGGAGTTGGCTTAAATTTCCAAAAGCATGAACCCTTTCATTTTCTAATAATTTTAATGTCAAAGTCTTACTTAGGAAGAACATTCCATATATCTCCATATCTTTCTCCCAGATTCTTGATTTTCTGCTCCTTCTCAAACCAACGCACATCAGCGACGGCAAATATTATTTTCACATCTACAAGCAATTTCAATTTGAAAAGAACATGTTAGTCAACTCATTGAAAAGAGCAAAAACAGGAGAGAGAGAGAGAGAGAGAGAGAGAGAGAGAGAGAGAGGTTAGCATTAGTGAAAAAATATTGCAAATAACCAATAAATGGAAAACAGCAATAAATGGAGGATATATGATTAACAGGCTCCAGATAGATTTAAAGGCACTAATAATATAATAACCTACCTGACTAACCACATAGAAATCCATGCTTGCAAGATATGCATATGCACATATGCAGAAACATACGTGAAGCATAGAGACAGATAGCACTTTCATTTGTTCTTATATTTGTGCAACTTGAAAAGTACTTGTTAGCTCACATATGGAATTACACAACCTGCTAGAACTATTTGTGATTTTTTAGCAGTCAGAGACATGGTCCAAATCATTGAAGACAACAAAGACGACAGTATAGAGCTATGGTCAAATATATTTTACTCAACTAATTGCAGTATATGACTGCAATTCATACATAGTTTGTGAACAAAAAGCTAGTTGACCTTTCAGAATATTCATGATTTATTGCCATTTTCAGATGTAGCTAGCAAGGAAAGAGAATCATTTTTGACAGTCAAAACCAGTGTTCAGAAACCAGGTCGAGATACCCGGGGACTCATTTGACCCATCACCTGTCAGTCTTTATGGCTTGGGTCAGATGAAAACCTGAAAATTGGTAAAATCAGTTCAACCCAATGACTTGAATTGTTCAACCATTTGACAAATCCAAGTGAACCAAAAATCAACAAACAAATATACATAAACAAACACATACTAACACGCACACACAAAGAGAGAGAAAGAGAGAGGGAGGGAGGGAGAGAGAGAGAGAGAGCAAGGATCGCCGACTTAGAACCAGACCCCATGTCAGCCGGCTAGCCGGTGGCACAAGTTGGTACGTGTTGTGATATCAACTCGCTCTGATACTACTTGTTGAGGATCTCGTACAAGATTATTGCGGTAGGAAGAAAGAAGAAAATAAAACGAGAATAATCAAGTACGTGGATCAGCCTAAAGGCTCGCCTCCACGGGGCATACAAAGCTTCACTATGAAAAATGAATAGATACAAGAGGAGATCACCCACTCTCAACTCACCATACACAATCATCTCTTAACTAAAAACTACCCTCACAAGAGTTCTCTCAGAATTCCCAAGGAGACCCTCAGCAGTTGTAGCTCAACACCTCAGCCTCTATTCCTACGCTCACGGCCACTCCCACGGCCTCCAGGAACTCACGGCTCTGTCTGATGCCTTCTCTTCTCGCGGGCTGCAGGTACTTGGCGCTCTGCCGAACTCCTCTCGACGGCTGCCTGAGCCTCTCTGCGTGCCTCTGCATGGCACTGCTTGCCACACCTTGCCACACACCTCTCCACAACGTCACAACCTTTAAATAGATCGAGAATTCTCTTCTCAACAATTTACAGGAGTCCTAACAAGGCTCTGTCTCCTAATATGAGTCAAATAGGATCTTGATGAAATCTAGAGTGTCTCCCAGCCTTCAGATCATGACCACAGCCCTCCGTAGCCGCTGGATCCTATGATCCACGTGCAACTCCCGTAGATCCCTTGGATTAATCATAATCCGAGTCCAAACAGAAAATCCCATCCCATTCTATTCGCTTCC
Organism: Cocos nucifera; assembly: GCA_006176705.1. Classification (NCBI taxonomy): domain Eukaryota; kingdom Viridiplantae; phylum Streptophyta; class Magnoliopsida; order Arecales; family Arecaceae; genus Cocos; species Cocos nucifera. The sequence goes on from QRFJ01000283.1 coordinate 910,011, forward strand.
ATCGAGTCGGCTCTGTCAGAGGTCGAGCTAGCTCAACTGTGTCTTGCCCGAACACCTGCTTCCTGTCTGCCTTTCGACCCATATCCAAGCCAGCCCGACTGTTGATACTTCTTCTAGGTTCTCCTCTACTGTGGGTCGATTCAAGGCGTCAAATCTTAACAATCTCCACCTCGACTCGACATTCGACCTCCACCTAATTTTGAGAGCTTTTGAATCCTCTCACCCCCATGCCCTGAGGCAATCGCCTGGTATCTCATGGATGGACAAACGTGGGAGTCGAGCCAGGCCGCTCAATTCTACCTCCGTCAATGGCTGTGAACCTCCTGACCTGAGATCTGCTCGGGATAGCCTCCTACGGTAATAGAAACTTCATCTTGCAATGTCGCATGTCGTCCTCCTGAGTCTCCCATCTCGTGCCCGATCCATCTTCACCTAGAGCTCTACCTCACACTAGGCTTCCTACCATGAGGTAATGTCATCCATACTTTCTTTTTCTTATTACCACCCTACTGCCGTGCATAACCTTCAAGATTCCTCCATCAACTTTCCATCTGAAACCAGTCGAATTCAGTCTGCTCAATGAGATTAGATTCTTCTTAAAGCTGGATATGTATCGGACCTCACCCAACTTTTTTACTGTTCCATCATGGAGCTTCATGCTGACGGTCCCGCCGCCTTGATCTCATGGCTCGATCCATCTGGCAGAAACACAGTGCCCTCACTAGTCTCCAATAAGTCAAATAGCTCTTCTCTACAACATACATGATGGAAACAAGCATAATCCATAATCTATTGAGAGGAACAAGTAGATAGCTCATCAGTAATCAGAAGGACGTCATCACTGCCTTCTATATTGCTACTGGCCATCGCCACAGTAGCCCTCATCCGATCCTTGAGTTGTGGACAATCTTTGACTCGATGCATCAACTCATTGCACCAATAATACCTAATCTTGCTCTGGTCCCTCCTCTTGGACCTGGATCGTCCTTCTCGCAATCCTCTGCCACTCCATCTTCTGCCGCCTGCTTCTCCAGAAATCGCAAAAGCTAAGCTGCCGCCATCTAAACTTGAAGCTGGATTCTCTCTCCTAAGAATCTCGTTCTGAAAAATCGCCACAGTAACATCATCCATCTTGATGGTGCTTTTTTCACTAGAAGAGCAGTCACTAAGGACTCATACGAAGGGAGAAACAATGCTAGCAAGACCAATGCCGTCTTCTTCTCAACTTTTTCGCTAATGCTAAGATCGGTGAGAATCATCTAAAAGTTGGATAGATGCTCCTACATACTCTAACCTTCGTCCATCCGCAATTGGTAGAATTGTCTCCAAAGAAATAGCATGTTGGTAAGCAATTTTGCCATGTACAACTTGAGCTTTGACCTCAGTACTGTTGGAAAAGTCTCGCCAAGTACATAGACCACGACATCATCCACTAGGTACAAGCGGATCGTGCTCACCGCCTACATTTGAATCCACTTCCAATCGTTCACCTCCATAGTGGCTAGCATCTCCCCGTACAAGAGAATGTCGATCAATCCATGTTGGACGAGGACGTCCTTTACCCTTGTTTGCCATAGGAAGAAATTGCCCTTTCCATCGAACCTCTTGATCTCCACCTTGATTGCGCTTGTCTTCTTCATATTCTTCAATCTTTATCACCACTACTGCAATCCGCGCTCCAGTACCGCTTGACTCTGATACCAATTATTATGATATCAACTTGCTATGATACCACTTGTTGAGGATTTCATACTAGATTATTGCAAGAGGAAGAAAGAAAAAAATAAAACAAGAATAATCAAGTACATGGATCAGCTTAAAGGCTCGTCTCCATGGAGCATACAAAGCTTCACTATGAAAAAGAAATAGATACAAGAGAAGATCACCTACTCTCAACTCGTTGTACACAATCCTCTCTCAACTAGAAGCTACCCTCACAAGAGCTCTCTCAAAATCTCCAAGGAGACCCTCAACAGTTGTAGCCCAGCACAATAGCCTTTGTTCCTGCGCTCACGACCACTCCCACGGCCTTCAGGAACTCATTGCTCTGTCTGATACCTTCTCTCGCGGGTTGCACGTACTCGGTGCTCTGCCGAACTCCTCTCAGCAACTGCCTGAGCCTCTCTGCGTGCCACACCTTGCCGCACACCTATCCACAGCGTCACGATCTTTAAATAGACTGAGAATCCTCTTCTCAGCAATTCACAGGTGTCCTAACAGGACTCTATCTCCTAATATGAGTCGAACAGGATCTTGATGAAGTCTGGAGTGTCTCCCAGCCTTCATATCGTGACCGCAGCCCTTCATGGCCACTGGATCCTGTGGTCCACGCGCAACTCCCGTAGAACCCTTGGATTAATAACAATCCGAGTCCAAACAGAAAATCTCATCCTGTTCAGTTCGCTTCTGACGAGCCAACTCTGTCAGAGGTCGAGCTGGCTCGACTGCGTCTCGTCCGAACACCTGCTTTCTGTCTACTTGAGAGGGTCGGCTCGACTGCGATCCGAACCAGCTCGATCTCAGCCCGAGCCAACTCAACCCATATCCGAACCAGCCCGACTGCTCATACTTTTTCTAGGTTCTCCTCTACTATGGGTTGAATTAGAGATGTCAAATCCGAACAGTACGCCCCCTACCGGATTGTACTGGATCCAAACCGACATGGAAATGAGAGATGAATCGGAGAGGAAAAGAGAGAAAAAGAGAGACGAAGGGAAAGAAAGAGAGGCTGGTGGAGATGTCAGTAGTGGCCACCGGAGGGCCGTGGAAGCCTCCTGAGCTCCGTGGTCCTCCGCATGAGAAAATGAGAGCTGAGAGAGATGGAGAGAGAGGGGAAGGGGCAAAAGCAGAGTGAGAGGAAGGTGGCAGAAAGGTCATCGGATGGAGGCTGTGGCCACCAAATGGCCCAAAACCGTCCCGCAGTCACTGCGGGTTAATTGTTTATAGGCAAACCCATTGCCGGCTTCACTATTTATTATCTTTTTCTAAAAAACACGTCGAAACAAGGGTGAAGCCCCTGTTTCGAACCCGCAACGGCCGCAAGGCAATTTTGGGCCAGATGGCCACTACTGCAAGGCGATTTTGGACCATTTGGCGGCTATCTAACAATCCTCCAATGGCCTTCCCACCGCCTTACCCTCACTCCACTTCTCTCCCTTCCCCACTCTCTTTCTCTTCTCACATCTTGTGGAGCCCCAACAGCCTCACTTCACTCCCTCTCTCTTCCTCTCTTCTCCCTCGCTCTATTTTTGCCAACATTTTGAATTGAACGCCTAAACCGCACCGGTTAGCTGCCGATACGGTTCGGCACACCTCAAACCACTCAGTTTGGGGCAATTTGACGAACCCTGGAAGAAAGAATTCTAGCAAGGTCGATTGGAGCAGGGGACAAGGTCGCGGCCAAACCACCTTAAAGAGCCAAGCATGCAAGGCATCCGAGGAAGGAAGGTCATTCCTCAGGTAAGCAAGAAAGGGAAAGGAACAGGAAGAACATTTCCGTTGGAAAAAGAGAATGAGGAGTTTGTTCACTATAATTTTTGGAGACTAGTATGCCCTTGAATGACCAATTAACCAAATCATCTCACAATACCAGTGATGACAATGACAGTTCATGAAACGATGCATCTAACGGCCTAGGAGGGAGCAAAGGACATGGCACAGCTGCCTATGCCTGCAGTGTTATAGTCTTCAATTTATCGGTGAATCTCACTTCAATCATGCCAAAGCAGACAGGGACTACAGTGCACAACCTAATAGAGCCTACGAGGATACCAGCCCTCAAAGTTGTTTGAGATATAGCACTGCTGCTGTAGATCAACTTGCATGTGCAGTGGAATCCTTGGATGTCTTAAAATCTGAATCGTACACTGAATCCTATTGCATACATCCATATGGATATCCTTTGTCTGAGGCATCACATTTGAGTTAATACTACCCTCCATAGCCTCGGACAACTTATGGGTCAGATTTCATTGTCACGATCTTCAGATGGCCAATCCAGTATCAAACAGAGAACCAATATCAAGGTGGCCATCCAGCAAATGCAAGCTATGGGATGCAGAGATATAAGGGTATATCATCTAGAAACTTGGTATAATCTCTTAGGCCTGGACTATGACCGAGTTGCCAAAGTTTACGAGGGACATAGACACAACGAAATTTTAGATATCAATACATATTTTGTACTTGAAGTCCATTATTTTATTCTATGTATATTCAATTTACTTAATTGTACTTCAAATCCATTTGATGATTAAAAAAAAAAAACATAAAACAACATTAAATCCTAAATTAAACAACCATGATGATTAAAATAAAATTGAAAACAAAAAGATTGAAAAAATGAAAAAAACATAAAGAAAAAGAAATATCGATTAGATGACCAATAAGTATAATCATACCATACCGTGAGTCGGTATGGCACCAAATCAATACCGAACCATACCGGTCACCAACCGATACAGCACCGGTACCGGTTTGGTGGACCTTGATCCGATGAGGTTGGCAATACTAAGGCTTCAATCTCAGCAAAGCTTGAGTAGCCTAATAAGAGGTTAAAGAAAGCTCCTCAGGAGTACCTAGGAGAGGAAGCCATATAGAGAACCTGATGGCATAAATAAATAGTCAAATGGCATTATTCTTAATCTCCACCCCTCAATGTTATGAAATTGCACAAGCATAACTAGAAGCATAGCGAGTTATTCAATCTCCTCTTTCAAAGTCTTCTTCTAAAGTTAGGAAACCAAATTTACATGCTCTGAAGTCTGAACAATGAAAAGTCATAGGAAAATATTGAAACAATTATTTGGACGAAACAGGTGTTAGCAACCAGATAAGCAACAGAAGACTTTTTACATTACAACTTAGAGATCAAGATTCAAGCTACATGGCAATTTCTCCTCTTACCTGATGTGGTCAAATATGAATTCTTGAAACCATATAACATTCACAAACAGCACAAAACAAAAGATAAGAGAACTTTTATGTATTTAAGAAAAAAAAACAGGAATCAAATTGTTTGACTAGCTAGGACTTAATGTATCAGCTAATTAGCAGTCATTGGCTAAAGTAGACTCAGCTCTACATAATCCAATCTGGATAAACAAAAATCCACTTATCATTAAACTGAAATTTTGATTGCGAACACAAATTGATGAGAATAATAAGAGAAAAAGGAATGGAGGATGTTGATGCAACCCCATAGATGATAAAACAAGACACTCAAAATAAACAAGGCAATGTTAAGATAGAACTGCCAACAGATGGAATCGGGAATGAAAATATTTGGAAGAAAAGGGCATACCACCAGCCTTATGAGGTTTCTCAATTCTAGTAGCATCAGTTGCTCTAAGACAAAGTTTCACCAAAGCAGCTTCAACCTGTAATAATAAGAAGATTATATCACAAAAAAACAAAAGCAACTACTTATGGTGAAATACCCAATTTGATTTCTTAATCAAAGAGAGCAGCAATACCCACACTTGCGCTCCACTGGCGATGAATATAAATGATATCAGCAATTGCACATTCTAAAACAAGTTTTTCATTTCCACTGGCATCTGAACACTCGATCTTAATGAAATCTGCAAAGAAGGTTAACCGAGACTCTCCATACAACATTTTCTTATATATAACATAATCAGGGAAAACTATAACAGTCATGCCGTCATCCACCTGCAAGCAAGAAAAAAGAGAATTAATCAAGTATATTGAATGGTGGTAAGAAATAAAACAAACAAAAGAACATACCAAACTGAAAAGGTTCCAAAAAACAATAAGATCAACAACTAGAACAAATGACCAATACAATCAAAGATGGGCAATGAAAATTTAACAGCACAATTAAAAAAAATGATGATAAAACATACTGCCAATGGTTATTTACATTACAACTACAAGGCACACCATCAAGAATAACAAGCAAGGTTCACTGAAACATGCCAAACAGCCAGTTTGGGGGATATCAGACCAATCGGTGGGGGAGTAGCACAGTTCAGGCTATTAATTCATGACAGCCCGCTTGCAATTTGAATCTCCCGGGGAGGGGGGGTTGCAAAACCCACAGAAAAAAAAATAATAAAAAAAAATAAAAAAAATCCTGCCAATGGTAATTTAGATTACAAACTATGAGGTACACCATTAAGAATAGCAAGCAAGGTTAACCAAACCATGCTGAACAGCCGGTTTGGGGCATAGCAAACCAGATCGGTTAGGGACCAACTCAGTTCAGGCTATTAATTCGAGACGGTCCACTTGCAATTCGAATCTCCCTTGGCTCGGGATATTCAACAGAGTGCCCCCACCCCGACCACTCTCTCTCTCTCTCTCTCTCTCTCTCTCTCTCTCTCACACACACACACACACACACTCTCTTAGGGCTTCTAACAGCCCTCCCCCTTCCTTTCTCCCTCCCTCCCTCTCTCTAGCTTTATCTATGTTAATACACCTCAAAACAGCATAATACGGACCTGTACTATGACAAGCCAGTCACCCAACAATACACTCTGGTGCTGCTTCAGCGAACCTTCATAGCAAGTGTTACCCAAAAACCTGGCAGGAGCTCTCGATTGTCCAGCATGTCAGCAAACACAAAACCTGACACAATACTACTTGAACTACCATGACACATGACATCTGTACCCTCAACCAACCTAAGATGCCTCAATTCCATATAACCAAACATTAAATATAATTTCTTGCCTACAGCATTCAATATTCGCATTTCAATTAAATGCAGCTTGTTCAGACTGATTTAAGTGGAGGATGTGTAAGAGAGTCTGACAGTATAGCTAGTAAAAAAGCATAGCCTTCTGGCTGATCGGTCACACAGAAAAAGCTGCAGCTCTAATGACCAGAACAATCACTCCATCTCATATACTAATTTTTCATTTCTAGGTCATATTGCCAATTGCAACTGTATTTCATCAACTGGCATCAGAACCAGATACACCTAATGAGTGGGCTACTGCACCACAAATAGCACAAAACCTTGGTTTGACTATATGCCTCAAGACTGACAAATTGAATTGCAAGGTTCGGAACTACATCATTTTATAAAATGGATCTACCATTTCCTCTTACAAGAGCCCCTTCCAATATATAACTTCAGCATGCCCGCCTAGAGGTGGACTTTTATATCCAGCATTGCATCTGTTATGGAAACTCACAACTATCACGGCTTCATCCATATCACTTTTAACTTGAAAAAAACCCTATAATTAAAATACTTGACTCACTGATCCTGGATCAAGATATTGAAAAACAATTGGAAAAAGAATCATAAGATTTATCATCATTCATTGAAACATAGGCAATTCTATCTGTTCCTACTTCCTACCATCTACCAATTGAAGGGCAGTCACTATCCTACTACTAAACTTTGTTCCATTTTTTGCACTTGCTTCATGTAACTGTTAAGTTCACACCCAATAGTTCTCCTTTTATCCTTTTCTTTCCACTTGGGATGATAAACCCATGGTCTAATTAATACAATTATTTAATGAATGCAGTTGGCATTGAGTTCCATCAGAGACATAGGATGAGCTCCATCAGTTTAAGTTCATCATCTTAAAGTGATAGCTCTAACTCTATCTGATACTGCAGATAATTATGTTTTGGTGGGTTGATAAACCCATCATCAGTTGGATCCAGAAGAGTTTTACCATTTACACTATGGATTTCTCATTCCATGGATCAAATAGTGTTATATGGAAGTCTAAACGATGAAAAATTGCTGACAGTTGCTTAGATATTTGTGGAAGTACAGTGGTATACTGTACTCTCCCTAGGCTGTAGGTAAGCAGAATGGAGTATAATTTCAGTGAAAATTGCTAGCAAAAAGACTTAGCAAGGTGTTGCGAAGGGATCCTTCCCAATTTTTATATTTTAAATAATTTCTAGTATATGCGGTGAATCTTACATGCAGAAACTTGGAAATGGTATCTTAACAATCATCGGTCACACTAGCAAGGCATGGTTCCACCACCTTGTCATGGAAATTAGCAGGATGCAGGAAGAAAAGAAATGAAAACATCGAATATGTAACTTCAAATGGGGTGGAGCATTTTTCATCAACAGATAAAAAGAAAGGTGGTATCCACTATTGCCAGTATTATTATATCAAAATCAAGGAAAGTGGCTGATGAAGTCATAATTCATAACTGATAGACCATATAGTATATGCATTTAGAAATTAAGAGCGAAAACAATTCTTTAACTCCAAACCTAAAGGGCATAGGGGCAGAGGGCATATTCAAAGTTCTGGAAAGAAAAAAAAGGCTGCATCTGGCATTGCTGCAACTTTTCATTTTGAAAAAATTTAGAAACAGGAACCATTTTTCCAGATTTCTGACAACATAAACATATTTGGTCATCACTACTTTTTTCTTTTTAACAACAAAACTAAGAAAACATGTTTAATAAACAGGGACAGAGGTGGAGGTGGCAGAGAAAGAGGCACTTGACAATGCGCTCAGCCTTGGTGAAGCCAGCGACCATTGCATGGGGGCGGTCAGAAAAGGCACAGATGAGGGCAGAGAAGTGGGAGAGGAAGCGAAGGGTGAGGGCAATGAAGGCCCCAGTGGTGCTCTCGCAGAGGCAGAGGGTGTTGAGGATAAGAAAGTCAGCAACAGTGGATGGGGGAATGTGGGAAGTGAGAAGGTTGGTGATCAGGATGCACAGGGTGATGAAAAGGGAAGCATCAAAGGAGTATTAGGCGGTGGTGGGACAGAAGGTCGTCAAGGCATCTGAAGGAGTTGAGAAGGAAAATGAATAGGCAAGCAGGAGGGGGGGGGCGCATTGTGTGTTGAGATACGGGGGGGTTGAGAGGCTAGAAAGTCACTTCTAAATAATGTCGAAGTGAAAATTTTTCACTTCCACATTTTCCAGCAATAATGGAAGTTACTTTAAAATATATATAGAGCAACCAAACAACTTTTCTGCAACAAATTCTGTGTTTCTCAAAAAAAGAACAGGAAAAAAATGATATCAAATAGGCCCTTGGTTACTCATAGCCTGGATACCAAGACAGGATAACAGGAATGAATATCAAATATATAATCATTAATCTGGTTCAATAAACGTTCACCAGTGTATTACCCTAGAATGAGTCATGAAAAAACTTCTTACCATATCTCCATATGTAGCATAACAATTATCCAAGATCGGGGGTTCTAAATAACCTGAAATTACATAGCAAGCTGTCATGAATAAGGTATTAAGCAATAACAACAGAAGTTCTATTAGCAAAAGCTGACCTTCATTCTCAACATCAGAAACTGTAGTTGATGGAGATTCAGATTCTGACATCCAGCTCCCTTCATCATCTGAAATCACATCAATAACAACAGCTGTTCCCTGACATAATTTCAAGACCTTCATTCTCAACATCAGAAACTGTAGTTGATGGAGATTCAGATTCTGACATCCAGCTCCCTTCATCATCTGAAATCACATCAACTGCTGTTCCCTGACATAATTTCAATATGAGAACCTAATGAGAATATTAAAAAGCCAGAATAGAACAAAAAATTCAGGTCCAATGAATTCATTGAGAATATTGAATACATCGGATGGGATCTCTGAGAGTTCCTTGTCCCCTACAGAAGGTACTGTAAGACTAGAAGTTCCAGTTACAAGAGGATCTCTTCTTGTGAGAGTTACAGGCTCATTTTCATCTTTGCGCATATGACCGTTGTCTTCACAACTTGCTGAAGATGCCATAAATTCATCCAACTCAGTTTTCCCATCAACAGAAGCCAGATTTGTTTGAGGTGCATCTACAATACATGACTCTCGGGCATTCTCTCTTTCATGCAAATCTATACAAACAGTAGTCACATTTGTTCTCTTTAAATTTAAGCCTGAGTGGACTGCAACAGAGATAAAAACATAAAATGAGGGGGGGGGGGGGGCGGAGCAGTAAATTTACTGATAAATCATCAGCTAAAACAAAGTTCAATTTTTCAAAGAAAAACAGAAATAAATAAATTAAGAAATTTCAATGATTGTTTGCTTCTAGTGATCATCATAAAAATACCCAACTAATAGGCAGGGAGACAAGACATAGTCCATCAAATAAAAGTGACAAAAATTCAGCTTGAAGTACAATAAATAATGTACAGCAAATATATATCATATGAGCATCAAGGTCTGTAAAGGACCCAAGATGCTCATACTAGAAAGGCAGCACTCAGAATCCCCTCAATATTTTACTAGGCATTCAAGCACCACCTTGTGCTTTCACCCTTAAGAAGAGTGAGACTTTAGCCCTTAGCACAACTGCAACGTTGCACCATTGTGACCTAAGTGTCATGAGTTCGAAACATGAAAACAGCCTCTCCCAAGGGTAAGGATACATACATCTGACCCTCCCCAAACCCTACAATAGCAAGATTCTGGTGCACTAGGATGCCATCTGTTACGCTTAATAAGAGTGATTAGAATCCAATTTATATTTTTATTTCCTTTGCTTTTATAAAAGCTAAGATTTCAATTATTTGGTTTTTTTCTAAAAATAGTCAAAGTTATTTAGATTAGAATTTATAATATATTGCAAGATTTCAATTATTTGGTTTTAAAGTGCATTCAAACTAGACATATTAAATCAATCCAACCATTAAGAAATGAAACTTCTGAACCCCAAGGTGAAGTGATTATTAGGACATGATGACATAACAAGCATTTGACACATGAGCCAAAGTTAAGACTAACTTGGTAATCTACACAAGCGGCATTACACATAAGTATGCAAAACTGTAGTAGGATATTAAACATAAGAGGCCCTACCGCATGTGCACATGAATGTGAATAAACTAGGGAATGCAATACATTCAAGAACTTTTATGCATAAAGTTAACAAAGGAACAATACAAGTCATTTGGATTGATGCAGATTTAGCGAACAAAACTGAAGGGAAAGAAGCAGATGAGTCTGGAGAAAGATCAGTTAAAATCTACATATACTAAATCCAGAGATTTAAAGTTAACACATGAAATAATTTAGAAAAATCGCAGTCACTAGAAAACAGATACAACTTCCCAAAATGTTGTCTGTACTATATTGCAAAAGAAAGGAACATCTACAAAGCGTTCAAATATTAATAGAAAATTAAGTGTTTCAAGCCACTGGTTATATGTAAAAGATAAAATGTCTATCATTGAATTCATTGATTGCAAGACACCTTGAAGAAGAGATATACGAAAATGCAAAGTATGAAAACCACACAAATTACCTAGATCCAAGAAGTGAGATGCTATACACAAGCACCAAGCCAAATAAATTCAACCAAGCTACAGCACAATTGCAACACGAGTATCCAAACGATATTTGCAACTTAAAACCCCAGATTCTTACATTTGAAAAGGAGACATGATTTCTAGATGAAAGTGTTTTAGCAGGCTTTGTCGTAAAATACTAAAACTTATATTGAACAGTGCAATGTTACATAGATCAAACTATCAAAGTATGTGGTTAGGGCGTAAATTGGTCTTGCAGCACCACAAGTTCCTTTTCCCTCTCAAAGGCCTAATTCAACTACATAAAAAGCAAAATTTTTCCATAAAATGGATTTTGTTCTTAACATATAGAACAGGATATGAGATTTATTCACAAGTTACAATGATTTAGTTCCTTGTACAGCTAACCTTAGAAGAGATAGTAACTCTCGGTATTCTCTTAAAAGGTCAGATTTAGAACTTCTTTTATCAAGCTATGTAAATCAACATTCTAGATAATCAAATATTAGATTGAAGACTGAATTTTCTTGCATGTACTTGACTCTACCTCATTAGTCAGGAAGAACCAAATATGAATAACCATACAATCATGGTTGGCCGAGCCAGACTGGACTGAATCATCCAGTTCGGCCCATACCAAATTGGACCGGCACGAAATTGGGTCGGTTCGACCACGGTTTACAGAATTAGGTCTGAACCGATATGAAGCGGCCTAGACCAAGTGGTCCGGTATGGTACGGAGCTGAACCAATTGGTTTGGCCATTTAAAGATGGGAAATTGAAAGAGAAGTATCCTTTGGATCCCCTTCTCCAAAGTAAAAAAGCTACAAAATGAGAAGAAACCACTGATAAGCGGCACCATGCTTCTCCTACCTCTCTTTTTTTTGGAACTTTAAAATTCATAGAAATTGGAAAAACAAGGAGAGATCATGCTAAAATTTTTGATTTGGCATGATTTTATTATATGTTATAAATCTATGGATAATCTACACAATTTTCATTAAGTATATAATTTTTAAATTAAAAATATATTTTTTTGAATAAAAAATTATTTAAAAATTCAAAAATTAACTGTAAAATTAAAATATTGTTTAGGGGCTTGCAAGCTGCTTTTGACGTAAATTTGGTGTCCTTGTGCATAATGGCCTAGACCTAAATTTAAATAAAATCGAAAAATAAGTAGCATTTATGTATGCTCACTGCCTTAAAAAATATATGTAACATCTGTGGTAGGATTCTACATGAATCTAAGATCAAATTGATTTTTCATAATTTTTATATTTTTTAATTTTTTTTAATTTTAAAAATAATGAAAATATAAAATTAATTCAAAAAATATAAAAATTAGGCCAACAAAATTTTACTATTTTAATAATTACTGAACTAATGTACTTATTCAACCTTCAAGAATGGATCCATCAAGGAAGGACCCAAAGCATAATATTGGTTGGAATGATGGGCAGATGCTCTTGGATCGACACCAATGAAAATGCAAATGATGCAACATAGAATTCAAGAGAGGAGGGATAACTAGGTTGGAGTAGCACTTGGCTGGCAATTAACCCAATATAGCTATGTTGAAAATGCCCATAAGAAATCCATCAACTGATAAAGAAGCACTAATTTCAAAGCAATGAAAAAAACTTCAAAGAAGAAAACGAAGGTGGACCGTCGAGCCGTAAAGCTACCTTCTTATCCCTCTATGGAGTCAGAATAAATGTCCACTCCAACTGATGAGGCACAATCCAAACTGCCATTCGGACAAGCTTAGATGATCAATGACAACTTAAGGAAGTGATAAGGAATAGGGACTCAATTTGGACCGTCAACATATAAATCGGGGCCGGGCTCTGTAAGCACTACAAAGTCAAAGTTTAGAAAGACCTCATCAGTTAGAAAGACACAAGTCATATTGCATTTATATTAAGAGCTTTTGGTAGCAGAGTCAGAGTTTAGAAGAACCTCCTTAGTTAAGAAGCCTGTCAGTAGTGACACGAGCCGTATTGCATCTATGTTGAGAACTTTTGGCAGCAAGAAGAACTCTTCCAGAGAGATTTTACCATGAACCACTATCTATGATTTGGATCCACAGGCCTTCCCCGATAAGAATTCCAAACAATAAAAAAGGATATGTAGTGAGCTATTGGATCCTGATTTCACTTCAATCATATTCCAATGCATGTGGCGGGCAGCACATATTATCACTCTGCCATTGCATCCATATAGACTGCTAGTCCGAATGTTGATCCTCTAGGACTGAAGAACATCTATGGTGAGCTTCTTGACAATAATAAGAAGTTACAAAAATGGATTGCTTCATTATCAGAACAAATGGCCAATATATGGACTGATCGTGATGTCTAATGGTTGGACTAATCCAATTAGATGGAGCATAATCAACTTCGTATTTTTTTTCAAAAATCCATTAATGCTTTGCATCAAGTGCATGACATCATGTATATCCTCAGATTAATACAAGAGGTGTTCAATCAGAGAGGAGAGCAAAATGTCATGCAAATTATCACTGACAATGAGCTACAATATAAGGCCACAAAGAAGATCCTAATAGAGCAGCGACTGCATATTTTCTGAGCCCCATATGTTGTACACTGTATTGATCTTATGTTAATGGATACTAGGTGACTTAGTAGGGTGCAAAAGGCAGTAGGCTCAACATAGATTATTACTAGATCCATCTACAACCACATATAGGTCCTATCATTGATGCAGATGTATAAAGGAGAGATTAAAACCAGATGTCACAATTCGCTACAAATTATATATCACTTGATAGCCTTGTTAACAAGAAAGAACATCTGCATCAAATGTTTATCAATCTCGAGTGGCAGAAGAATAGATATGCCAAAGCACGCACTAAGGGGAGTAATGTGGAGAACTTAGTGATGAGACCCATAAATAAGCAGCGGACCGAAAAAATAGTAAAGGTTATCAAGACTTTACATGAGGTGCTTCGAACCGTGGATGGCAAAAAATATCCTCAAATAGGCTTCTTATATTACATGATGGAGAGGATAAAAGATTAGATCAGGATGGTAAATCCAAAACATGCCTATAAGTGCATCCGATTCATTAAGCAATGGTAGGACTATCAGATGGATAGCAACTTACATCTAGAAAGTAAGCAGCAAATCAAGAATACTCCGAAAATCTGACTATTCTCGTATTTGTACAAATATACCTAACCAATTCTTAAATTTATCAACAGCTTACTATCTAAACCCGAGTTCCAACACTCCATACCAGGGATAGACATGGATGAAGAGCTTCCAACCATCCTACGAAATGTAATATATAAGATGGAGGTCGATTCAGAAACTACAGCTATATGCCAAAAAGAAACAAGTTAGGTTTAGTGGTTTTTGTTAAGTTAGCTATATCTTCAACCAGTAACATATTATAACAAATATATTTTTTATAGATGAAAATATTTAAAAAGGCCACCAATACCTTTGGAAATAGTGTAGCGATCACAAGGAAAAAAAGATGAATCTAAGTAAATTAGATATCAACAACGGCAACTCTTATTTGACATTATGTAGCTACAAATAAGCCTAACATAATACAATCTTATTTTTAATTTTATTCAATCTCAATGCTTTTGTAGTTGAATGGTGGGTCCATTTTGATATCGCGACAAGAAATATGAAGCGACTTGCCATCCAGATCCTCTCCTAGACGGTCTCCTCAAGTGACTATGAGCGTAATTAGTCAACCTTCACTCTTACCCATAGCAAGCAAAGGAACCATTTGACACAAACACCTCAATGACCTAGTATATGTTTACCACAATTTGAGGTTGAGGCTCAAATGCATTCGGAAGAAAGTTGAGTCGCAAAACTCAAATCCAACTAGGGGTGACTTTATTAATGATGATGAAGATCCAATAATTGGATGACTTGTGTGCCAGCAACAAGAGCTAAAGCTTGATAAGCTAGGATTGGCTCCACGAATCAGCCTGTTTTGTAACTATCAAGGTTAGAATGGATATGGAACAATGGACAAACAGCAACATTATGCGCAAGCTTCTAGCTAATTGGCCACAACATCCATCCTCACAATGTAGATAGCCAAGAAGAAGCACAATGGGAGAGAGCCGGCAACTACTCGGCGCAGACACAAAAAAAGAAATGGCACTTGCAGCCCCCAATGGAGAGGATGGAGAAGCAATTAGTTCACTCAGATTCAGAGACCAAATAGATCTATAATGATAGTTCTTGTGATGGTCATGAATCTAGTCGTCAGAGAGAGAACGGGGGACAGAAGACCACCATTTAGGAGACAGCCATAATGTGGTCTTTGATTCACTGGTAAGTCCCAATTTATGCATGCACATAGGATAGGGACCACGATGCATAGGATAGGGACCACGATGCACGAGCTGGTGCAGCCTGCGAGGATACGATTACTTACAGATAATGGGCTCCTCCAGATCGATTAGGATAGAATGCAGCTACAAATGACCTTGCATGTGGACTAAGACCTATAGATGTATCAGATCCATCCTCGTATTCTAGATCCTCTTACCCACGGTCACATGCAGCTTATGATCCATATAAATTGAGTATGGTGCTCCGAGTCATCATCTTCCAGTGGCTACTACCCTATACAATCCAAAGCATCTTACAAATTGGATTATACTGTTACATATTTGGATGGACCCCTCCACAGCCATACCATATCCAATGACATCTCTCAGAACCAGAGCTTCGACAAGAGATCTAGGATAAGTTATAATCCACCACATGTACCTTATGGGATAAGCATAGAGGACGGCAGTGTTGTTTGGTTAGAAGGATGGCATAATGTTCCTCCTGATTATATAGACAATCCGGATATTTATGAACAACATCAATGCTCGACAAAATTCTAAATTTCAATGTATATTGATTATTTATTTTTTATATTTTTATTGTTTTGAGAATTTTAGGATTCAATAATATCTGGTCCTTGTAGGATTGTCCCTATGCTACTACTTCGAATTTGTAACTCCGTTTCCCTTTGATATAATATCATGTCAAATTCAGATCCGCATCACACACAATTAAGGGTGTACCAAAGTGATACAAATATCAAATAACATCAATTTATGCTTAAAATCATTCAAGAAATTCTGAAAAATTGATTAGATATCTTAAAAATCAAAAAAAAAAAGAATTGGCCTACCAATTCAACTAGGCACGCACAGCTATCAGTATGATACCAAATCGATCGCTGACCAGTATAGATCCCGGTACCGGTTTGGCGATGCATTCACAATATAGGTAATTATATTTAGAAAACATGGTATTGTTAAAATTTGCTCAAAAATAATATTTAGGCAACATTAACTACGAACATCTTTTCCAAGGAAAAACACTTTATAGTACACTTTCTATTTAATAATGCATGGTGTGACCAGATCAACTTGTCTGATCAAAAAAGGGTGCACGTCAACAATGTGGTTAAGAAATCAATTAAGCTAAAGAAACATAAATCCATGCCTGAATTAAGAGGGCCTCACCATTTTTTTATGGAAGCATAGGTCAAAAGGTCGATAACCCATATAAAAGAAAGAGAAAAACAAAGAAGAAAGAAGATATGGAAGATAACTTTTCATTGATATGGAAGTCGGATACAGAAACAAGATTGGACTTGATGTCAACACCAGCATCTACTCCAATCATAATCAATTCTATTGCTCACAATCCCCTCAAATGATAAGCTAGATAAACACTCCAAGATATGAACCACTACCTTTGTAAATAGGATGGAAGTCCGCCATCAAGGACTTGTTGCTCCAACTCCACATATGAGAAAGTTGGACATCATGTACGTGGGAACTAGGAAATACTCGAGTCACTCCCTCAATGGCAATATGGGTATTCTTACCCAGTGTACGGCTTTGAACCTAAGGAGATATCAAGGTCAATGTGTGTACGCACCTTCTTTACAAGCTCATCAACCAACCCAACCTATGCCTCTAAGCAAGGCAAAATGTACACTCTTGGGGCCTATTTTGATGCAAGGGCAAGAACTTCATAGAATATAGCATGTATGCTAGATGATGGGAAGAGGTTAGCAAAAGAGAGTAAAGCATTTGTCTATATTGATTCCAAAAATCTGAGTGTATTGGAGATCATCTCAAAGAAGGAAACTTGTGCCCTAATTTTTGGGATTATATGATCTACAAGCTCCCTAATGTATCAAGTTTTCCATATTCTCTCTCTCTCTCTCTCTCTCTCTCTCTCTCTCTCTCTCTCTCTCACATCCTGAAATAGCTTGTCTGAGCATTCAAACAAACCCTTGAGCAACCACACCTTGGACTACTTTTTTGCCAAAACAATATGGTACCAGGTACCAACTCCCAATATGGACAATCCCATACCACACGCTATGTATCAATGTCAAAAACTGGCCAAAACAATATGGTATCATTCATATAGACCCATTTCAGGAATATTTGAAACCTTGTCCTTAAGGTGTGTTTAGTCTAAGATAATCGCATTTTGTAGTGCAAATCACTATGCGATAAATGCATCTTGCTCTCACTTTTCTAGTTCATGAGCTTCTACAACATCAAGTTCATATACCTCCCTGGTCTTGCTTTGAAGCCTTCAATCCATGATTAGCAGTGGCTAGTCATGTAACTCATTTTTTTGATTTGGTCAATATCCTCCTATGTTGCTGCAAGCTCAAGTTGAATCCAACACAAACTACCAACCGGTTAGTGCGAGAGTGTCATCTCTTACGACCTGCCCAACCGAAAATACAACACGTGTCAAGAACAGAGTAATCTCTTACTAATCTCGACTCGGACCAGTGTTTCAAAAACCTAGTCAACTACCCACCCACCACTAGCTAACTTATTTAGATCTGATTATTATAAGCAGTTACAAAGTGTTGCCTATAGTTTAGAGTTACCACTAAAGCTTTCTTTCCAAACTACAGAATGTTATAAAAGATGTTATAAGAAAAACAAAAGCAAAATTCCCGTAATAATAGTCATGATCATAAAACAACATAAAACTTCTTGCCTCCAATTTCCAGCCTATGATACATCTTTATTCTCCATCCATCATTAACAACAAGAAAAGCCGTAGAAGGAATGGTAACAAGGAAAATGATTCTAGGTGGTGAAAAGATTGGGTGCAAATGTCATGGTAGTCATGGTGACAGCAATAGGTGGGCATATATTGTTGGGGATAAATCCCGCTCCTGCCGAAGCCCGGCCCGACGCTCAGCCCAATGTAACCAGTAGCCGCTGAAGAGCTTCAGCGCCAGGCGCCAGGCCGAGCCCCTAACCACGGCCGAACTGCTTAGAGGCCGAACTCCCCTGCACCAAGGTCCGGGCCGAACTGCCTAGAGGCCGAACTCCCCTGCACCAAGGTCCGGGCCGAACTGCCTAGAGGCCGAACTCCCCTGCACCAAGGTCCGGGCCGAACTGCCTAGAGGACGAACTCCCACCGCCAGCCGAACTCCTTCGGACCCCACGGCCGAACTCCTTCGGACCGACCCCAGGCCGAACTCCTTCGGACCCCAGGCCGAACTCCTTCGGACCCCACGCAGCCGAACTCCTTCGGACCGACCCCAGGCGAGCCCATGCAGCCGAACTCCTTCGGACCGACCCCAGGCGAGCCCATGCAGCCGACTCCTTCGGACCCCACGGCCGAACTCCTTCGGACCCCCACGGCCGAACTCCTTCGGACCGACCAGCCGAACTCCTTCGGCCGAACCCTTCGGACCGACCCTAGGCGACCGAACTCCTCAGCGAGCCCTGGCCGAACCAACTAGCAACCGAAGTCCTTCAACTGGCCAGCCGAGCTTCTTCGGGCCTCTCAGCGGTCGAACTCCTCGGCAACCGTCCCGCGGCCGAACTCTACAGATGGCCGACCCTTCAGCCAGACGAACTCCCCCAGCTTCCCCTTCGGCCGAACTCTGTTACAAGTCCGAACTCCATTGGACGAACTGTCGCCTGCAGCAAGACCGGACGGCGCCTTCCTCTCCGTACCGGACTCCATGCGGCCGACGACTCGCCGGTATGGCTCCCACGATCTACCGGACGACGCCTTCCTCTCCGTACCGGACTCCATGCGGCCCACGGCTCGCCGGTATGGCTCCCACGATCTACCGGACGACGCCTTCCTCTCCGTACCGGACTCCATGCGGCCCACGACTCGCCGGTATGGCTCCCACGATCTACCGGACGACGCCTTCCTCTCCGTACCAAACTCCATGCTGCCCGACGACTCTCTGCCAGACGGCACAGCCGTCACCATCAACTAAGCTCCGCTATAAAAGGACCCCTCCCGACATACTAAGGCTAAGCTCTCTGAACTCTCGACTCTCTAAGCTCTCCTCCACATCTCTAAGCTCCGGAACTCATTCCGAGCACTCCATTACTGTTGGCCGGAAACTAACTTGACCGTCGGAGGGTCCTGCCGGAGCCACCACCCCACCGGTTCCGGACGGGACTTCGTTTTGCAGGTCCCCGGCGGCGCCCAGCGGCCTCGATTGCGGCGACCTCCGGCGGCGACGGATTTCTGCACCAACAGATTGGCGCTAGTGGGAACAAGGGCCTGAACCTTCGAGGTTCCCTTGTTCTTAAAGGAGTGCTCGGCGACGATTTCCCGCCCCTGCTCCGGATCTCTCTTCTCCCTCTTCAGAATTCCTTCTCTGGAAAGAGGAAATGCCCCCCAGAAGGGCTTCGACGCGGCGCTCGACGGCTTCCGCGGCTCGATCCCCTCCGAGTCCGTCTGTCCCTGCTCCGGCCCCGGTGACTCAGCCCCCGTCTATAGCCGCAGTGGATACGGAGCAGTTCAACCAGCTCATCCAGCACGTTCGCGGTCTCACGGAGGCGGTGCAGGCGGTGCTGCACCAACAAGTCCCAGTGCCAGCCCGACCGGCGCGGGACTCTCCGAAGTCGGATGATCCAGTCCAAGAGCGACCGGCCTGGGCAGCCCGACCTCCGATACCCGGATTGGAGAGGCGGAGGAGGGAGAGCCCTTGTTCGGATCATGGATCGACCAAGGGTGAAGCCTCGCGCCCATCTCACCAGAAAGCCTTGGAGATCAGAGACCGTGAGGACCTGCTGGGCCAAAGGCTCTTGGAAATGAACCGGCGAATTGAAGAACTTCGTCCCCCCTCGCGTGGTGATGACGTTTGTGCAGACCCTCCTTTCTCGCAGAAAATCATGCAAGGAACCTGTTCCACCGACCTTCGAGCTCCCTCAACTGGAAAGCTACGATGGAACTTCTGATCCGGTTGATCACCTTGGGGGCCTTCCGGGCCATGATGCTGCTTCACGGCGCTTCAGATGCCGTGCTGTGCCGAGCCTTCCCGTCTACCTTAAAGGGAGCAGCGAGGAACTGGTACTCGGCGTTGAAGCCCAACACGATCTTCTCTTTCGACCAGATGAGCAGTCGGTTCGCGGCCCACTTCATCAGCAGCCGACGACCGAGCCGAGGTTCAGATTCCCTGATGAGCGTCAAGCAGAAGCAAGGGGAATCCATCCGGACTTACGTCACTCGATTCAACGCCGCGGCATTGGAAGTCCGGGACCTGGACCAGTCTGTCGCGATGGCCGCACTTAAGGGCGGCCTTCAGAAAAATAGCTTGCTGTTCTCTCTGGAAAAAAGGTATCCCAGGGACTTCGCCGACCTGCTGGCTCGAGCCGAGAGATATGCCCGTGCGGAAGAAGCCTTCAAATTGAAAGATGAGGAGCTCGTCAGAACGGGTCGGCTGGGTAAATTCCTCCGGTACCGGCCTGAAGCAGAAAAAGATCGGCTAAGGGCGCTGCCGTAGCCAGACTACAAGAAGGTCGGCCACCTTACGGCGTCATTCACATGGCCCCTGGAAAGATCTCGGTGCATCAGCGATTCGCCGTCTCCCAGCAACAAGAGCTTGCACCAAATTGAGGAGTTCAGCATGAGGAGGTCGTCCACCCCGGAACTTATTGCCGAAGAAATGCGGAGGAATCAGCCTTAGGGAGGAGCCCAATCGCCCCTAAGAGAGAAACGGAGAGCAGAAGTTCCCCCGCTGAAGCGGAATGAAGTTCGGCGCGAGGAAGGCCGAACCCACCTATGAGCCCGTCAGCGAGGAAGCTCCGACAAAGAAGTATGAAGTCCTCCCGCGGAAGCTTCCGCGGGAAAGTGGAACGAGGTTCGGCACAAGTAAGGCCGAACTCACGCTCCAGAATGTCCCCCAAAGGAACCACCTACAAAGTGTTCACTGAAGGCGGAACGAAGTTCGGGCGAGGAAAGCCGAGCTCCCCTCGAGCTCGTCCGAACAAGAGCAGCAGAAAGTTCTCCCACGGCGGGTCTCGTGGGAAAGAGGAATGAAGTTCGGCTCGAAGAAAAGCCAGGCTCACCCCAAAGCTCGGCATCAAGGTAAAATGAAGCTCGGTGGAAAGCCGAACTCCTCAACTCAACCTCCAAAATAAAGTTCGGCGCTGGCAAGGACGGAACGAAGCCCCCCTCCCGGAAGGTTCCGCAACTACGACCCGCTCCTCTAACTCGAATTCTCGGCAAAGTTAAGAGCCAACCGCCAAGACCTGAAGGACTACGGCCTCTCGTGAGCAAACATAAAGCCCCTACCATCGCGACCACGGCTCAAGGAATACATTCAGCTCCAAGACAAGATTGAAGAGCTCATCAAAAAGGCGACGGGATATTCCTCCGAGGCACAGGAGAAGATGCTAAAGGCGTGCCGTAACTGGAAAAGACAAGAAGGTTGGCCGTCCCGCGGCGTCGTCAACGCCACCCCGGGGAGGAGCTAGGAGCTAGCTACATCGGTGATTGTCATCCCCAGCGACAAAGTCAAGAGAAGCATGGTTCCAAATTATGAAGGCCGGCATGGAGATAGAGGAGGTCGTCTGGACGGGACTTGCTGCTCGAGGGAGCTCCGAGGAACAACACCCCGTCGACCCTCAAACGAGAAATGCGCGCTGTCCACGACTTCCCTTCGGTAAAATCCTCCCCTCTGCAAATATTATTTCTGGATGCGAAAACTATGCGATGACAGGAAAGAAGCAGTCGGCCGCGTTAGGAACAGGAGGAGAACCTCGTCCTAGCGTGAGCAAAGTCGAAGGCCCCGTCCACAAAAGGACGGGATGGAGGGAGAAGCGAGAGGACGACGGTCCTCATGTGCCCCCACAGCCGGCTAGGAACAGGAGGAGAACCTCGTCCTAGCGTGAGCAAAGTCGAAGGCCCCATCCACAAAGGACGGGATGGGGGGAGAAGCGAGGACGACGGTCCTCATGTGCCCCCACAGCCGGCTAGGAACAGGAGGAGAACCTCGTCCTAGCACGAGCAAAGTAGAAGGCCCCGTCCACAAAGGACGGGATGGGGGGAGAAGCGAGGACGACGGTCCTCATGTGCCCCCACAGCCGGCTAGGAACAGGAGGAGAACCTCGTCCTAGCGTGAGCAAAGTCGAAGGCCCCGTCCACCAAGGACGGGATGGGGGGAGAAGCGAGGACGACGGTCCTCATGTGCCCCCACAGCCGGCTAGGAACAGGAGGAGAACCTCGTCCTAGCGTGAGCAAAGTCGAAGGCCCCGTCCACCAAGGACGGGATGGGGGGAGAGGCGAGGACGACGGTCCTCATGTGCCCCCACAGCCAGCTAGGAACAGGAGGAGAACCTCGTCCTAGCGTGAGCAAAGTCGAAGGCCCCGTCCACCAAGGACGGGATGGGGGGAGAGGCGAGGACGACGGTCCTCATGTGCCCCCACAGCCAGCTAGGAACAGGAGGAGAACCTCGTCCTAGCGTGAGCAAAGTCGAAGGCCCCGTCCACCAAGGACGGGATGGGGGGAGAGGCGAGGACGACGGTCCCCATGTGCCCCCACAGCCCGTTGGGAACAAGAGGAGAACCTCGTCCTGACGTGAGCAAGGTCCAAGGCCGAGCCCCAGAGTCTACGGCAAGCTTCACTGCAGAAGACGAGGTCTCCTTTGGACCTCAGCCTCAACTTCGGTGTCAGCATCAGCGGAAGACGGGATCTCCCCCAAGCGATCATAACCTTGACTGCAAAAGAGGAGGTCTCCCCCGAATCGACTTCAACTGACGAAAATAATGTCGCCCCCGAGGAACTCAAATCCGACTTCGACCGAAGGAGGCGAATCTTACTTCGGCTTCAACGTCGGCTTCATCGATTTTAGCCGGAGACGAGTTCCATTCCAACTCCAAACATCGACTGAAGATGAGGTCTCCCCCAAGCCTCAGCCTCAACTTCAGCGTCAATCTTGGCTGGAGATGAGACCTCCCCGAGCTTCAGATGCGGAGCCTGGAAGAAGACTTCGGCAGTCGCCTGTTCTGGTACTCCCTTCCTTCAATTTTTGAACTCGGGAGTGGGGGGGCTACTGTTGGGGATAAATCCCGCTCCTGCCGAAGCCCGGCCCAACGCTCAGCCCAATGTAACCAGTAGCTGCTGAAGAGCTTCAGCGCCAGGCCCCAGGCCGAGCCCCTAACACGGCCGAACTGCTTAGAGGCCGAACTCCCCTGCACCAAGGTCTCGGCCGAACTGCTTAGAGGCCGAACTCCCCTGCACCAAGGTCTCGGCCGAACTGCTTAGAGGCCGAACCCCCCTGCACCAAGGTCCGGGCCGAATTGCCTAGAGGACGAACTCCCACCTGCAGCCGGACTCCTTCGGACCCCACGGCCGAACTCCTTCGGACCCCACGGCCGAACTCCTTCGGACTTCCCACGGCCGAACTCCTTCGGACTCCATGCAGCCGAACTCCTTCGGACCGACCCCAGGCGAGCCCATGCAGCCGGACTCCTTCGGACCGACCCCAGGCGAGCCCATGCAGCCGGACTCCTTCGGACCCCACGGCCGAACTCCTTCGGACTTCCCACGGCCGAACTCCTTCGGACTTCCCGCAGCCGAACTCCTTCGGACCGACCCCAGGCGAGCCCATGCAGCCGAACTCCTCAGCGAGCCCTGGCCGAACCAACTAGCAACCGAAGTCCTTCAATTGGCCAGCCGAGCTTCTTCGGGCCTCTCAGCGGCCGAACTCTACAGATGGCCGACCCTTCAGCCAGACGAACTCCCCCAGCTTCCCCTTCGGCCGAACTCTGTTGCAAGTCCGAACTCCGTTGGATGAACCGTCGCCTGCAGCAAGACCGGACGACGCCTTCCTCTCCGTACCGGACTCCATGCGGCCCACGGCTCGCCGGTATGGCTCCCACGATCTACCGGACGACGCCTTCCTTTCCGTACCGGACTCCATGCGGCCGACTACTCGCCGGTATGGCTCCCACGACCTACCGGACGACGCCTTCCTCTCCGTACCGGACTCCATGCGGCCCACGGCTCGCCAGTACGGCTCCCACGATCTACCGGACGACGCCTTCCCTCCGTACCAAACTCCATGCTGCCCGACGACTCTCTGCCAGACGGCACAGCCGTCACCATCAACTAAGCTCCGCTATAAAAGGACCCTCCCGACATACTAAGGCTAAGCTCTCTGAACTCTCGACTCTCTAAGCTCTCCTCCACATCTCTAAGCTCCGGGACTCATTCCGGGCACTCCATTACTGTTGGTCGGAAACTAACTTGACCGTCGGAGGGTCCTGCCGGAGCCACCACCCCACCGGTTCCGGACGGGACTTCGTTTTGCAGGTCCCCGGCGGCTTCCAGCGGCCTCGATTGCGGCGACCTCCGGCGGCGATGGATTTCTGCACCAACAGTAGTGATTCAAAAGCTAAGGTGGTCCAGAAGGGGTCAAAAAAGATGAGGATATATAAGCAGTGGCTATGGAAGATATAACAAAGGAGTTGTCATCGAAGATGGATAAAAGAGAGCTTAAGGATAGATAAGCAGCCAAAGATAAAGGCCACTAGCATAAGGCATGCAAACTAGAAACAAATGGAGTAGAAGAAAGCTAACCAAGCTAGAAGTGAAGGGAGGTGGATTGTTTCTCATGTTATTTGGGTGAGGAGATGGGGAAGATGGAGAGGAAGATGGAGGGAAGGAGAGGAGCAGCTAAGGAAACTTCTTATTAAAAAAAAAATTGTAGATTAAGTCTGAAAGAGAATCGATAGGAAATGCCCTCGATAGAATTTCTTCCACCTATAAAGTGGCCGATACAAGAGGTAGTCCTTCAAACATGACAATAATTTTATTTTATTTTATTTTTTAATATTGGATACCTTGTAACGATATTATTCAGAAGTGTCAAAAGTTACTAGAATATACTCCTCTATCCAAACAAACCCTCAATGGGCTTTGTATCATTTTGTAGTAAATAATGAAATAGATAAAGTTGATTAAGGAAAAAGTGAGTTTTCAACAATAGTAAATTGAAGTAAGGAATAAGCTATTCAAGGACTTTTCAGTTTGAAATATGGGAGGTGTTCCCAAGTGTTTGGCATAGATAATTAAACTAGATGGATCTTCCCTTCATTCCCCCAGAAATAAAATGCCAAAAATCATATAAGAAGACAAACTTTCTTTATTGGAAAGGCAAATCACTACGGCTCGAACACTTTGACTTGCTAGAGATAATCTTTGGTACATAGATATATGTGGTACTTACAATGTAATTCCAAACATGAGATGGAATAGTAACAATCCCTCATAAAACAGGCCTAATCCCCATCTCATCCAGAGTTGACCCCAATACCCATACAATGAACATCATCATGTCTCCCATGCACAGGTCACTTGCACAGATTGCATGAAATTCCTCAATGATGGAGCCAAAATACTAGTGACTCATAAATAGATTTAAAAAAGGTCAACATCCAGCACATCAATGCTTGCAAGGATGCGTCAGGGGCCAAATCTTTCCGTGTGAGGGATCAGTTTTTTCTGGTTTGTCGACTACATATTATCCATAAGACAAAATTCTAAAAGTTGTCTAACCGAATACCTACATCTCAGAGATGATTGACGTCACCACAGCAAAGGCCCGCATAAATTTTGAATTTTTGATGGTGCAATTGAAAGACACACTGTCTAGCACATACCAGAGATTTTGCCAAGTTAACTCACACGGTTTTACCAACATACTAGAAAAAATAACGATTTAAATGGAAAAAAACCATAAACTTCCCTTTCTAACTGCGATTGGTCACTCGAATCATCAAAACACACACCACCTATGGGCTCCGGATTCGCAAAACGATTCAGAAACGTAATTAAGCAACAGAATGAACTGATTAAAGAAGTCGAAATTAGGGTTCCGAGTTTCGAGCAGGAAAGGGCATACAGGCCTCAAGGAACTGAAACTTGGTCTCTGCTTCCTTCAATCTGGACTGGATTTTGGCCGCGAACCTCCCGGACGCCGCCTCCACGGCCTCCTCCTCTTCGTTGAAATCGTAGACGGCGAGATCTTTCTGCAAGGAATTCCTCATAGCCCGCAAGAATTCAGCTGATCCGGGCCTCGAAACCCTGGAACAAACACTAGAACCGGTCCCCGGTCGCCGGATTTCCGCTCGGTGACGGTGCTGGAGGAATCCACGCTAGGGTTTTGGCCGAGAACGAGAGGGATAGGAAGTAAGGCCAGACTAGAGGAGAGGAGAGGAAACGGATCAACTCCCACTCCAGAGCATCAATCGAGAAGAAGAAGGGCGAGGATCGATTAATAAAGGAAGGATTGCTCTCGAGAGGGGGCGCAATTTGGAAAGGTCAAAACCCAACTTTATCCCTAACTTATATAATCCGGGGACAATTTGGTCGAGTCGGACATATAACGCGGTTCCGTAACGAATTTAGGAGATGTTGTCCCCATTCAATTTTTTTATGGACCTAAAATATTTTTTTTAAAAAAAAATTTATAATTTCATCCCCGAAACAATTCTTTTATTTTATTTTTTTTTTAAATTAAAATATTTTTTAAAATTTTAAAAATATTTAAAAATTATCTTTCTACTTGCCAACGAACTAACATCGTTATTCAATTATTTCAATCAAAAATTCAGATCCCAGCGAAATATCCCATGAGATTAAAATACAATACCATCCTATATATCGGGATAGGACCGTCCCATTAGCATTCTAACTAAAACATCTTGGAACATCCTCTATCTCAAGTATCAAGATGGAGCAGGATGGTGGTGCATCCTATTCCATAAAAAAATCAAAACAGTCTCATTTCATGAAATTTAAAATCTTGATTTCAATTAACAAAAATACTCCCACTCTCTTTAGATATCTTCAGTCAATTTTAACATATTCCGACCCTCAACTTATATCTTTCTTTGGTCAATGGTTATTCAACATTCATCAATTATTTTTGATCCTCCAATAACTTGCACTGCTCAAGAGAGATCTCTTCCAAGAGAGGGAGAGAAAAGAGAGAGATTGAGGGTGTAAGATATCAATCTCAATGCTAATCACTTGAGAACAGAGATTGAGAGAGAGAGAGAAGAAAGAGGTAGAGGGTATGAGATGTCAATCTTGTTGCCAACTACTTGAGAGAAAAGAAAGAGGAAGATAGTGCAATTTCTATTATGATCAAAGTTGAGGCCATATAGCATTTGTGATGAGGAATTTGGAGGGGAGGGGGGGTGGGGAAGGTGGTTGGTTGGCTATGCTAACCATAAAAAGAAGGAGGGGGAGATTGAGATCGAGATCGAGAGAGAGAGGAGGACGGGGTGCACAAGGTCTTTGGCTGCTAATTTATGGCACAACCACCTACAATAGAAAGGAAGAGAGAGAGTAAGAGAGACAGATAGATAAGTAGAGAAACATAGATATGGAGAGGGAGAGAGAAAGAAAGGAGGGGAGAGGATGGGAGGAAAAAAAAAGAAACAATATAATGATAGCCTAGTGCATTCGTTAAAAAGAATTTAGTTAATCAGAGCTTGAAAATCCTAGAACAAATCTTAAAATCAGGCCTTAGTCGATGGATTTCCTCTTGATGATGGTGTTGGAGGAATCCACGTTAGCATTTTGACCGAGAATAAGAGGGATAGAAAGGAAAATCAGACTAGAAGAGAGGAAAGAAAAAGGATTGCCTTCTATTTTAGGGCATTGATCGAGAAGAAGAAGAACAATAATCGATTATTTAAAAAATGATAGATTGAGAAGGGGCTCAATTTGGAAAGATAAAAATCTGATTTTATCCCCAATTTATAATTATGCGGTGGATAAGAGACCGAAAATATCATAATTTATATATCAATATGATTGTACCAGTGGATAGTTTAGTAGAATTGGGTATGTGACACAAGTTCCTCGGTAACTATCGGAGATCTTGTCCCCATTCAAATTTTCTTGAATCTAAAAATATATCTTTCTGAAAAAAAAATATAATTTCATCTTAAAGTCTAGGTAATTTTTCGATAATATTTTTAATCTTTAAAAGTAACCCTTCAAATTTTCAACATATTCAAAAATTATCCTTTAACTTGCCAACTAGCTAATATCATTAGTTCATCATTTCAAGTAACCAAATTACTCTCACTCTCTTCAGACATCTTCATTTTTTTTCTATTGTTTCTCGATTTTAATCCATTTCAACCCTCCACTCTCATCCTCCCTTTCTCAATGATTATCCAATATTCATCAATTATTTTCGGCCCTCCGACAACTTGTACTATCAAGAAAGATCCCTTCTAAGAGAAAGAGAGATAAAGGGTGTGAGATATCAGCCTTAGCGCTATCCACCTGAGAGGAGAGAGAGAGAGAAGAGGTGGAGGGTGTGAGATGTTGGCCTTGTTGCCAACAACTTGAGCAGGGAGAGAGAGAGAGAGGGTGGGGGAAAAATAGGGCAACCTCAATCAAGATCAACGTTAAGGGCATGTAGCCTCCATGATAAGAAAATAAGGATGGAGGTGAGAAAAAGAAGATGAGAGGAAGAGGGGGAGATGGTTGGTCGGTTGTGCTAACCATAACGAGGGAAGATAGATAAAGAGAAAGGCAAAGATGGGGATGGTGAGCATGGCCTTTGATCGTTGACTTATGGCACGACCACTAGCAATAGAAGGGGAGAG
The DNA here is from genome assembly GCA_006176705.1 of Cocos nucifera. NCBI lineage: Eukaryota > Viridiplantae > Streptophyta > Magnoliopsida > Arecales > Arecaceae > Cocos > Cocos nucifera. Next base: position 939,178 of record QRFJ01000283.1, read on the forward strand.
GGGGAGAGAGTGCAAAAGTGCAGACACATAGATATGGAGAGTGGGGGAGAGAGAGAGGTTGGGAGGGGAAGAAAGAAACAACACGATGATAGCTTAGTGCATTCATTAATAATAAAGTCAGAGAGGAGGGAGAGAGAGAGAGAGATGAACATGGGAGGTTGGTGGTTATCTGATATTATGGAGATCAGATGAAGCGGTTAGGGCCTTTGGTGGCATGGCAAAAGTGGTGGTTCCAGTCACAAGGAAGAAAAGCATAGAGGATAATAAAGGAGGATTAGTCCAGAGGTACAATCGAACCGAATCGAGTCGAATAGCTAGAAGCTTGAACTTAACTCGACTCAAAATACTCAGGCTCGAAACTCGGCTCATGACCATATGAGTCTTAATATCTCAAGCTCGAGCTTGGTTCGATGAAAAATAGGTAAAACTCTATATCAACTCGACTCAAATATCAACCAAATCATACTCAAACTCAAAATTGAGTCTTAATCTACTAATAATATATATAAATATATATATTATAAATAAAAATAATATTATTAAATATATATAAATTTGAGTAAGCTCATAGACTTTCGAGTCGAGTATCTTATTATTCGAACTCGATTCAAAAAACTATTCAAACTACTCAAGCTCGATAATAGTCGAGTCGAGTCGAGCTTAGACTTTAGTCAAGCTCGAGCAGCTTGACTCATTTGCACTTGTAAATTAGCCAATCAAGATTCATTGTCATGTCCTAACTTTATTAGGATTGTTGGTTTTAATGTTAGTCAATGTTTAAGTTAGGTTGGCTCTTAAACGCTAGATACTAGAGTTTGTCTTTCAATGGAGGATAGAAATGTTTTCATCTTCACGGGAGAGTGAGAGCGTATGGTTTTGAGAGATCACGAGAGAGTGAGAGCGTATGGTTTTGAGAGAAGAAAAGAGCATTTTGACGGGATGTCTGGGAGATCTGTAAGGCTCTCTCTCTCAAACTTTTCTTCCACTAACATTATTTGATTTAGTCAAGGCTTGTTTTGGATCACAGGCTGACATGTTTGATCAACATCAAGTCGGATGTCATTCTACAAAATATCAAAGCAAGGTTGAAGTGTGGCCAAATGGTTTATAGCTTTGATTAAATATTTTAGAGCACATTTTTCTAAAGCAAAGCATTGATTGTCCGTGGGTTTGAAGATAATTGTTTGACATGATTCTAAAGCTTACAATAATTTATTTTGCATGGGCACAAACAAACATGTACACTTTATTATGATTCCATATTCAAATCGTGATGACCAACATCAACATAGAAAACTTCACCTCCAACAATAGGATTACTTTTATTACCATCACTTGTTTATGTCAGTTGAACATCTGTTATCTAATTTTGAAGTCGCATTTTGGTCATGACCTTGTGACACGTCAATGGCAGCTCACATGTGCACGCATTGGATTACTACATCAGTCCATGATTCAAGCGTTAGGCGAACACAAGCACAGAGACTTCAATATATGTCCTGGTAAAACAAGTTTCACACTCACACATGCAAAATATAGGAGCATGCTGGACATGAAAAAATAAATGGCATCCACATAGACGGTAAACTTGGATTTCTTCAGAGATTCAAGGAAGAACAATCACAATTACTCGACAGGAACAGAATACAATTGTCATGTTCTCAAATATGGGAGAGATGATCGGACACTGCAAAGTGGATGGAGTACAACAATAAATGCAGGTCTCTGTTGACGAGGGGACATTGGAACCATGTTGTCAGCACTGAGAATCATAACCTACGTCATCAGTTACGACTGTGGAATCAATCCACACATTCTTCAATCCATATTGGTCCTCAAATAGGGAGAGATGGCGCCATTTGGTGCCGACAACCTCGCGGTATGAACATCTTTCCAATTTCGTACATAACCTCGCAGCCAACGTTTTGATCCACCAAGACAGTTGAGATAACCAAAGTGGGGCATAGAGCAGGGTTACAGGCACTACAAAATCCCTGTTGCAATGCTGGAAGTTGCATATATCTTCAATGACTGCTCTGGTATGCATGTCAGACCTGTTATGTCAAAAAGCAGTTCATGAAATTTTACTACCGAGAGTAAAATACAAAATGTATATTTAATTTCTCAAGAAGATTTTTCTTCGTCAGGTTTTTTCTCTCCCAATCTGCCATGGTCATGGGGAACCGTGCAGAAACTGTAAGAGCTCATCTACAAATAGTTCAAACTACAAAATAAAAATTTAATTTCTCAAGAATATTTTTCTTCATCAGGTTTCTTTTCTCTCAATCTGCCGCTGTCCATGGGAACCATACAGAAACTGTAAGAGCTCATCTACAAACAGTTTTTGGACTCCAAAGAGGACCGAGATCCATAAATGGCATTCATAATTTATAGATTTTAGTCCATATATCTCTTGAAATTTGAAATTTGAATATATGCTTAAATAGTTACGATTCAAGCCAGGTTCTTCTTAAAGTAACTGGAATGATGATGAAGTTCAGCAAATTGCCATTACATGTATAAAAAATCTCATGCTGGAAAAGTATAACTAGACAATCATGACCTAGTCAACTTGCAGTACTAAATGAAAAGGATACATCATATCTAAATAAGAATGATGCAGAAATAATTGACCGTAATGATTATACTACATACCAAATGCATTTATAAGACCAAACTAGATTCAATTTCCAATTGTATCCAAGCCCGCTCAATGTGCTTTGAAGCACAAAAGGAAGTTATTCATTGTCATGCACTCTCAAAATATAATGCAGATGCATGTCCGACAGGTGCTAACACAGTCTAACTGGAAAAGCAGACTCTACCACATTTCTAACCAACTCTTTAAGAAAACATCCAAGTAGCACCTGAAATTTTTCCAGTGTGCAACAAAATTCCTTATTTCGCCCAAATGCGCAGAGCTTTCTTTAAATGATAAGAGTAAAACAGATAAATAAGCAACAAGCACAGCACCTCCCTCATTTAGTATAATGAAGTAATTTAAAGTGGATAATTATAAATCATGAAAATCACATTAGGGAAACTTAGCGGTTCTGAAAACAGAGAAAAATCAGTTTTGGTAGGCAAAACAACTTGTTCACAAAAATGTGGGTGGTACATTCCTTTTTAAATTATAAATAGCCCTAGTTAGACTTAAAAAATATCCACCTTCACTTTCATGAGAACCTTGATTTGTATGAAAACTATCACATACCTAACTTGAATTTTGACCAAAAAAAATACAGCACCCAAACCTTGAGGATTATTTCTAAGCTTTCTTGTTCATTTGGTAACTATGATTTACACTCAATTCCAAGGCAAATAGCCTCAGTAAAAATAAAATTTATTCTTTTTTTTTTAAATCAGGAACAAGAGAGATGAAATATTAGAGGGTAAAAAATTACGGTGGATACTGTTGAGTATATTAACTAATACGATGATATGTTGAATAACATGGAGGATTAAGGGCCTATGGATGCAGGAAGATTTTAATAATTTGTTGTTTTAGTACCAAACCCCATAATGGAACCGTCCTATTACAACGTCCGTACGTGGTATGGTATGAGATGACGAGACATAATGAGTGTCGGTATGGTATGAGACTGCATATTGGTTCAGTATCCAAATGGCACAGTACCAACCAGATACGGCAAATGTTAGATCTTGCAGAAGGGCTCATGTTCTAAAAATATATAGCATTGGGGTGACTCAAAGGAATCGATGAAGTTGGGTGACAACTAATCCATATTTTTCATGGATAAGTTAATCACCATCAGAAGGGACTAATTATCCCAAAAAACCAGGGATAAGTTGTCACCGGCTGCTGCGACCTCTTGTTAAGGCATTCATTCATACATAGCTTTAAAAGAACAGAAACCACCAGGAAGATCTTATCCATCCTATTAAATCTTCCAGCATCCAAGCAGACAATAAATGACTGCAAAAGCTGATTAATGCCCAAGAGGCAAGTCAACATAGAAAGTTAAACAAAAAAGCCAAAATATCTAGGGAGATTTGATATAATAAGCATTTAACCAACAAATTAAAATCGAGACTGAGTTGGGAACTTAAATAAGTGACAGAATATGTTCCCTTATTGAAAAGTATCAAGCAAAATAGGTTACATTGCATAATTCTGAATGAAGTCAAGGATTCAACTTAAACTGAACTTTGGTTGCATAAGTTGCCAAAAGAACAAATCATAGTGGAAGGTAAAAATAAGATGGAAATAGTACAAACAGTCACAAAGACAAGAAAAAGCAAAAAAAAAAAAAAAAAAGAAGACAGAAAGGTAGGAGTGGGGAAGGAGATTTATTTAAGATCGTAAATCCTGTGGGATAGGAGCATCACGATTTTTTCATGGAATGGGACACGCAACTGTCCCGCCCTATCCCGACACTTGGGATAGGGGATGTCCCAAGATGTCCCACTCGAGACACTAGGACACTGATTGGATGGTTCTCTCCCGACACATGAAATGGTAACCCATCCCAATGTCCTACGACACGTTTCGCTAGGACCTAAATCCTTGGTTCTATTTCCACAACCATATACATCATAAGCAATCATTCAACAAAAACAAAATTATGTTCTTTACTTGGTTCTTGTGCACCTGTATGAGGTTCCCCTTTATGAAGTCAATCTCTTCTTTCCCTTCATTTTCGTGTTTCTTTTTTTATTTTCTTGACGTTGGTGTATAAAAAAAATAGGCAACATTATATCTCCTGATAAGACAGAGATAATATGGACCATTCTACAGAGTCACAGATACTGGAAATAAAAGGCGTGTGCATGCTTTTTGTTTGTGAGTGTGTCTGTGTGTCTCTTTTGTGTTGTTTGTTTTTTCTTTTTTTTTAGGGGGGTTTTGTTTGGGGGGGGGGGGGGGGTGTAACCAACAAAAAAATATATCATTTCCCTTACTCCATTCTTGTGCATCTGCCTGAGGTTTCCCTTTATGAAGTTGATCTGCCCTTCCCCTTTTATCTTTTTTGCCTTTCTTTTTTTATTATTTCTTGACATTAATTTATAAAAACAGACAACATCATATGTCCTTACAAATCAGGATCACTTAAAGTAGTACAGTATCATATTTGCAAAATAAAATAAAATTTTAAACCCCAATAATGCTCACGTGCGAACAAGACAAAATATTATGAAAAAAGAAAAAGTTGGAAAGATGAATTTGCAAAATTATGCAGAGCAATACCTTTCTCCTTGACATATATTTGAAGTGTATCAAGTGTAATAATCCCATCAGTTAACGGAAGTAACTCAAGCTTGACCGTAGCGCTCGAATGTGCAGGAACACATCTGAGTTGATCATGGAGAATAAAAACCTCAGTTATTTTTCCAAAAGCTATATCTTTCCCAGTTTTGGATAAAGAACGAAAGTTGCATATGCTATTACCCTAGAGGTACCGCACTCTGCAACCATAGATGTGTACAACCTGAGTCATCACTTGAAATCACATCAGACACTGTACCAGTTCGATGCTCAAGGGAGCTTGATCTTATGCCACCACCATCACTCACTTTTTGAGATTCTGTTGTGATAGGCATTAAACTCTGTCCGTGCATACTAATACTGCATCTATCTCCACCCATCCTTCCCATATACTCATGAAAACCAATAAAAGGGCTCATTGGGGTATTTGGTGAAGAGTTCAAGGATAAAATGGAAGGCGAAGAAGTAGATGATTCTGGAGCAAGAACAGTCAGTATAAGATCTTCAGATGTTAAATTTGTAGCTTTTAGGGTTAACACCTGAAACAATTTAAAAATATTAGATTAATCTGAGAACACATTCATGTCTCCTGTAATAACATGTTTGTCTACATTGCTAAGAGAACTAAGCACTCAGAAAAAGCAGGAGAAACCTGAACAGGAAGTTGGGGTTCTCTTGCATTCGGTCTAACAGTTTGTTGATATGATTCTGATGCTACTGTGATCATGAGGTCTCTTGCAATGCGGGGCTGCCAATCTGTCAGCTGCTTGAAAAATAGTCTTGATTCTATTGCAAAAGAAATCACAGGTTAGAAGCCAAAAAAATAGCACAAATTCTTGAAGAAAGCATTTAGTGTCAAACAGTATAAAACTATAAAATATTACCAGTATAGTTGCAGCGACATGATACTAGAATTGCATACTGATCTGCACCTGAAGGAGCCCTTCCCCTTTCACTGATTCTTGATATCATATGCATATTCGGCATTGTCGCACTCATCTTAGAATGTGGTTGCAATGAGCTGGTCTCACCATTACCCCTAAAATCTCTGTTTAGCATAGATGCCGGTTTGAGAATGAAAGAATGTTCCTCGCCTCTCCTGCACAGATATGTACTCATGAGAGCAAGTGTTAAAAAAAGCTAGTACTTTTTCCCATTGAGTGTGGGTGACAATCTAATGGATGCTTAAACAAATTGTCCGCACAGAGGGAACTAGATCAGATCAAATAGTGAATTAGATTGTCACTCCCACCACAGCTAGGTTTGGGGAGGTCACATGCATGCAGCCTTATCCCCACACATATGGAGAGGCTGTTTCTGTGCTTCAAACCCGAGACACCTAGGTCATAGTGAAGCAACCTTACTCTTGCTCGCCAATCAGATTGTAGATCATATGATTTTTCCTGATTTCTTTTAGAAATTCCTAAATATCAAAGAAATATGAAAACTGAAATACAAGTTAAGAATAAAGTGGATGACTGAAGAATAAATAGCATACATACAACAAGTATAGTTTTCACTAATTTGGTTCCTTATATAGTATTTCAAATAAAACAAATCTTCTGTTTATTTATTCAAGATGTTTATATGCTAGCAATCAATTTAATTATCCTTTAATGTAGAATGTTGGAATAAAACAGGATAAGGCTTTAACATGTGGCTGTCAATGTACAAAAACTTGAATGTTGTCTTTAACTCTAGGAACTCCAATAACAAACTAGCTAATTTATTATTCAAGATTTATTAGTGATAAGTAATTTAAGAACCATATAGTCAATGAAATTATAGAAATAGACCTAAATAAAATTTAATATGTAAAAATTAACCAAATTGGCTATTGTGATCCAGAGGTATGTACAGTCCATCATATGGAGCTCAATCTTGTGAAACTGACCCTGATCCAGGATGATATCTCCATCATTTAGGGCCATTTGGATCCAGATCACAAGATCCGAATAGTGAATAATAAGATTTAAACAACAATGATATTGGACTTACCAAGTATGACTTTTAAATGCATAGCTCCCATCTAAATTTCGCAAGCAGCATTCCACATATCCATATCTATATGCATCATATTAGTTCTAGAGATATGTTTGAATAACATTCATAAAAAAGACTCGTGAATAAACAGTATAATAGATAAGTTTGCAATCTGGCATCCAAATTTTGACTGATGGTGCTCAAAAGGTATATATAGCTGATAGATAACAAGCAACAAAATCCAGTAGTGAAAATCATTCAATATGCCACCACCTCTCTATGTGCACACATTGTTTGCAAGAAAGCACTCGAATCTAGACATGTGAACTCCTGCTACATCCAATAAGTTCTATTTATTTTCCATCTAAGCTATAGGCTTTTGAGTTTCACTTTACTGAGCCATATTTAGATTATGTTATGTATTTCATCATTATCAATTCTTTGTAACTACATAATAGCACATAGTCCCAGATTCTCTATATGCCTCATGCCAGCATCACACATTGAAACCCATCTTCAGGTCAATGCAGAGTTACCAATCAAGGTAGCAATAAATTTGGATGAGTACGAGTTTGTCAATGTACAGATGTACATGCGTACATACAATGCATGTATATATGTGTGAAATAAGAGCAGGAAATAACCACATTCTTGATGACAGCAAGATTATTTGAGACCAACCTGAGGACAAGATTGGGTAGGCTATGACCATTTCCTGTCTCAATACTTGCAATTGGGTGGGATAAAGATGGACCTCCTTTCAAAGCTTCCCCAAAGACAATAGTTATTGCATCCAAGAAAATAATAATATCTGGTATATGGGCTGGTGCAACATTCTGCAGAACAAAATATAAATGCTATCCTATTAAGATTGCACAATTAAGTAACATATGCTTCCCAGAACAAAATAAGAATATAATGTTGTCAAAAAAAAAAGTAATCATAAAAAAATGATTAAATGTAACAGGGAAAAACTGAGCTAATACCTTTATTTGGACACAAATAAGATCCTCTGTAATGCACTCAGCAGCAAAAGAACGGATTTCTAATGGTTGAATAATTTCAAGTTTTTTCGACCATCTCCTGCCTGGTAAGTATATACCTTCCAACCCACAGTGAACAGAAAACCGTTCTGGCTCCAAAGAAACACCCCGAAATGATAAAATATCCATATTTCTCACATCTCGACTCCTTATTGGCTTCTCTGGTGAAAAGCGGTCAAAATCTTCAAGATCAAATGATGGTCTTGAGTTGGGAGGAATGGCAGATGAAGGTGGTCCAGAAACTTGAGGAAGTGAAGGCATAGAGTAGCTTCTAAGATGACTAAAAGAAAAAATTTGTGAACCAGGGGATGAATATGTTTTTTGATACACACTTGAGCTTAAAGGAGGTGATAACGGATGTGGAGGAGATAGAATGCGATCCAAAGGGAGCAACCAGTTAAGCAGTTCATTACATGGATCTTCATGATTTGGAACAGGTGAATTGTTGAAGTTATCATAAACATAATTGCTAACTTGGTACTTCTCAAATTGAAGAACCTCAAGAACAGGGTCCTTTATATTGCTAATTCCAACAATCACCTGTAAAAGAACCTGCATCCTTCCAACAGACAAAAATACACATGATAAATCAGTACTTGTAACAGTGTATGGTTAACTGAGAATTTAATATGTAATGCTGAAGGAAAGCTACTGGCATTTAATGGTTATGAATATCAACAGTGAGTTATATAATCATGAGCAATGCAATTCATCTTTAAAGGCACTTCAATATTTGTCTTAAAGATGCTTGAATTGGATCCCAATACCATAATATAGGAGGAAGTTTAAGAAAAATAGATTTTAAGAGGACACTTCTTCTTCTTTTAAAAAAGAGAAATTTTAATAGAACATTTCATATACCAAAGAAATAGCTTTCCAGCAATGGTCAATTGGATTGAGGACCTTCTAAAGAATGGATCTACTGGATTCGGATTATTTTGATTTGGAGCTCCAAATTGTCCATCTTTTTGCCGATATTGTACCCCTGTCAGATACCTTTTCTCCATCTAGACAGTTATTTGCTAAATTTATTCATGGAGGACATCAAGTTGTATTATCCAGCAAAATGATCTTATGATGGTTCTGAGAAAGGAACAAGCTGGTCAAGAAATATCAGGGATTGAAAGAGGCCACAAATTTACTGTCCCACCGTATTGTTTATGGACAAGAAAAACCACCTTATTGATGGAATCTATTATCTGAGATTAACGGGGTCTTGACTACCTCTAGTACTCACAAGCCCTATATCTCCCAAGTCTTGCATCACAGCATCTGTTCTCAACAAGTTCAAATGGCTGAGTAGCTTGCATGGATAGAATGAGTGCCATCCAAATAGACCTTTTTAGATAATGGTATTCAGCATGTGCAATGGGGAAAAACAACATTCCATGCTCTTTCCGCAATTCATTGTATTGGATAATCATGGTATGCCGTACCGGTATGTACCTGGCATAATCTTTTGTCCTGTTACCAAACCAGCATGTGGTACAAGAGGGGTCTGAGTATTGTAATACCCAACCAACCCCGATATCAGGCATACCAATGTTGTACCAAGATGGTACCAATACAAGTTAGCTACCAAGATTGTGAACCTTGATTGGACCATTTTTTATTATTTTTCTTCCCCAACTTGTCAGGTTTCCTAGATGGGGTCCTATTTAGAGACACTTGAGTCGATCCAACCACTCACACCACCCCCCCGCCCCAATCCCCAGAAAAAAATATATATTTTAGCTTTCTGATTTCCTCTTATTTACCCCTTACAATTATTGACTCACCTTGTCCAACCATACACAGCACAAATACAGATATAGATCTTCTCAGTTTGACCAATTGACCTGCCCTTAGCTGGAGTAGTGCTTGTTATGCATGCAAATTCTTTTGAATATCAGCAATTAGTTCATATCTGGCACATATAGGCAAACACATGCCTTCCATTAACTCTTTCAGGTAGGTTTACTGCAACTGAAAACTTGCCCCCCCCCCCCAACACACACCAGTCTCTCTCTCTCTCTCTCTCTCTCTCTCTCTCTCTCTCTCTCTCTATCTATCTATCTATCTATCTATATATATATATATATATATATATATAGATACATATATACATATATATATACATATATATACATATGTATATACACATATGTATACACATATGTACACACACACACACACACACACACACACACACACACATATATGTGTGTGTGTGTGTGCGTGCGCGTGCGTGCGTGTATTTATGTGTCTATGTATGTATGTATGTATATCTCACAATAAACACCTGTGGTTTACTTGTTTCCATTACTCTTCTCCACTATCATGAGAAGTATAGTACAGCTTCAAGAACTACTTTTTTTCATATGCATAGCCAAACTTGTATGAAACATTTTTGTAGCAAGAAATTGGATACCAATGATAAATGAAACTAAGGCACTGAAATCATTAGACGCCCTTCACATTAATTATGTTATGTAATACATATGAAGTCTCCTTGTTTTTGCATATCAATATCTAAAAGTTTGCATAGGCAATAAAAATTATATGCATGATCTATCTTCCTGACATAAAGCTAGATTAATTGGACAAAATCCTTGTCATTTCTCTTTGTTCCAATTCCTTCATAACTCAATGACATGGCTTATAACTTCAATCTAGCAATAGTTAGCACATTTTTGTACATCAACAAACCAAAATTCATCTCCAATTGTTGGCATCTCATTGAAGTCTCACTAAAATAAACAATAAATAAACTAACAATTGACCCATGTAGTCCAAACACAACTTGTCCTCTTCTGTTGTTGCTGACAAGTCTAGACCTGTAATGGTGACGCAAGCGTCCTAGCATGAGGACACCTTGATTTTAAGAATCGGATCCGAAAGATTAAAAAACTAGACTGATTGCACAAAACTACGGATTTGACACTATTGTATATTCGTATTAAAATAGTTATAACTTTCTCATCTGGTGTCAGAATCACTATTATGACCCCAATTCGGAAAGCTCTTTTCGAGCCTTATAAGTTATAACTAATTTTGGAGCCCAATTCAACTATTTGATAGATCAACGGGAGTCCGAAGATCCTACACGAGTTACTCTTTTAGTCCTTTCCTATTTTGATTAGGATTCTTAGCTTGAGTCCCTGTTTAAGCCTGTTAGAGTTATTTTATCTATAAATAAGGCCTGTAATCGGTTTATTTTGTGATATTGAATCAAAAACTCCAGAAGAGAGTTTCTTCTTCTCCTTTGTCGTTTTTTCTTGTTTCATGCATCTTCTTTCTCTCTTCCCCAACAAACACCGTGCTAGGCTGCGTCAGTTGGTATCAAAGTTTCGCGATTCTTGACGGTGATTTTTCCCTACAGTCCAAATGGCGGGTGGTGGTCACAAGAAGAACCAACTTGTGAATCAGGCGGCAGCTGAAATCATGCAACAGGAATGGGACCTCATGATTAAGTGCGAAGATTTGAGGAGACAAGTAGGGGATCTAATCGCGCATCTTGCACAATTAGAACATTGGGGCATGAGATCCGAGGCTGAACTAGAAGATTGCAGATCTGAGAGAGATCCTTTAGATTTTGAGAATCCCTTTCACTAGGGAATTCCCATCCATTGGCGTGAAGGTCGTGGCAATTCCTTCGAGCGATCAACCCGCTGGTTTGACTCCATCAGAGTAGATCTGCTTGAATATTCGGATAGTCTACAAATGAAAGTGTTCCTCGATTGGTTAATCAAACGCATCTTCGAATATAAGAAAGTACGTGACAAGACGAAGGTAAAGCTAGTCACCTTAAAATTAATGGGGCATGCTTTTGCTTGATGGCAACAATCGAAGAAAATCCGGAAGCGCAAAGGCAAGCCCAAAATCCAAGACTGAAAGAAGATGAAGAAGAAAGATCTACCTCAACCAAAGCTAGAGGCCGGCATCGAACTTTTGTTGAATTTTTCTTACTTACAGGAAATTATGGAGATTTTGAACTCAAGGATGAGTTTTTTCCAACCTGAGGAGTATGATGCAGGCGTTCTAGCATGAAGACATCAAGATTTGAAGAATCAAATCTTTCGAATCAAGAAACCAGATGGATTGCACCAAATCCTACGGATTTGACATAAAAAAATTCATGAATTTTCATTCTGAATAGGCTGGTGCTTCGTTTGATGGAAACACGAAGGAACAGGTTTTATCAACAAGCTTTTTTTGAGGTTGTCACATTAAAATGGCCATAACTTTCTCATCCGGTATCAGAATCACTATTATGACCCCAATTCGAAAAGCTCTTTTCGAGCTCTACAAGTTATAATTGATTTTGGAGCCTAATTCAACTGTTTGACAGATCAACGGGTGCTTGAAAGATCCTATACGAGTTAGTCTCTTAGTCCTTTCCAATTTTGATTAGGATTCTTAGTTTGAGTTCTTGTTTAAGTCTATTCGAGTTATTTTATCTATAAATAAGGCCCTTTAGGCCAACATTGTAAGCACTTTATTTTGTGATATTAAATCAAAAACTCTAGAAGAGAGTTTCTTATTCTCCTTTACCATTTTCTTTGTTTCATGCGTCTTCTTTCTCTCTTCCCCAACAAACGCTGTGCTAGGCTGCATCAAATTGTATCTATAATTAACAATATCCATTAATCACACCAGTGTCTTCTTTGCTCTTTTTTTCTTCAAAGGAAACCACATGATTCTTATACTCTACACTCTAAACACATTTTTGTACATCAACAATACCAAAATTCATCTCCAATTATTGGCATCTCATTGAAATCTCATTAAAATAAACAATAAATAAACTAACAATTTAACCCACGTAGTCCAAACACAAGTTGTCCTCTTCTGTTGTGTGCTAACAAATCTATACCTGTAATGGTATCTATAATTAACAATATCCATAAATCACACTATTGTCTTCTTTGCTCTTGTTCTCTTCAAAGAAACCACACGATTCTTATACTCTACACTCTAAGCATCTAATTCATTTATATGGCAATTTTTATCTAGCTGATAATTTAAAAAAATTAGTATAAAAAATTATGTAGATCATTGGAAATACAACAAAAGAAAAGTGCTATGTTGGAAATAGAAGAAATCAAAATGACAGAGAAAAGTAAAGCTAGCTGATGCAAGCCAAAAATGCCCCTACATCAAGATTCCTGCAAATGGCAAACAATTTGTACAAAAGCACCATGGAGAACCCCGGGAAGATGATTGCTAAACATGACCAAATGGTGGCACTTGACTCAAAATTACCTAAAGAACTTAAACTTTTATAGCGTTGGGATGTTGGCAACTTCAAAGCTTCAACAAAATCAGCATTGACAGAATTCTTGAGTAGGTCCACTTCCATTGCATCCAGCATCTAGGACCTAGGTAGTTTTCCAATGCAACTTGAATCATGTTAGTTGCTGATCAAGAGGAAGTTATGACCAAAAAAACTAGGTTCTGACAGCGTTGCTGAGTATGTACATTATGATGGCAGACATGGGTGGTAATCAGGTTGGGTCGAGCTAGATGTAAGTTGGGTCAAAATCTGTCAACCAAATCCGACCCATTTATTAAATGCTCAAAAGTCCAGAACCAGACTAAACCTTTTTACTGAATAGGTAGCCTGATAGGACCAATACAACCCATTTAATGAATAGATCAAAGTAGGTTAAACAGGTTAAGCATTTCTTAAATAGATTAAATTGATTTTAAAAAGGGTGAGCAAGAGTAAATAGGTCAAACAGGATCCAACACAACTATTAAGTGGGTTAAGATTCTAAACTTGAACCTGACAAGGTTAATAAATACATTAGGTCAAGTTGACCTGTTTATGACCTGGACCCGTTAATAAAAACATGAACCTGCTTATAGTGGTTTGGGTAGGCGGATCATGCTATAAATTGCCACAATATAGCCTTTATATGGTATTCTAGCAGCGTAACCCATGCCATCAGACTAAAAACTGTATTATCTGAGTCCTATTTGGCTAAGGAGTCATCTAATGGCAACCATATGCCTAGGATAGTTGAAACTTGTGATGTCATTAGATTTCTCAAAAAATATGCATTCGCCCCTAAGGAGTGAGATTAATTCTAGATTATAGATTCTTGTCATAGTTCATTTTTAGTCAAATTCTAGAGGCACCAAAGCATCCAATTCATTGTAAGAGACCTTATAACACTATAAATACCCCATGTACCCTTACTTTTGCATTAAATTATTACTACAAATTGTTATTTATGTCTCTAAATTGTTCCCATTAGCCCATGCATAATAACTAACATGCATGTTTATATTACTCAATTTAATTACTTACATGTTTGTGTTAACAGTGTGACAAGAAAGGTTTGGAAAACTGACCATGCTGCAAGTCATACAACCTCATGCTGCCACTGTACCACCATGTATCAGCAAATCATGAGCACATACAAGGGCATACCATGGTACATAACTACATACCCTACCAATACACCTCACTAGTATTCCACCATGGTAATTCAAACCAGAGATCAAGTCAAACAAAATTTCTAATTAATTCCTAAGAATAAATCCATTTTTCAAAAAGCTTTGAAGTTGAATATGGAGTCTTGAAGTGCTTTGTCCAATCATATCTTAATATGATTGATATGAACTTTCTCCTGTCAAACTAAGATCAGTTTTAAAGCACAACTCTAACCCAAAGAGGCTCCTAGAAAGATGGAATGGATCTTTATGATAGCTATCAACTTTTAAGAATCAGTTTCAAATTCATGGCCAAGGAAACTTTAAGCAAGAGTAGGGTCGGTCATGATGCCTAGAAGATCAATTACCCGGTCAAGAAACCTTCCAAATCAGTCATCATTCAACTTCATACTTCTGCCTTCCAGGTAGCAACCATCAGAAAATTTCCTAAATTTGAAAGATTCTAGACAAGAAGGGAAAATAACAAGGCTCAGGAAAATAACAAGGTTCAGTATGAAGATTGTGTTCCCCTCTTAGCAGATATTGTAGGTCAAAAAGTCAAAGTGAAATAGAGTCTCGTTCTTCTACATTATGTTGAAAAGAACAGAATAATCTCTACAGAAATAAAGTTGCAGCAAAAAACAAAATGATTTAGTTGTAGCAATTTTTTTTACTAAATATAAGAAATGTCGACCTTAGAAAGTATTATATGTAAATTTCCTTGTAGAAAAACAGATTTAACAAAATATATTTAATGTAGTAGGTGAAGGGAACACAGATGAAATATAAATGTGGAACCCTGATTTCTCAAATTATGAACTAGAAAAAATACTTACATGTGAGAGGCTCTAAACAAAAATGGATGTGCTTGCAAGTTACATGTCACACAAGCAACCAAACTCGTGTTGGTCAGTTGGTGGCACAAGTTGGTATGCCCCCATACTGGACCGTATTGGGCCCGAACCAACAAGGAAACAAGAGATGAATTGGAGAGAAAAAGAGAGAGAGAGAGGGGAGGGAGGGGGAGGAAGGGAGGCCGGTGGAGGTGCCGGCGGTGGCCACCAGAGGGCCATGGAGGCTTTCTGGGCTCCGCAAGAAAAATGAGGAGAGAGAGAGAGAGGAACGGAGGGGAAAGGAGGGAGGGGAAGGTAGTGAGGAGGCCACCGGACGGCCCAAAATACCCCCATGGCCACCGCTATTTGAAACAGGGGCTTCGCCCCTATTTCATTGGACTTTTTAAAAAATCCGATACACAGTGAAGCCAGCAATAAATTTTTAAAAAAAATCCGATAAAATAGGGCAAAGCCTCTATTTTGAACCCGCGACAGCCACGGGGGTGTTTTGAGCCATCTAGCGGCCACCTGGTGGCCCTCCCCACCACCTTCCCCACCCTTCCCCCTTCTCTCTCTTCTCACATCTCGCGAAGGACCATGGAGATCCGAAGGCTCCACGGCCCTCCGGTAGCATCGACAGGCCACCGCCGGCCACCACTGGCCTTTCTCTTTCCTTTTCTCCCCTCTTCTCTCCCTCTCTTCTTCTCTTTCATTCTCCCTCACTTCATCTTTGCTCCAAATCGGATGCCCGAACTGCACCAATTCACCACCAATATAGTTCAACACATCCCTAATGGTTCAGGGTAGTTCGGCGAACCACGCACACAAATGTTTGCAACTTTGCATGCATGTGTTATTTAAGAGTAAAAATGGGAGACAAAAAGAAAGCACACACGATAAAGAAAAATTTACATAAAATAGTGAAACCCTACTTATCAACTACTAACACTGTTTCATTACATAAGATTTAGCAATGTTGTTCTCAAGAGCCAAACAAATAGGAATACAATGTAAGCTATATATTCATTCACAATCTAAAGAAATCATCTTCATTATCACAAGTTTGGCATGCCACAAAAGTATGTGATTTGTCTAATAATATCCTCAAACCACCATTATTCATGAGAAGTATTAAAATAAAAAGATTTAGCTAACCAATGGGAAAATATGGGAAGAAGAACAAATGAAAAATAAGGAAATGAACAGATTTTATATATTATGACTATAATTTTAAAAATGTTATCTAGTCTCTCAATTATAAAATCCATAAAAATAGAATGCTGTCTCAAACATACCACTATGTCACCATTGCACAAAGAGTAGCATTTGATAGTATCTCGAGCCAGTCCACCGCATGTGTTACCATCAAAGTTTCCCTTATCAACAACTGCATTAAGAAGGCTTGTTGAAGTCTTCAATGATCCTCCAATCGACTGGAAGGTTCTCTCTGCCATATCAGAATTCGCCAAAGATTGTTCTGCTACGTTTCTTTTACACCAAAGTGGTTCACCTGACTGGGTGACTCTAACAAAGAAATTAGAATTTCTACATCTTTCCAACAAATTTTCAGTCTGCTGCTTATGATCTTCCATTCTAAGGAGAGATTTGGTTGCAGAGATAACTCGTCGAGGAGTCATCTCATTTCCAGTTGATATAGTTTCCCCATCATCTTTTAAACTGTGATGAGCAGTTTCTTCATGTGTGCCACTGGCATCACCCTCCTCACTGGCAGAACTGGATTTAATCCCCAAAATTTTATTTTGCTGGTTTCCATTCTGACTAGATTTACTATTTTTAGGCATCACTGCAGCAACTCTAAATGGAGTAATGATTTCTGTGTCCTGCTTTGATGCTGATAAGCATACCAGTATATGAATCTGCTCCCCTGGTGGAAGAAACAGATCAGACACCACCCCCCCCCCCCCCAAAAAAAAAAAAAGTCTTTTGGATGTAATAGAATCAACCGAGAAAGAATATTCCAGAAATGCACTTACCAGGAAAAATGAAAGAACGGTCTAACAACTGCAACTGAAGTACACCAGATGCATCCCTCCAATTGTCCGGCAGTTCCACTGTAAGTGCAAAGTCAAGTACGGAATAAACAATAAGAAAAATCTTTTACTGTAATAGAAGTGCGGAGAGTATCTCATGGACATGGTAATCAGAATAATTTATGGTAACCCAAGCTGTAGAAACCTAAGCAAAACGTTTCATTTTTAATTGGCAAGATGTGAAATTATTTGAGTCAAAATGATCAACTTTGGTAGATGGGAAAGTGCATACTTCAATAAAGAACAAAAAGTAACAAGGATCTAGTACCATAATGTGGCAACCAATATCCAATGAAGAGTTCAATATCAATTCATCACCTCATTCACAGTCATCATCAGATGGCTCATGTGTGAATGATAATCATCTATTTTTAATTTGTTAAAAGTCTGACACACAGTATCCACTAATTGCTTAAGTAAATGAATGCCACGGGATCAAGCACCAAAGTTCAGCACAGTTAGAGGACAATATTGGGTCTGACTTGGACAGTATTCAAGGGAAAAGATGCAGAAAGCTTAAATACGAAAGTTAAGGTTTAACAATAGAATAAATGGTGTAAAAGGGTTCAGGTAGCCATATCAAATAGGATAAGAGTAGATAGTATAGTATAATTTGTGAAGCCATAAAAAGGATGAAGATTTTTTGGTTATTTTGGTCTTTGTGTATAGTGTTGATCAATTGTCTCACAAGTCACAACAATCTCAATTTGCATAATACCCAAAAGTAGACCAACAAATCAGGCTTTCTACACCAAACAGAACATTAAAAATAAAGAAATATAAGCTGCATATATGTTTGCTAACACTTACTCCTGTGAGTCCCAGCTAATTTAGGGGGAACACACCCCGCCCAAGGAGACAGTGGGCTGTCCCCATGTTCCCAAGGACACAAAGTCGATATTGTTAAAAATTTAAAGTATAATAAAATCCAATAGCCACAATAGGGGAAAGTTAAGAAAAAAATGTAGGGTCCTCAAATTTGCGAAAACCAATAAATTAACATGTCTGTAGCAAAATGGCACTTCTTAAGTAAAGTTCATCAATTCCTTTATTAGTTTGGAATTTCAATCTTGGCAGTTAACCTATAATAGGGTAGGCTCCTTATTCCAACTGCACGGTCTCAACTGTGTTCTGAAATTTCTTCTCGTCATCCACATAATTTTCATTTTTAAGAATGACCTCTCCTTAAAGATTTGTTTCTTCTATTCCTTCCAGATATATGACAAACACCTTTGGGGTGAAGATCCTACATTCAAGATCTACTGACATATCTACACCAGATCCAGCTTTTAAGCTAAAGCTATTACTAAGGCAAGTAATGGTGTTTGTGCTCAACAACTATTTGTTCCAAACACATTTTGAAAAAAGAACATAGACTAAGAGCTCTACACACTCTTATATCTATACAATGAAGCTTGCCCACTTCCACTTCTCTAATGTATACAGAAGCACGGGCACCCCCATAAACCACTTATGGTTGTATCAGATATGTATTAGAAATGGACATGGCCTTGGTACAGCTCCAATACGTATTTGATATGGGAAAAAACCATCCTGAATTTTTAAAATTAAAATAGGATCCAAATACTTCTGGGATACATCCGGATACTTCCCAGATACTCCTAGAATATGTTTGGACACCTCCAGGTTACTCTAGGGATACTTCTAGGATTCTTATTCATATGCTAATGCATTATTAGGCTTAGCACAAGCCAGCTTTTAACTTGGATTTGTCTCCACAGCCAAAAAGTTATTGTAAGCTACCGTGTTTTTTCCCCAATGCCCTAACTAAGGTCAGTTTTTTTTCATCTAGTTCATTCAAAGCCTTTTTTTGTTTTTCCCTTTCATGCACCTTTACAAGCACCATAGACCCTTCCTTTTATGTCTAATGTTGGTATTTATCATCTATATGTATCACACAATGATAAGGATGTGGTAAAATTGGAGAGTTGTTTCCTCATCTCAGTTTTTTGGAGATAGCGTGATATTTTCTGCATATGATTTTACTATGATGCAGATGTTGCTGAATTTCTTTGGATAATAGATTTATATTAGTTGTTGTTTTGCTGCATTTGTTTTAATTATGTTGCTGCCTTGCTAAATTTATATTTCCAGGATAAAGAATTTTGCTGCATTTATATCTCTACTAACATATGTTTACTAGATTTATCTTTATTATAATATTAAATATTTACTGAGTTTTTTATTTGTGAACTATCTTAGATTCCTTGATGTTGAATGTTAATATGGTGGTATATGATAAACCAATCATGCTTTTTGGATGTTCTGTAGCAATTATGTAAATATTAATAATATTTACTATCATATCCTTTCCATATCATATCTTATTTTTTTCAAGATTTGCCATATCAATGTATCCGTGTCATGCCATATCTGTATGCTGCATCCATATCGTGCTTCCTAGATGTATGCAGAATTGCCCCAGCCAAAACCTTCCACTAGATAGTAACTTGGTTGGACAACTGGAACTTCAAAATATTTCCAGTCTGCATAGCCACATTTGGATATCAAACCCTGTTACTCCCTTGATAAACCAGAACTTCATGAACCAGCTTTGCATGGCATCCTGTCTCCAACATCCCAAGAAATCCATCTCGGCAGAAAGTTGGCATCCATGTCAATTCCCAAAATTCCCCATGTCTTGTATTTCTCCTTAGATACAAGCACTAGAAAATTTCTTCAACACAAAAAAGTAATCACATATTACAAAATTACCCATTTCAAACACAAGGAAGTAAGCCTAAGAATAGCAAACTTTTGTAGTAGGGACATCATTAAAAGTTTCTCCATCACTTTATTGCTTAAGCTAATTACAACTTTGTAAAATCCTAGCTTTCCATGCAAGACAAGATCTTGATGAACTAAAAGCTCCCAAACCCTTGCTCACCCACCCCCCCAACCCCCAACCCCGCTCCTTCCCCAGAAAGAACCACAATTTCACAACCTTGGAAACTTCTCCTCCTCCAAATAATTCAAATTCATTTTCCAAGCAATGCATGGTTGAAATATCTTCATAACCTTTCAGTAAACTTAGAAAAATGACTTTTGATGTATTGTAAACTAAGAACTTGAACTATATTCACAAGTATTTGGCATTGATGGTGCACAGGTTTGAGTCATGGGAAGCAATATTTGATGAATGACTACAATCTCCTTAACTGATGAAATGCTATTTGACACTTGCAGTGCAAATGATTGATTTAGAGGAAAGACTATTTTATGGATGACCTTGATCCCATCAATTGATGAAATGTTACCCAGTAGATGCAACAGTATCAGACATATGGGCAATTGAAGGGGAACTGGTAAAACATTTGTAATCCAATTGAATAATCAAGAAGTTGTTGCCCAATAGTTTTGATCCCATCCTATAAAACTTCATGCAACAAACATAGTGAATCCTTCAAGAAATGTTTAAAGGACAGCTATAATTTCATCATCTAATGAAGTGACGCTCAGTCCATGCCACACAGAAAAAAGAAATTATGTGTCTTTCTAATAGTTGTGATTCAAGAGTAAAAAGTATTTCATGTATCGATGTGATCCGGTCATAGACGAATGTTAGATATCCTAGTTTGCCTTGCAAAACCTTTTGAATGCATATTGATAGACAGACTCCCATTATTGATGTCCGTAGTCCTCCTTCTAACACATTAGAGATAAAGAACCCCACTTGTTATGTACACAGGATCACTCAATTATCTTTTAGTGTGGCTCAACCAAGCCATCTAGACATATGACAATTCAATTTGTCACTACCTTGGCCACATCAGGAAGCCCGGAAGAAACACTCATTCAATGAAAATCTTTGATAGGACTAAATCATCAAATCCATGGCATCTAGACACCCTTGAGAGTTGAGACTCAAATCTCCCTAACACGCATTAGTTTCCACCATAAGCATCATCCTGCAAAATCTCCAAGCCGAACACATTGTACTGCAATTGCTACCAGGAAGTGCATCATGCCTATCATTTAGTAGCAGCAACTTATAGGCCTATGGTACCTAAACAAGTCCAAAACCAATGTTCCTCTAGATTGAGGAGCATACCAACAATTAGTCCAAGCCCCTAGAAACACTTTGGGTTGTTCTTTTAATTGGACAAAGTATAACTGATAGTTGCCCATCCCAGATGAAACCTTTTTCTAAGTTGCTCTCTCATAATGAATATGCAAACAAAGCAATAGCTCATTGGTCTTCCTTTGAGATAAAAAAGAGTACCAGGTGTAATGGACCCATTAGGGGAGTGAGATGAGAGATTCATAGGTTCCTATCCAATCTTTTACTGAAACATGCAATATCTTTACAGAAAACTTCCCCCTTCTGCTCAAGTATATAATCCTTTACATGATATTGTGAACAGATATAAGTTTCAGATGCAAAGCAATTTCCATTTTACTTGTAGCAGTATAAAGTACAGCTTCAGGCTTCAGCTTAACTGATCCAGAATCAGATTGGACAGTCCAATCTGATGTTGGTTTCAGTTTCAGTTTTGATCAGTCCAATTAAGTTTTAGTTTCAACAGCCTCACTCCAACTTTCAGTATTTCAGCCAAAAAAAAAAACTGACAAATGAGAAAGAACAAGATAGAAATCTATATAGTTGAACAACCTACCAAAGCTATGTTTATAGATTCTTAAATTTATATTCTGGAAATCTTTATTCTTAGAGCCATGGAGAAGTGTTATTCAGCACTCAGGTAGCAAATTCCTATTGCAGCTATGGAAGAAGCATTTACAAAGATTCTGAAGATTCACAAGAAGGTTCTGTAAATAATCAATTTAACCATGAAACCTCCCTTTATTTTAGCAACAGTAAATCAGAATTTTTTGTACATTGACACGGTCATTGTTAAGGTTTATCCATCTATCCATAAGCTTGTCAAAAAGAGGACATACTGTTTGGAATTATGATACATCCTTCATCTTCTGTAACATCAGTGTGGTTCCCAAAAGCAACTTGATTTTCTGAATCTTGTGCTTCAGCACCTACAGCACTAGCTCCATCATTGTCTTTGCCATCATCTTCTCCTATGGGGAAGTTTGGGAATCGATCTTCAGCAATAAGACCCTCCAAAGTAGTAGCTCGATTCTGTGTAGGTCGCGCTTCTTTATGATGTTCAGCTTCGGGAACACTGGGTAGGTCTGAAGTTACAGGTTGGGCAGTTCGCAATATAAAATTCATATTTCCACTCAAGGTACCTGCAAAGTCATTAAGGAAGCTTTAGATCCCATCAAGGAATAGAATATATACTTTTCCATCTTAAAATTCAGGAGATTGAATGAGAAATTTCATAATCCCCATTCCATGGGACAAAACTGAACAAGCAATGGTAGATTTTATCAGGGTACAACATGAACTCAAGAAATAAATTTAAGATAATAGGTACATAGAAAATGAAAGTATATATGAATAAGAATAAGGAAGAAAATATCAGTTAGATAGAAACTGATATAATATCCCCATCAAAAAACATGGCCAAAGGAAATCACAGTGCTATGAGCAGAACATCAGTGAAAACAGAAACCGACATTTTGCCCCGAACATGACAGCCAAAAGAAGCCACAACACAACCATTTTGGTATCATGGATATATTATTACAGGAGCACGATAAGATGGATAAAGACACCTATGATAGACTGAAGTCAGATGGATGACTGGATGATTCTAGAGTGGTATGCGATAGGTATATGCTTAGGCAACATCAACATTGTACGTTTCAAAAAAACTTGGCCAAAAGAAAGTGGAAGCATACAAAAGTATGTTTAGAAAGCGAAGTTGATGGTGGCAAAACTAGGAATGACAAGGTGCTGAATAGCAGGAGCCTGGAAGTAACTATAGGTGAATAAATATAATGAAGAGTCAAATGAAGAGGTACGGGTATGTGCAGCTAAAATCTGGGGAAGTCACAACAGGTAGAAGAGCTCGGATCACATCAAGGGTTGGGAAGTAGGAGAAAAAGATTAAAACATGGAAGCTAGTTGTAAACAATATCTGGAAAAGCTTGTGATGATAATGGACATGATCCTGAATATAAATGATTTGCAAATATGGATTTGTAAAGAAAACAGACTCAAATAATTAGGTCTATTATTATATCCAATATGTACCACACAAACAGAACATGAAGCAATATATGTTCCATGCAACACAAATACATGAAAAATACATGGACATTTAATTAGAGTAAATAAAAATATTAACTACAATAATGAGATGATGCAAATAAAGTCTGCTGGCACTGGAATCAGTAGCAGTGAATTTTGTTAAAGAATGACAATGTAAGTAGGAATTGGGATATGTAAGTCAAATGCATGAGCATAAAATATTTTGGTTGATAAAGGATAAAAGGAGTATTCTTACTTCTTAAAGTTTCAAAGTGCAATGGAGAGTGCAAATTTCTGAGTCAGTGGGTGATGGTAACTGGCAAAGTATGATACAATCTTGAGTTAGAAGGCAATAATAACATGACCATAGTAAACTCAATGCACCGCTAATCATCAGTATTCTAAATACAAAACTATTGACTGCTGTTGCAAGAGTTTGTATAAGTAACATAGAGCAGTAGTAGTTACATAGCTCCATCTCTGCATCTTGTCAAACACAACAGTTCCATCACAACTACACCCCAATTTAACTCTTCCGAACCATCAAAAGACCCGGGCTTATATCAGGAAACCATAAATCTAAACCTAGACAGTCCAAAAGCCTCTCCAAACTCGACTGAGACTAATATAGAGTAAAAATTAATCAAAAACAGCCATTTATGGCTATCCTGTGGCATACTCAGGCACAGTAGAAATTGCATCAAAACCCAGAATACATGACCGAAGGCGTTTATACAAAGGTCCATCAACGTGGCACGGAAACCAGAATTTCGCAAGAAATCGCTATAAATCCAAGAAAAATAACAGCGTGGAATAGAAGAGGATCCCTATGATCCACTGCCTGTCAGGCAAGAAGCAACTGCAATCCGCAGCATTAGGGATTCCGCGAACGATCTAGGGATTTATATATCAACAATTCGAGAAAGAAGCTTGAAATTCTGGTTCCGGCAAAAGAGATCGGAAAAGAAGCCCAAGAATTCTAGGGTTTCGATGAAAAAAATGAAGATAAAGGGATCGGTGGAATGAGATCTCACCAGGGAGAGAGGACCGGGTGGAGCTTGGCGGTTGTTGGAGAGTTCTTTGGAGTGGAGTCCGAAGGAGGATACGGGAAGAAAGAAGAGGAAATGAAAAGAAGCGGAATGCCGCGGGCAGACCGAGAGAGAAGGTGAACCGGTGCAGCCACCCAACCACCTCCAGGGTGGGCGCGCCCCTCGCACGTGCTCTCCCGTGGCCTGGTTGTGTGGACCGTCCATGGGTGGGGGTAGCACACGTATCTTTTAAATTTTAATAAAATGATGATGATGATATCTATAATTGAAAAAAAAAAATAGTACAATGATGGATGATCTACCGCATATTTAAGAAATTCAGCATCGTAGCAGATTATGGAGAACTCAAAATGAATCATGAACTAACTACATGGATCTAAAGTAAGATATCTGGAGATTCTTGGATATAAATATATGAAAAAAATTATAGCAATAAATAAAGATATGTACTAATTTATTTTATGTGCAAACATGATTTTTGCAACACATGACAACAAAATATGATAAATTATGTTGTCATTATCTTGCAAGCAATATTATATACGACTTTAATAAAGAATAAATTATCATTACATGTATAAAATAGCTCTCAAAAATTGTTTCTCTTCGTTCCTGTTCTATTCTTTTTTTATAACTACAAGAGAAAGAGATTTTTATGATAATCTTTTTGATGACGGATCAAAAATTATCATAAATATTTATTTTTGTGATGCCTACTATCATAAAAAAAAATTATCATTTATGATGATTATTTTGCGATGGTTCTAAAATTATCATAATTATAACTTTTTGTAACGCTCAATATATACATCATAATAAAACTAAAATATTTATGATAAATTTATTATACCATCATAAAAAAAATGTATTTATGATGGAATAAAATATTTTATGATAGTATTTTACGGTCACAAATAAAAGTACTTTTATCAATAATGATGCTGTCATAAAAAATGATTATTTATGATAAAAAAATATTATATATGATGAATGTCCATTACAAATAAAAATAAGAATAAAAATTAAAATAATTTTTATTAAAAATTAATTTATAGTAATTCATTTTTCATTAAATTCAAGAATCTTTAAGTTATAATCTCCATCTTAAAGTAATAAAAAGGAGTATCCATTAATAATCAATAATTTAAGTATTTTATTGAAACTTTTATATTATTAAAAATTCTACTTCTTTTAAAAATATAATAGGATAGAGAAATATATAAATTATATTAAGATTTATATATCAATTTTATTTTCCAAATATGCACTTAAAAATAAAATGAGGTAGAAAAGGTTTATGAGGGAAGAGTTTTTGACTAAATTTTATGAAATTTTGATATACATCATGGACAAAAAATAATTGATATTGAAATAAATTATTGTCATCATTAATGAAAAGAAATTAAAAATATCTGTCAAATATCAAAAACTAAAAATAATTTAATTTTAATTTTTTTTAAAAAAAATATTGTTATTCTAAAATATGCTTGCCATCAAGAAATTAATTAGTACAACCATTTAGGCTAAAATAATATATAATTTTTCTATGATAAAATTTAGTATAACTAATAATTAAAAATCCTGCATCCAGCCAGTCTTAAGTCGGTGTTGGGATAGGAAGCTTGATCCATCCTTCTTGACCTGAGTCTTATATGTGTGCTATGACTGGTAGTCATGGATCCCGCTACGCAGTCAGCGGGCGGGAGGGTCAAGGATGGCAGTGCCCCCTACCGGAGGGGTTAGGGAGGGTGGAACCCCACCGAAAAAATGGTGGATGGCTGTAATTTTTCTTTGTTATATCATTCAAATGGAAACAAGGTTTGAACAATGATTGAGGTCCTATTAGATTAAAATATAGTTTGCATTTCTTGATCTAGACTTGACTCAGACTCAATTCAAATCTAAAATTTTTAAGTTGGAGCCTGGTTATATATAGCTCGACCCAACATAAATGATCTATTATATCGGATCAAAAATTTTGATTATAGATCTAATCCGATTTGATCAATCTTCTATTAGGTTGGGTTTGAATCTGACATTAGAATCTGATCAAGAAGTAGGTTACTCATAATCAGATCTAATTATTTGAGTTAAAATCTTCTATCTAAAATCTCTTTTCACCAAGAAATTTTTGCATGCACCTAGTTCAAATGGACCAAGGCAAATTCTGGAGCACGAATGCACAATCAGGAATTGGTGAAATATAAGGAGTGGTGTGGCGTGTTATCCACCATGGGATCATCAAAATTAAACATTCCATCACCAAATCAAATACAACACCCGACCCTCTTCTTACTTCATGGTTTTATTACGTATGTCTTCTCACCTTCTTCTAGGCGATGGTGTTTAGAGCTAAGGATTAGGGGCGATTGCATTCGGTGAGATGGCATCCAAGTGATGAAGGAAGAAAGAAACAGCAATGCCGACGTCGAGACAACGCTAGCAGGTGGCGAGCCGACAACAGTGAGCTCCGAAGCTTGTAAGTTTTTTTCTTTTTTTTTTTGATTTTTCTCTTTGAGATGAATGAGTATGTGCAGAGGAGGCAGGACCGCCAGGGAAGGAGGCGGAGGGCATGGACTGCACGCAGGGGGGTTACGCCATGGAGAAGGCTGGGAGGGGAGGCGAAGGGCGCAGAGGAGGCGGAGGGCATAGAGGAGGCAGGACTGCATGGCGGAGTTAGATCGTGGAGGAGGTCGGAGGGGAGGTGGAGGGTGTAGAGGAGGTGGGACCGCGCAGGAGGGTTAGGTCATGGAGGAGGTTAAGAGGGGAGGTGGAGGGTGTGGAGGAGGCGGGACCATCGTGGAGGAGCCGGGAGGGAGGCAGAGGGTGCGGAGGAGGCGGGATTGTGCGGGAGGGTTAGGCCGTGGAGGAGGTTAGAAAGAGAGGCAGAGGGCGCGAAGGTGGCGGGACTGTGCGGGGGTTAGGTCACGGAGGAGGTTGGAGTCATGGGAGTGAGGAGTCCTCTATATCATCCATCAAATTTCTGGATGTTTTTATTCTTTAAAATATTTGGTATATAACATCCTAGCATGATTACTGAAGCTTACAAGACCATCTTCTTATGAGACTCATTATTTTGGTATCATCATATATATAATTTTTTTTTTACTTATAGAAAAAAAATGCAATTGGAATACAAAATTAAAAGGGCGGCATTTACATTGGTTTTAGTTAGTTAGAGCATGATTAAAGTTAAGATTAAATTTTTTTCATTTAGTTAAAATGGTTTCTGGCATAAAAGAGATCCTTTTAATAAATTATCGTGGGTTAAAAAGATTGAAGTTTTGATTATTTCTCTTCTTGCCTCAAAATTTGGGAAGAGATATCCAGAGATAAGAATTCCACTTATAGCTGATTATTTAGTATCGGTACTTAGCACAACATAATTGTTAAAATTTTATAGTGGTGACCAATAATTTTAGTCATGGAGAGAAACTATGGTAATTAATTGATCACTGATTCAATAAAATATTTAAAAAGCGAATGAAATATTATGCATTAGAGGAGATAAGTTGCAATGTTCATTCTGAAAAAGCAAGAGATTTTGCGAATTACAATCATTACTTTAAAATTTAGTTCAAAGACCATGTTACAAAGGAGGTTGTTTTGACTTTGTTACCCTTCTCAACTTGTGCATATTGTTTGTGCTGTGAGTATAAGCCCTTTACATTCATTTTTTTTTGCTTATGTTGTGTCCTATAAGAACTACAAATTTCTTCTTCAACCTTCTTGTTATGTCATATTCGAGTCTTTTATAACAATTGCTATAATTATTATTCTCTTGAGTTTCAACCATTAAAATAATAATTTATATATGAAAATCAATCGCAAAAGATATTTTTTTGTGTTTTTTGTTGCATGAAAAGACTCATATGAAAACCTATTAGATAAAAATTAACCACCTTATCTATATGTAAAACCTTTATGGATACCACTTTGCTTTTTGATAGATAACTTCAAATTTTTTAAAAGCTTCAAAAGTTTTAGATTTAGATATAGATTTGGATAAAGTCTTTTTCTCTCTTCTTTTTATTAATTTTAACTTTCTTGTTATCATCATTTTCTTTTAAGCATGCTTTTTTTTAAATATTGCTCTTATATATATATATTTTGTTTAATAGGAGGGATAGAGTCTTCGTTGTTGCCATTTAGAGATATTAAGTGCAATAGATAAAAACTGGATTAATTTATCAGATAGAGTATCAGCTGTGTATATTGAAGAGGTTGAAAAATTCCTCAACTTTGCATTTGCTAACAAGGATCCTAATGCAAGCATTTATTGTCCATGTAGAAAATGTGTTAATCGTTACTTTGTGAAACGAAATATTACAAAGGGACATATAATTATAAATGAATTTCTCACAAAATATAAGATTTGGACCAATCATAGGGAGCCTTATGTTTCTCCGCATATTCTTTCACAACAAAATGAAAATAGGCTAGAAGAAGGTATGAAAGATGATATGGTTGAGATGGTATATGAAGCTTATGAAATTCCAATTTCACATGATGATTCAATAGAAACTGATCATAATGAAGGGCCTAATGATGAAACTAAGAATTTTTTTTGACTTCTTAAAGATGCAGAGTGTGAACTATACTCAGGGTGTACTAAATTTACAAAACTTTCATTTATTGTGAGGTTGTTGCATTTGAAAGTATTATCTGGATGGACAGACAGAAGTATGACAATGTTATTAAAGTTATTAAGTGATGTATTTTCTGAAAGAGTACAACTACCAAAAGATTACTATGATGCCAATATGATTACTACAGATTTGGATTTTTACTTATCAGATATGGGATGCATGTCCAAATAGTTGTATGTTGTTTAGAGGTGATGATGAGAGGTGTTTAGAATGTAAAATATGAGGAAGTTCTAGATACAAAGAATTTGATGAAGATTCAAGTCAAATGGGCAATAAGGCTACCAAAATTGCTGCAAAACAATTGCAAGGAATGGGTATCATGTGCCACTTATATATGCTAAGTGGACGGATATGCCAGAGAATGTTTTAAATTACATTTGGAAAGATGTACAAGTAAGTATAATTTAAATTATTATGTATATACTATATTATTTTATTCTTATATAGCTTTTCTATTGTAGGATAATACAAATGCACCAGACGAATACCGAAGTGTTTATTTAAAAACTATTAGATTGTTATGGAAGAATTGGAAGCATATTATCAAGTGTGATTTCTATAACAAATATGACAATAATGCTGATCGATTAGCAAATTATCCTCCTCAGGTTGATTCAGATTAATGAAAAGTGCTTGTTCAGCATTGGAGTCAAGAAAACATCGAGGTATATAAAATCATGCATGGTGTATTTAGCTATCTTGTATTTTGTTTGTAATGTGATTTATTTGAATCATATATTTAATCTTGCAGGCACAGGCAAAGAAAAATAAGGACAATTGAAGCATGAGTGAAGGACACCATAGGACAGGAAGAACATCTTTTAATCTTATTAGAGATGCTGTGAGAAAATTATGTTATAATTGAAGAATTTGCATATAACTTTTTAATTTTTTAATTAAATATCTTACTTTTTTTCTAGATGCAAGCACAAGATGAAGGTACAGATCGATTGAGTGTGTTTATTAAAACACGTACATCTAAGAAGTGTAAGATTGAGGGTGAGATAAGGGTGATAATTATAAGTACACTTTTTTTTGTGCTTTTTTTTTATATATCCTAATATTTGGTTTATTCATTAAGATAGGAATAACAATTTCATTGAAAATACTTTTTATGCTCTTTATTTTTTCTTTTCTAATTTTTATTTTTTTAATTATATTAGTATGATATTTGAACTATAGATACATAATCTTTGTTTAACACTTGTTTAAAATTTTGAATTAGGATGAAATGTTGCATAGGCTTCATCAGCTGCCCGAGTCAGAGCGTACATCGAAAATAAGGGAACGTATTTATTTAAATGTCATTGGACCAGATCATCATGGTCGAGCTCGTACATGAGGTGTTGGTGTCACTCCAGGAGATCTAAAATGCCAAGCAGCACAAGTGGAGTCACAAAGGTAAATGGACTCCTTTCGTACACAGATCTATGATAAGCTTCGATAGGAGCTTCGTGAAGATCTTCGTGGTGATATTATTAATGAACTTCGTAATGAGATTCGCTAAGAGTTTGCAGGACTTCTCAATGGTGGTCAAGGTCAAGTGGATTTGGAAGATCGTCATACTATACCTTCTAGCATTAGATAGGTAAAAAAATAAATAATATATTTTTAACATATTATATTTATAAAAGATAAATTTATATAAAAATAATATTTTAATATGGTACTTTGTAGGTTCTAAATGTTTTAAGTGCATATCGTACTCGTTTAGATGACAGGACTACTCCATAAGATATGGTTGATCAACTCTGATAGTTTCAGGTGAAATTAAGTAAATTTTAAAGATCAATATTATTGTTACATTGTTACTCATTCTAATTAAAGTTTTGTTTATATTTTTAGGCTTAATGGTGGATAGCAAATGGACAACCGGAGATCTACATTTTGATTTAATTTTTCTTATTCTCTATTTTAAAGACAGAGGAGAATGTATAACTTATGTTAAATTTTGTTGGATCTTTATTTTATTTGTGTTTATACAAAAATGATTGATTGGATCATTATATTTTGATTGATAAGATTAGATATATAGATTACGTGTATGTTGATGATAGGTATACATGTACAAAAATAATTATAGAAATTTAATAAAAAATTATATGCCAACTATTTATGATGGCTATATAACTATCACTATAAGTTATTTATGACGGCCACATTACCATCACCAATAATAAGCCTATTTTAGAATTCAATTTATGATGGGCCCTTGGTCATCACAAATAATTTTTTATGGCGGTTTGGGGTTGTCATAAATAATTGTCTCTAAACTTTCAATATTTTTTGTGACAATCCCATATCTGTCATAAATAAATTTTAGTAACGATAGGGATTGTCATAAATAAATATCACTAATAATATTTATGTCGGTCATTTATCGATCATAATAATTTTTAGTGACTTAATTAAGAATGGCGCCTGTTTTTTGTGATGGCTTCATTTTGTTACAAAAAACCATCATAAAAATAATTATGATGATTGCCTACCATTACAAAAGTATTTGTGATGCCGGTAATTATGACGGCTATAAATCCATTACGAACCATTACAAAAAACTTTTATGATGAAATTTATTTTTTTGTGATGGATTTTTACCATCATAAATGACCTATTTTGTTGTAGTAGCAAGTAATGAGATTAGCTAAGGCTAAAGTTTAAATAAGAAAATCATATCACCCACAAATATGAGACGTCGGAGTGAAGTAAAATAAATAATTGAACGATTGGAGGACTCATCTCATTTTAGAACTTATAGCTATATTTTCTCTTTGTTTTATATCTTTAAAATTTCAATATCTTATCCATGTGCCACAATAATCTTGTATTAGGGTATCATAAATTGATTGAGCTTCCAATTACATCCCAGGGTCATGAATAATATTTGTGAAATTGAAGTATTCATAATAAATATTGTGAAAATGAAACTTAAACAACCGTTGGTTCCTGTTGATCTAGATGCATTTTTTAATGTAGGAGTTGGTATTTTTACAAGTTGATACATTTGTGTTAGTTGCCATGAGACTACTGATATTATTAGCAAATATACAGTTGAGATCAACATTGAGACTACAATTGGTCCTGGTGGTGATCATTTTTGCCTTCTTAAAATGCTAGGAAGTCAAGGTCAGTTGTTGAGTAGCTATTTAACGTGCATCATCTTTTGTCAGGATTTTCCTTTCTGTTGTTCTATTTATTGAACTTTATCGATATCATATGGACAGGAAGAAAATCAGAAGTAAAACCAAGGGTTTTGTTCTTAAGAGAACATCTTATTATAATGCCTCAAGGGTTGGGGGGGTTGAATAGAACGGTAAGCTAGTATACTAATAGATTACGCAATTTTTGCTCATTGATCTTATATAATAAACAAGGATGAGACTCATACCAAAAAAACAAAAAGAGAATATAAAATTCCATCTCTTGACCTACTTAAACAAAGACACATAGAATTAACATACATTAAGATGCTGTTTGGCTTTAGAATTTAAATTTAAAACCTAGAATATCCCATCCCCTCTACCACTTTTTGATTGCTGTCATCAGTCTACCACATGAAAAAAAGGATGATATTGGACCATTGAGGGACTTATGATGGTTTTAGCATAATTTATTTTTCGCATCTCAAAGCTCATGCCTCCTCCAATAAAAAAATAAATTAAGAAACAATTTAAAAGAATTAGGATAGATGAAGCATCATAACAAAAAAAAAAAGAAAAGGGTAGCAAGAAAAAAATGCAAATTTCTATGCAACTAAAAAAAAAAATTATGACAACTTTTTTCTTTTCTTACCCAAAAGAATATTCAAAACTTTAAATATGTCATAAGAAGCATACATGCCATTAAATGATCACTTATTCAATGAATGGATGTAATAACTCAACAAATCTAGAGAAATATTTTTTTTTTTTTTCAAACCAAGAGAAGAATCTAAGTCCTACAAGTAAAGAGATTTATTCATTGATAAGTAAAGAAAAAACATGAATAATGATTGGATTGATGATAAAATAGAATCTTGGATCGCGAATAATGATTCAATTGATCACGAAGAAAGAGAATTCTTGGTTAAATTCTCCACCTTAATGACACAAAAAGAAAGAATTATGCTTGAGTTGCAAAAATTTTTAGATAGACATCCTAGATTAGAATTAAATTCATTCTGGTAAAAGAATCTCCTTCTACTTGCTTTAGAACAATTAGGAGATTCTCAAGAAGATCAAAAAAAATTTTTTTTTTTCCTACTCCATCCAAATCAAATTGAACTTGACTTCATATTTATAAGATAGGTAACTACAATCCCATCAACTAACGCAATGGATGGTTGTAGGATATAGGTTATCTAGTCACTACTACAAAAAAGGACTACGATAGTGATTTATAACCACTGCCATAGCCTAAAAAATTGATGTCATAGACTATGATAGCAGTTTTCTAACCGCTGCTACTGTGACCATCGCGATAGCTCTATAGCAATGGTTGTTGCAGTGGTTGTTAAAACCGCTGCCATAGATGACCTATTGCAGTGGTTTATAAACCACTGCAATAGATCGACCTATCGCAGTGGTTATGTAACCGCTGCCATAGGATATCTATAGTAGCGGTTAACCACTGCCATAGGTAATCTGTAGCAGCGATTTCTTAACTGCTGCCATAGGTCTAGTATAGCGGTTGGCACCGAACCTATGGTAGCGGTTGGCACGGATATGGCAGCGGTTATAAAATCACTGTCGTAGATCTTGAATAATTAAAAAAATAAAATTTATATATTTTTATATATTTTACCTAATAAATACAGATATATAACATAAGAAAATATAATAAATATAAAAATTATTCTGAAATGCTAAAATTTTATTATCGAATAAAATTTATTATAATATTTTTTTAAAAAAATAAAATACATCAAAAGTCTCCTAAATCTACATCATCGTCATCGTCGTCATCATCGAAAGTCGGAGCTGGAGCTAGAGCTGGAATGTGGGCCAACATATCCTCGAAGCCCGTAACTCCAAAATACGTGCTGAGCATCAACATCATGTCTCTCATGATGCCCTCCAGATGAGATGCGCGCTCCTCAGCCCGATCTACTCGTGTTGCAGCATGATCTACCCATGCCAACGCCTCCTCAAGCTCCTTTCGACCGACGATACCGAAAGTCTGTGAGAAGACGCTCGTCTCGGATCAGTAGCTTGTCGGTGTGTGTCTGGGCCTGCATCAAATCCTCCCAGAGTGCTCAGACCCCAAGATTTGAGATAGATGGTCATGGGGCCCAAAGATATCTAGGTCCTCGCGAGCGAGCGCATCTAGCTGATCCTGTAATTATAAATTAAAATAAAATTTTATAAGAAATACTATAATACTAATCATATATATTAATATATTTAATACTTATAAAAATATGCTCGATCACGACGTTCATCCGCCTGCCTGTATTATCCGTGCGGCTAGATCGAAAGATCTCGCTATGGTTGGACATCACTCCATCTCTCATCAGCTATAACAAAGAACAAATTTATCAGAAAGATGATAAAAATATGAATTTAATTTATCTAATAAAATTTAGAATTAATTATCTATCTATGCACATAACTGACCATAGACTCACGGTCTAGAGTGTGCGTATACTCCTAGGCTGCACGGTTCTCCTGGTTCTGATGAGAGATAGCCTAACAAGTATTCAAATAAATAATAAATATTTAAAAAATATTTAAATAAAATTTTAAGCATATTGAAAAATATAAAAGTTAAGAATTTTATATGAAACTCCTGGCTCCTCCAGTGTCTAACCATCCTCTCCCACTGACTCGGAGAACAGTCCTGTATCCAAGGAACAAGCTCCTCCAGAGTGTCTCATCGGTGCTCGAGCCATCCTCTATAGAGCTTGACCTTTTAATCCTGATATAACTCTCCAATTTTCTTTAGTCGGGCATCTCGAGCCCTCTCATGATTGGAGAAGTAGTACCTCCTCTGCATAAATTTATCAAAAATCAGTTACAAAATTATTCTAATCAAACATATATAGTGTAAACATATAAAATGCATAAATATAACTAAGATGCGCGTACTTACCCATATCTTCTTCCATACGAGATTTCTGATGGCAGCATCCATCAAACGCCAGTCTCTGGACTCTATGAAAATGATGTCCGACCGCCTCACAAGCACTCCAAAAAAGGAATGCATCTTCCATGCGGTCTCCCCTACCGGCATTCCTTCCGCATCATACTGCACCATCACCTAATGCTGATGGTTCTACATGTGTGCCATATGTGTGGGACCGCAAAATGTCTGACTGGATGATGCACCTGCAATGCAAATATGTTATGCAAATATAAGTGTACAAGTACTATATAAAAAATAAAGTTGTGCTAATATAATAAAAATATATACTCAGATGCCAGCGACGGTAAAGGCTCAGCTGCCGATGGAGTAGATGCCGGCCATGAAGGTCCCTAGCAGCCGATGCCGAGGTAGACGGAGTATGCTTCGACTACTCGGATGCTAAACTACGTGTAACTCGCCGAGAGGCAGGGGTGAAAGCTAGATGGTGTTTCGATGCCATCGTGACCTGCAACGTTAATGAACATTAATCAATATAACATCATGACATATCAAATTCTATTCGCTCGAAAGTCAAGCCGGCTCCGTGTCTGAGACATCCGACTAGGATCCTCCCCCAGTCGGCTCGATCATGGCCCAAGTCGGCTCGACTGTGTGCCATCCCCTCGATCACTCCCTTTCTTCCTCTCTTCATCTCTCTCGTCGGTGATGGCGGCGAGGCCAAACCCCTCCCTTCCAGCTTTTCCATCTCTCAATCTTCCTCTCTCCCTCTCTCGATCTTCCTCGCCGATGAGATCGGACCCCATCCCTCCCTCTCTCACTCTCTCGATCTCCCTCGCCGACAAGATCGGATCCCATCCCTCCTAATGATGCCGATGAGGCCGAACCCCCTCCTTCTCTCTCTCTCTCTCAATCTCCCACTCTCCCTCTCTCAATCTCCCTCGCCGGCGAGGTTGGACCCCTTCCCTCCCAATGATGACGATGAGGTCGGATCCCCTCCCTTCCAATGATGGCGATGAAGCCCCCTTCCTCTCTCAAGTACAGACCCATAGGATATTCGGATTCGAATTCGATATCAGTAATTAAAATTAGGTCTGGACCTAAATATCCAGATTTTAATCCAAACCCAATCTATTGATAGATCTAGTCCACAGCCGTCGACATGGCATGGCCTAAGGCTACCGCCACGACACGATCCAAAAACTATGATATGCAAATAATTATAATATTTATAATAAGTATTATAAATATTTTATAAATTATTATAAATATATATGATTAATAAATAATACTATAAAATTAAAAAAAATTATACCTATGGCTATAGAGAGCAGATCGTATCGAAAGCTTCGAGGATCATCGGCGATGATGCTAGAGGAGAATGATGGCACTAGAGGTAACCTACGAAATAAAAGCAAGATAGTGAGATAGAGAAGAGAGAAAATGAGAAAAAAGAAAGAGATTAGGGACGGTCGAGGATGGGGGGCTAGGGGGAGGGGAGCATAGTGACGAGGAGGAGGTCGAAGGAGGCTTCGCACTCGACCGAAGGAGGATCAGAATGGTGGTGGTGGGGGGGGTGGGATTTCGCGGGGGCTGAAGGAGGGTCGGATGGGAGTTCGTCGGAAGGGGGTTTGCTGGGGATCGAGGGAGGGTCGGATGGAGGGCGGAGGGGTGGGATTTCGCGGGGGCCCGAGCGAGGGTGGAGGGGGTTCATCGGAGGGGTTTCGTGGGGGGCCAAGAGAGGGTCTGATAGGGGTTCGCCAGAGGGGAGGTTTCGCTGGGGGCCGAGGAAGGATCGGATGGAGGGTGGGAGGGCCTGGTGGGGGGTGGCGGGAGGGTGGCGGGGATGGAGGGGCCGGAGAGGAGGGGAAGGAGGTGGCGCCGATCGGGGGGAGGAGGGAGGGGAGGAGGGTCGACGTCGGTCGGGGGGAGGAGGAGCGACGTCGGCCGAGGGGGGAGGAGCCTCATCGAAGCGAGAGAGATTGAGCGTGCATGAAAGGAAAGAAAAAATTTAAAGATTTTTAACTTAACCTACGGCAGCGGTTATCTAACCGCTGCCATAGATCTATAGCAACGATTTCTAATAACCATTATCATAGGTGAAAAATAATTTTTTTTTTATTTTTTTTAAATATTATATAATTTTAAAATTTAATATCTATCTTCATCATTCATTATCTAAATAATTATCATTAGAGTATCGTCGTAAAAGGTTGCCTCGATCCGATGGCCCTAGTTTCATCGATTAGAAAAATTTGATTTCGACGATCACAAACGATGATGCGATGATCTGATAGATGAAGATCTTCGATGGATTCAAAAATCTACAACGATGATCTCGATGATGTTTATAGCATACTATCAAAGTTTTACTTCAATCGGATATCGCTATCATGGTCAATTTAGTACGAAATAATTTCGGCTGTTAAATTAGAACAAGCGATCAAAAGATTAAACGACGTCCGATTATGAGATAATTTTTTAGTTAAATAATTTTTATTATAATTTTAAATATTTTATATGGTAATGATAGTAAAATTTAAATTATTTTCGTATAAATTGTTCATGTTAAGCAGATATTGCAAAAGCATGAGTATAAAACTAGTGAAGTTTTCAGAATGGTTATTAGGAAACGTATAGTTTTAGATCATTCTTCATTTCACGAGTTGAATTTTATAATCACCACCATAAAAAATGATTAAAATAATAGCCAAGATCATTTATAAAAAAAATTATCTCATAATCGGACATCGTTTGGTCCTTTAATCAATCATTTATCATTTAACGGTCGAAACTAATATATACTAAATTGACCAAGATAACGATATCCGATTGAAGTGAAACTTTGATAGTATGCTATAAACATCATCGAGATCAACGTTACAGATTTTTGAATTTATCAGAGGTCTCCATCTACCATATCATAGCATCGTCGTTTGTGATCGTCGAAATCAAATTTTTTTGATCGACGAAGCTAAGGCCATCAGATCGAGGTGATCTTTTGCGATGACATTCTAATGATAATTATTTAGATAATAAACGGTGAAGATGGACATTAAATTTTAAAATTATATAATATTTATAAAAAAATGAGAAAAAAAAATATGGTAGCAATTACAACAAACCACTGCCATAAATTAGATTACAGCAGCGATTCCTACTAACCACTACTATAGGTCCGACTTATGGCAATGGTTATAATGAATCACTGCTATAAGTCGACCTATGACAATGATTTTTTGTAACCACTACCATAGATTCGACCTACGGCAGCGGTTTTCGTTAACTACTGCTATATATCGGACCTATAGCAGTGGTTAACAAAATCACTGCCGTAGGTGCTATGACAGCGGTTTCAAGAACCGCTGTCATAATAAGCGTTGCCATAGGCCATTTTTGTAGAAGTGAGTTTAAAAATATTTTTTTTATATATTTTGATTGATAAATTTTATTCCACTATTTTTGTACTAAAAAAGATATTTTTGTTAAAGCATAATATTCAAAGATAAATATAAAGCAATAGAAAAATTATACTTCTAAGGATCTTCATATATATATATATATGGATGTTTTTCATATGGAAACATGGTTGGATATGAAAGGCAGCATATTGGGATTGACTCCATCATAAATTAAATCCCTATCCTTTTTTAGATGGCAAGTGGTGAAAACATCCTAGCAAATGCTTGATGATAATCCAAGAAATTATATAATTATCATTACCATATTGTCAACTTGTGTGGCCTCGTAAATCATAAGCATGTAAATGATTCTATGTTGAATACAATGATGCTTAAATATTTAGTAGATTCGAGTAGAGGTGATCATGACTATTTGTCTCTCTTGCACTATACTCTTCTACATAGGCTACTAATAACTGAGGGAAAATAAGTATGAGGACATGGACATTGAACTAGGCAAAGAGTTTAGCGGTGATCGGACTTCCTCTCTTTTCGAGTATTTTATGGTTGTTCTAAAGAGTGCTTTATTCCTGATATTATATCTAGTGTTATGCTAATGTTCTAGCTTGACCATCATAAATTGATGAGTCTCTCATTTTTATATCATTTATTTTGATTATAAGTTATTATAACTTTTTTTATTCGAGCTATTTAATATATGATATTCTTTTTTCCTTGATTAAATTTATATAGTCCACTAATCATTAATCTATTATTATTGCATGCAATTTTAAGAATTACTTAAATCTTTTGCTGGAGATTCAATTAGCTACTTAAAGACATAGATATTACAGCAATCTATGATTATTGTAGGCAAATAATGCTTGCTCACCATTTAAACCCTCTTTTTGATGTAATTTTGCAATTTAAATTGGAGCTAACACCTTTTTATTCATGTTCTTGCCCACCCTTCTGATGATACCCCAGTAGGATATCCACCCAAATCCCACCCGAGGGTTCCAAAGTATGAATGAGCACTTCATTTTTCTAGCTCATTGTTGGAAGCCCCGGCACAAGGAAAACACTCAAAAACCATGCAAAAACAAGAAAAAATGGACTTGTGGTGATCACTCATGATATCTAATTAATCACAATGAGTGTACAAGACTATGTCAAAGACCATAGCTATATAAAAATGTTAGGCAAAATGGCCCTAACAATAGAATGAAATGGGACATGTTCGATCTCACATCTCATAAGCATCAAGTAGAACGAGCCTCTTAGTTTATAGTTTAAGATCGGAACATCAAGAAAATACTAACTCTCGAGGCTAGCTCTTTACTTACTAGAAAGGTCTCTTTTTAAGAGATGGAGATTGTTGTGAAAAAAGCTAAGTCCGACAAATCAGATAAGGTGGACAGGTCAGATGGATTCTCCATTGCCTTCTTCTATATTTTAGACTTTTATATGTTGATTTGACTAACATTGACCCAACCCTTTTAATTGTAGGATTTGATATAGTGCTCCCAAGCCTTGGAAGGTCATAAGAGGAGCCAGGATGTTGGCTCCGGGAGACTAGGATGAGTGTGAGTCTTAGGGCTAGGATAGGAGTTATTCTAGGTGAAGACGGCCTGTAGCTCTATACGGGAGTCAAGGTTCAGGTGTGAAGATTTTAAGAGGCTTGGTAGGTGCTCCAGAGATCTGAAACATAAGATGGAGCAAAAGATCAAAGTCGGAAGAAGAATCAGTCAAGATAAGGAACTGACACATAGACGAGCCCGCTTGGATACACAGTTGAGTCGGTTCAGACTGAGATTGAGTCAGTTTAGGATGTAGTCGAGCTAGCTATCTCAGGCAGACAGAAGATACGATTCGAACGAGATACAGTCAAGCCATCTCGGCTCCTGACAAAGTCGGCTGGACGGTGATGAAAAGAACTGAATGGTATTTTCTGTTTGGATCTAAGATAGGCTTTTATCCTAAGGTCTTAAGACCTAGACCAATAAGATCTTAAGATGGCTAACTCATGTATCAGTCGGATTCAGATCCAGAAGATGAAAATATATGAGATATATGTACATGGGCTTGGTGAGTGCTTTCATGTACTGAATTAGCCTGGGAGAGTTTTTCAGTTGGAGTTTGGATTTATTAGGATTCATATAGTATAGTAGAAATCCTAGGATATATAAATTCAGGTATTATATCTTTACAATAGAGTGAAATATAATTGAGCTTTTTTTTCTAAAATTCTCTACTCTTCTCTCTTTAGTTCCAACTTTAAGTCCTAGGTGCCGGCCATCTACTTTATTCTTCTTCTCTCCAATAATTGGTATTAGAGAGATACCAAGATCCAACAAGTGGTATTAGAGCCTGGTTGAGCATAGAGGAGGAAGAAGATCAGATTTTGGCAGAGATCAGTAGTGAGGTTCAGATCTAAAGGCTTTCTTTAGACTTTGTGAGGAAGAAAGAGATCACAGGAATACTGTCCATCATTTCAAGTCAAGATATTTTTTTAGATCCACCTGTTTGCTATTTTTGATTCATACGATCATGAAGAACAGCGGACTGAAGATAGGATTTGAAAAGTTTGATGGAAAAAAAAATTTCACGATGTGGAAGATTAGGATAAAGGATTTGCTAGTTTAGATGAGACTGGATTCGATCTTAGAAGATAGGTCGGAGGAGATGATACACAAGAAGTGGATGTCCTTGGAGAAAAGGGTATATGCCACGATTAAGACTTGTCTGACAGATGAGGTACTATATGGCGTGTTGGAGGAGAAGACATCCAAGAATTTATGATCGAGGTTACATCAGTTGTATATGGAGAAGAACATGTGCAATAAGTTGATGCTAAAAAAGCAACTGTACAGCCTTCGGATGCAAGAGGGTGAGGATGTTGTGAGGCATATTCAACGATTTGATCGGATGAGTATGGATTTGCTCAACATTGGGATGGATCTCGAAAAGAAGGATAAAAATTTATTGCTGCTATGTTCGCTGTCCAGGAGCTTCGATCCATTGGTGATGATGTTGCTATATGGAAAGGAGATGCTGGTGTACGAGAAGATCGTATCAGTGCTAAGATTCAATGAGCAGCAAGAATGGATGACGAAGAGAGAGGTCTTTCAGAAGAGTTTCATGATTTTAGAGAGGTCCAGGCAAGCAAAGAAGAAGGATCAACGAAAGGACAGCAAGAGGTCCAAGAGATGCTTCAAATGTGGTGAAGCAAGATACTTTAAGCGAGAATATCCACTTTAAAAGAAGTGTAAGAGAGGAGAAAAGTCGGATTTCATCTATTCAGTCGTTGTAAGTGAAGAGTCGGATGAGCTCTTGGTGATCTTGGAGGAGCCCACAAGATGCGGTATATCTAAGATAGTTTCGGATAGGTCTGTGGAGTGTGGAGGGTCTGAAGGGACAACGACGGTGTCTGAGATGCTGCAGCAAGTCAGCAGTGCAGCATTGAGTGATTGTCCTTGGAGGACTCAATTATAGAGTTGGCTTCTATGATATCAGAAGGACTTTAGTTTTAGGTGGATCACCGGATAGAGGTGGCTTCACAGATGGAGAGAGATATGACATGAGTTCAGAACGGAAGAGTGCAGAAGGACTAATATCCTAGCACCAATGTTGGAGATGCACAGTTCCAAATAGAGCAGCATGTGCGGAAGGACAGACGAAGTTCTGAGAAGATCGTATCAGGATATATAGTAGGTGCCAGCATAAGATTGCTGTAAATTCTCTAGAAAAATCCAGGATAGTTGATGCGGCTGCTAAGCAGAAGGATTCTTACAACTTCAAAGATGGGGCATAGAAGTAAGCCAAGATTTTCAGCGGTGGAGTTGATCATCCCAAAGGCCTCGAAGAGAGCTCAATAGCTGAAGAAGAATGGCTATGGTAAGGTATGTACAAGTAGCTATCAGGACGTGCATCGATAGTGGGTTCGTGCAGAAAAATATTGCCAGGTGTGCGAAGGCTTGGATGTACCAAGATGAAGATTGTAGGATTTGATATTATGCTCCCAAGTCTTGGGAGGCTATAGGAGGAGTTAGGATGTTGGCTCCGAAAGACTAGGACGAGTGTGAGTCTTAGGGTTAGGACATGAGTTGTCCTAGGTGAAGATAGCATGTAGCCCTACATGAGACTCGAGGTTCAGGTGTGAAGATCTTGAGAAGCTTAGTAGGTGCTCCGGAGATCTGAGACACAAGATGGAGCAAAGGACCAAAATCAGGAAAAGAATCAATCAAGATAAGGAACTGATACATAAGCGAGCTGGCTCGGATATGCAGTCGAGCCGGCTCAGACTGAGATCAAGCTGGCTCAAGGCGCAGTCGAGTCGGCTATCTCAGGCAGACAGAAGACAGGGTTCGGACGAGATACAACCGAGCCAACTTGACTCTTGATAGAGTCGACTCGATGGAGGTGAATAGAACTGGACAAGATTTTTTATTTGGACCTAGGATAGGCTTTTATTCTAGGATTTTAAGGTCTGAACTAATAAGGTCTTAAAGTGGCTAACTCATATATGGATTAGGCTCAGATCCAAGGGATGAGAGCATGTGAGACATATGTATATAGGCTCGATGAGTGCTTTTATGTATTGAGTTAGCCTAAGAAAATTTTTCAGCTGGGATTTGGGTTTATTAGGATTCATGTGGTATAGCAGAAATCTAAGGATATATAAATCCAGGTATTGTATCTTTACAATAGAGTGAAATATAATTGAGCTTTTCTTTCTAAAACTCTCTACTCTTTTTTCTCTGATTCTAACTTTAAGCTCTAGGTACCGACCATCTACTTTGTTCTTCTTCTCTCCAATAATTGATATTAGAGAGGTACCAGGATCTAACATTAATTGCCTATAAGAATCTATTATATTTTTTCTATTTTTTATAGAAATCCATAAGACCATAAAAGTGAGCTTAATAATCAATCCACCATTTTCATTTCATGTTTTGCTGGTTAGCTTTCTTGTATACTCTCAATCAATAAATGATGTCCAATTTGTAACTAAATTTCTCTTAAGTTAGCACATTGTTGTTATTTGTGTTTGTGAGAAACCTTCAACATGTTGATTGTTAGCATGTTTTATTTTTTTTGGGTCAAGAACTTCTTCTTGTATTTCAAAATGCATCCATTTTCAAAACCCTATTCATATCACATGGATATTAGTGGGGAAAATTTGCTCAACCTCTTAATAAATGAAGGCTTGTTAAGAAATATATAAATACAATACCTTTATATATGATGCCATTAATTAAAAATTCAAGACCATGCCCATTAAATTATGAATACAATGAACGCTAGTATCATATCCATTAAAAAAATAAAAACT
Organism: Cocos nucifera; assembly: GCA_006176705.1. NCBI lineage: Eukaryota > Viridiplantae > Streptophyta > Magnoliopsida > Arecales > Arecaceae > Cocos > Cocos nucifera. The sequence continues at coordinate 983,356 of QRFJ01000283.1, forward strand.
ACCAATTTGTTTCAAAAAAATCAGATAGAATTCATTGTTAGATATATGTGCCCTAGAAGCCAGAATTATCTGACACTTGTAATACACTTCTAGGGGCAAAATTGTAATTATGACTATAATCAATAAAATGGGTTATTTTCTATCACATATGTGTATTTAGTATCTGTGATACATCCTTTGAGTTAATGGTAATGATAATTCATATTTTCAAGAGTTAAAAACTTAAAACATGAATAATCATTGTTAACTCATAAAATGCTTCCGACCATAGGATCATCACGAGGATGGTGATTGATCCGGAAGGTTGGTGTACAATTGCTTCTCTTTAGTAGATGAGTCTTAAGTCTACGGTGTGGAGACACCGGAGCGAGAGTACAGGTACTCGTTAGAGAACGAGGGCACTGAGCGTGACCACCTCGAGTAGTCATTAGGGAAGTCTACCTTCTCGTCAATGACTGACTCGATGCTGCAGTAGTGTGTCTGGTTCTTTGACCTGAGATGCATCGGCAGTTCACCTTGAGGGTGTTATAGTTTGACTACACCATTACTCGATCTCCTAGCCATATGGAATCCCTGAGGTGTATGTTGGCTATAGCATGTTCATTGTAGGAACTGGATTGCATCAAGATGGAATCTATCTACCTCGGTGGTAGAGGAGCAGCCCTATGATGATCATGAGAATCAAGTCCAGAAGCCCATGGCCATGGCAGAGTGAAATAATAGAAAGAGTTTCTATTTAGATTTTCACATTGGACTCGAATCGAATGATTACATCATATGACAGAGACTAGGGTTTGACGAGTTCACCTTAACCCTAATCTGATCGGGGCTCAAGATAGAAGAACTTAATCACACAGGTAGCTGCACCAAGAGGTTCGCATTCAGCTCTGATGGGTTGCCACCATATACTGCTAGGTGTCACTGGTGGATTTTGGGAGCAATTAGAATGATTTAGATGATCGATCATTCTAGCTGTTCGAATCAGAAGAGTTCTGATCCATCGAAAGGAGTTTCGATGATGTCGATGATAGAGATCATGACATATCCCATTACCATACAGAACTGAACCTAACTGGGTCACACAAACAAGGGTTTGAATCTGGTGATCATCAATTGAACTGATCTAGTTCAATTGATCTGAATGAGATTCAATTAGGTTCAAGAAAATCGTGCTAGCACTCGATTGAACCTAACGTTCTTCTTTTACTATCATAAATAAGTTGTCCTGACTGAGCCAAAGGAGTTTGTGCTCAATCAGAGGCCTTCATATGGTCTGACTGGAGGTTGTCCAAGTCAGAAAAGGTTGTCTTATTTTGTAAGACATTACCTGCCATTTTTGGTCACCTGCCATTTCTTGTTCTTTGACTTTGGTCAAAAGTCTACCTTTGACTGGTCAAATGTTGACCATTGACACTTTGACTTTTGACCACATGTCATGCACCTATTGGAGAGCTGGTGGGGGCCTGTCCCCCTGCCAGAACCTGGCAAGGAGGAGGGCGCACGCCACCCTAGGCGTGTGCCCAAGTTGGAGGCGCCTAGGAGTCCTTGTTGGACAAGGACTCCATCTCCTTTTTGGATTCCAATTAGAGTTCTCCTAAGAACCAACTTTGACTGGTCTTAGGCACCCTCTAAGGAGGAATCCAGGGGACTCTATTCCCACCAATCAGATTTAGATCTGATTTCACAAAGAGTTGTGATTGGTTGGGAAGAAGAGAAGTTGGATCACAGACAGTCTATAAATAAGACCCTGCGCCCAACCCAGATTATGATTGAATGATTGAAAGGAATCACAATTCCCATGCCCCAAGGCTGCCTCTCCCCTCTTCCTCCATGCCAAACCACCTTCTCCCTCTCCTCTCCACGTCCAAAAGAGTTTTGGATTTTTGGTTGGTGCAATCCAGATCAAAGAAAGGCGACTGAAAGCTAGAAGGCTGCGCTGCTGCAAAGGACGACTGCTGATCTTCAAAAGAAGTTTTGAAGATCCTCCAGATTAGATTCAGATCTGATTTTTAGAGACATGATAGAGAAGAAGAGGATCTTCAGATCCAGTCTGAGTGGATATCGATAGAGATCAAGCACTTGCGTGGCTAGATCCAGAACCTTCCGCTGCATATAGGATCATCAACGGATAATAGGATTACCCATATCAAGGTAAATTAAATTTAATTTAATTTATCTAGATTTTATTTAATTTTTAAAATAATAATAATTAGATCTGAAATATCTTAGATCTGATTGGGATCAAGAGAAAAAATTTTGAAATATATCTCTTGATCTGATCAGATCTGAACGAACCTGATCCGAAAAATCAGGATTTTCCTTCATTCATATCTTATGATTGTCCTTTAGTGCTCTAGTAGACTTGATGAGCACTTGTGAAGATCAATAAAACTTTTGAATTCTTAAAAACAAATAATAAAAAGAATTGAAGTCAGGGAATACAAACATGATTGTGAAGAGCAAGGAGTTGGTTGGAGGGTAGATTTTGTTGTGGTATCAACTCGCTTTGATACTGATTGATAAGGATCTTGTATCAAAATATTGTAGCAGGAAGAAAGAAGAAAATAAAAAGAAAGGATAATCAAGTACGTGGATCAGCTTAAAGACTCGTTTTCACGGGATATGCAAAGCTTTATTATGAAAAAAGAATAGATACAAAAGAAGATTATCCACTCTTAACTCGCGTATACAATCCTCTCAACAAGAAGCTATTCTTATAAAGCTCTCTCTTAGAGTTTTTTTGAAATGACCATAGTTTGCTGCCTAGCTGTCTGCCTAGAGTTTCTTGCTCCTATTATCCGCTAGTGCTAGGGCTATTAACGAATCGAACATAATCGAACACTTCACTATTTGGGATCGATTGGTTCGAACTACTATTTAGTTTGTATTTGGTTTGAATTTGAATGTATCCAAGAAAATTCTATTCGAGATCGAGTTTGTTATGTTCAAATTCGGCTCGAAAGTTTATTATGTTTGAGTTCGACTCAAATTTGGCTTGAGTTCGGCTCGTCTATAGTAATATAAAAAATAAAACTCAAAAATCAACAAAATAGCTTTTATTGATGCCTAAAATCTCAGTATAATGTATAATTATAAATTTTTACATACTATCATACTCATTTCAAGAGAAATTACAATCTAAATAATTTTACAAATTACAATGACTCACAATAAGAATTATAATTGAGTATAAAAATTACATCATAAGAAACTATCAAGCAAAAACTTGTTTACCTCTTCAGCACGAAACCATCAGTTTCACAACAAGAATCATTGAATATACCGACCATTAGATATCAATCAGAGCTATGGCTACATGCAAGCATGCCTCTAAACAATCCATTACTCAGTGAATAAATGACTACTTCATCATTGCACCAATCAAATAAATAATCAAATAAACCAAAGAGAAATCAAGTAAATTATAGAAAGTTAAAATAAGTAATTAAAAATCTAAAAGATCCCCTATGCTCAAGAGGATTTTATCGACAATTGAAGCTACGGTTGCATGCAAGCATGTCTATAGGCAGTCCATTACTTAGTGATTAAATAGCTACTTTATCATTGCATAAAATCTAAAATATTATCACCAAAAAAATAAAAAGATGGATAAGAAAACCGTCAAGTGATACAATAAATATAAAATAAGCAAAAACTTGTTTACCTCTTCATAAAACCATCACTTTTACAATAAGAATTAATGAACATACCAACTATTAGGCTACTTGATAATTTTGTTGCAATAAATAGCATGCTTTGAAGAAACAAAGCATACAATAAATATTGCTAGTGAAAATTTTGATCAGCAAAATTATGAACTATCAGAAATTCAAAGCTACCATAGATGATTTATAACACATGTATGAAATTAATAGATGATTTATCATATCACATGGCTATTTAAATTATAAAATATCAAAAATTTAATGCCACCATTAATAAGATGAAATCAAGTTAGTTAAACATCATTGTATGTCTTAACTTGAATTATTTTGCAAATATGATTTTTTTGTAGTCAACAATGAAATTTCCTTCTTCATTACATTGCAATTACAAAGTAAGTTGGGTTACATGAAAAGAATGTAAATAAGTATGGAATATAATCTATGCAGCCTTCACGAAGCCTAAATTTCAGTAACAGGTTATTTGAAGTAACACAAAATTAATAGCAAAAATAATTCTAAAGATCCATATCCTGTAATATATATGAAAGAAAAACTTAATAAAGTTATCAGCAACATTGCCTACCTTTTCAAGGCAAGGTCTAGCATCCCTGAAATCAATAAAAAACTAGTATAAAGGCAACAATAATTGTAGTCCATGACATGTTTAGCCTCATGAGTAGAGCGATCAGCATCCCAATAGTTACAAGATAAATACAGGCCTTCAAGGTCAGCATCCCAAGAGTCACAACAATATTAAAATACAAGCCTGCTGAAGAACTTTGCAATTTAAAAATATGGGATATGATAAGTAGTTAGCATTAAACCATTTTGCAAATATAAGATAAAAATAATAAAAAAAATCAAATAACATGGTTCAAGTCAATCAATATAAAAAAAAATAAGGACATAAAAACAAACTAAAAATATTGTAAATAGTTAGCAGTAAAAACTAAACCAATTTTTACCAATTGATAAGCTAACATTTACAAGAATAAAAAAGTAACAAAAATTTTTGAAAAAAGTAATAAAAATTTTTAAGTAACAGAAATAGGAGAGGAAGATAAAGAAAATTCATAAACAAAAATTCATTGGTTCTTTATCCAGTGAGCAAGTCCCATGACCATGGCCCCATGCATGATAGTCATAGGCTTATAGCTTGAACTTTAAGATTACCATTGTACCACCGATCCACCACTGGCCACTGGAAGGTTCACTGCCAGCTGAAGCAACCTTCAGCTTCGGTAGCCAGCAGTAGGCACTAGGGCAATAGCCAATGACCCATGGTATTTACCATGTTGAGAGAGCAACCAACATGAACAAATATCACTAGAGAAAAGAAAAATGCATAAATATCATTCGTACTAGCTGCACCATCATTGAAAAAAGAAAAGATCAGAAGAGAGGCAGACGAAACTGGGATTAGAATTTCGGCTAGCTATGCCATCGGTGGAAAAATATCCCAAGAGAGGTGAAGAAAACTGGGATTAGGATTTTGGTCAGTTGTGCTATTAGCGAAAAAAGAGAAAAGAGGTAGGGAGAACTAGGATTAGGATTTGATTAGGATTTCGACCAGCTGCACCATCGGTGGAAAAAAAAAAAGAGGTGGAGAAAACTGGAAATAGGGTTTCGACCAGTTGCATCATTGGCAGAAAAGAAAAGAGAGGTGGAGAAAAATGGGATTAGGACTTCGATCAGCTACGCTGTCAGTGAAAAAAGGAAAGAGAGGTGGAGAGGTCGAGCCGTTGAGGGATGAAACGAGCAACTGGGATTAGAATTTCAGCCAGCTACGCTGTTGATGGAAAAAGGAAAGAGAGGCGGAGAGGTCGAGCGATCGAGAGATAAGACAAAGATTAGGGTTTAAGGGAGTATAAGAATATATATATATATAGGCTGAGATTAATTGATCACCACCATCGGATCATTGATCCAACGATGATAAATGAAGGCCTTCTTCAGCCACTAAATCAACAATCCATGATAATTATTAAAACTTATATATATAAAGCTATAATAATGTATAGTATATAGTATATATACTGAAAAAAATACTAAAAATCTCATAAAAAATAAATATATTAGTACAATATATATAAATATATATAATATAAAATTTATTTATTTATTTTATCGAGCTTTTATTGATCTGAACATGATCAAATAAAAGCTTGTTCTAATTTGGATCGTTAAGGTATTGACTTTAAAAAACATGTTTGTTTATGGTTCTACAATTTAACGAGCGAGTCGAATGCAACTTGAAAATGATTTGAACATTTCAAATAAATTGAATAACGAGCTAGATTGACAGTTTTAGTTGGCATCATTTGATGCTTTCTGCTATCTCAGATCAAACCAAAATCACCACAGCCACCACACACTGCCTTTGGCCTGCTACAGGCCTTTGAAAGACCACGAATGCGGTTTAATTCAAGTTTAGGATGAAGTTCTGACTCGATTCCAACTCAAAATAGTGTCCCAAAAGTTGGATCATGACTGCAGCCCTCTGTGGTCACTAGATCGTGCCTTAGAGTCCATGTACCACCTGTAAATCGATTGTATCATGAAGCTAGCCAAATAACTACTTGCCACGTATCCTAAATGGACTAAAATACCCTTTACATCATGTTTTCTCGTGGTAGACCCTTAAAGGGTCCACCATAAACCCCATGGGTGCCTGGTCCATGATGGACCGCATCCAATTGCATGTGATTGCATGTTCCCCCTTATCGCATGACCGCCTAGGCCCAGGCCACCCTCGCATGCACGCCCGCCTAGGCCTAGGCTGGTAATGTGCGTGCGCACGCACTAATGTCGCCCATGTTGGGCCTGGACACGGCCTAGCATGCTGGGGGCTGGGCCCGACGTGGCTAGCTTGCATGCCTGGGCGCGCCTAGGCCGTGCTCGCATGTGGCTAGCCTATGCGCCAGTGCATGCCTAGGCCAGCCGAGTGGGCCTGCCAGCTATGGGCCCCACTTCAGCAAGCTATCCGGCGCTCTATGTGCTTTCTCGTGCATATTTTCACCATCTGAACTTTGATTGAGGTATTCTTGGGCTCGTTGGACTCCATTCGTCATCTTGGACCTTGCTGTAGGCTTATTATAGAAGAATTCAAAATATTTTTCTCAACAATCTCCATCTCAACTCAATATTCGGTCTCCACTTATCAAAGAGCTCATTTCATGCCCCCGTGCCCTAGGGCAATCATTTGCTGATCATAGATGGACAAACATGCGAGTCGAATTAGACCACTCGATCCCATCTTTATCGACTGCTGTGATCCTTCTGACTTGAGACCTGCTCGAGATAGCCTTCTATAGTAATAGGAACTTCACCTTGCAACATCGTATGTCATCCTTTCGAGTCTTCCATCTCGTACTCGATCCATCTCCACATAGAGCTCCACCTCGCACTGGGCTTCCTATCGTGAGGTAGTGTTCTCCATACTTTTTTTCTCTTATTATCATCCTACTACTGTGCATGATCTTCAGGATTCCTTCATCAGCTTTCTATCTAAAGCCGATCTAATCTAGTTTACTCAGTGAGATTAGATTCTTCTTAAAGCTGGGTATATATCAAATTTCATCCAACTTCTTTGTTGTTCCATCATGGAGCTTCATGCTGACCATTCTGTTACTTTTGATCTCACAGCTTGATCCGTCTAGCAAGAACATAGTGCCCTCATCGATCTCTAAGAAGTCAAATAGCTTCTCTCTGCAACATATATGATGGAAACAAATAGAGTCTATAATCCAATAGGAGAAAGAAATATATACCTCATAAGAACATCATCACTGTCTTCTATATCGCTACTAGCCATCGCCACAGTAGCATATATCCAATTTTTGAATTATGGGCAATTCTTGACTCGATATCCTAACTTATTACACCGGTAGCACCTGATCTTGCTCTGGTCTCTTATCTTAGACTTGGATTGCCCATCTCACGATCTCCTGCTGCTTCATTTTCTATCGCCATCATCTTCAATCACCATTAATGCCGAGTTGCCATCTGAACTCGAGGCTTGGTTCTTTCTCTCTAGAATCTCATTTTGGAGTAGTGCAGAAATCACCTCTTCCATCTTGATAGTGCTCTTACCTACAAGAAGAGCAGTTACCAAAGATTCGAAAGAGGGTGGAAGCGATGATAGCAAGACCAATGTTCTGATCTTCTTCTTGACTTTTTCATCAATGTTGAGAAGGTTAGTGAGGATCTTCTGAAAGTTGGATAGATGCTCTTACATGCTCTGACCTTCGTTCCTCTACAGCTGGTAGAACTGTCTTTAAAGAAATAGCATGTTGGTAAGCGACTTTATCATGTACAATACCATGAGCTTCGACCATAGTACCATTGAGATATCTCGCCAAGTATATGGATTATGACATCATTCACTAGGTATAAGCGGATCGTGCTCACTGCCTGCATTTGAATCCACTTTCAATTCTTCACATCCATGGTGGCTGGTATCTCATTGTACAAGAGAGCATCAATCAATCCGTGTTGGATGAGGACATTCTTTATTTTTGCTTGCCACAAGAAGAAATTATCATTCCCATCAAACTTATTGATCTCCATCTTAATTGCGCTTGTCTTCTCCATATTCTTTAATCTTTATCATGATTGTTGCAATCCATACTCCGATACTGCTTGGCTTTGATATCAATTATTATGATGTCAACTCATTTGATACTAATTGATAAGGATCTCGTACCAGAATATTGGATAGCAAGAAAGAGAAAATAAAAAAAAAGAACAATCAAGTACGTGGATCAGCCTAAAGGCTCACCTCCACGAGCATGCAAAGCTTCACTATGAAAAAAAAAGATACAAGAGGAGATTATCCATTTTCAACTCACGTATACAATCCTCTCAACAAGAAGTTATCCTTACAAAGCTCTCTTGGAGATCCCCTGAAACGACCATAGTTTGCTGCCTAGTTATCTGCCCAGAGTCTCTTGCTCTTGCTATCCGCTGGTGCCCTCTGATGCTCTCTGCCATCTCAGATCTTACCAAAATCACCACACACTATCTTTGGCCTGCTATAGGCCTTTTAAAGACCACGAACGAGGTTTAATTCAAGTTCAAGATGAAGTCTTGACTCAATTCCAACTCAAAATAGTATTCCTAGACGTCGGATCGTAACTGCTGGATCACGCCTTAGAGTCCATGGACCATCTATAAACTAGTTGTAACACAAACCTAGCCCAATAACCACTTGCCACATACCCCAAAAGGACTAAAATATCTTTTATGCTGCATTTTCTTAGGGTAGATGCTTAAATGGTCCACCATAAACCTTGTGGGCGTTGGTCCATGGTGGACTGTGCTCAATCGTGCATGACTGCATGTTTCTCCTTGTTGCGTGATCGCCTGGGCTTAGGTCGGCAATGCGTGCTGTGCTAATGTTGCCCGTGCTAGGCTTGGACACGGCCCAATACACTGTGGGTTGTGTTTAGAGTGGCTGGCCCACATGCTTGGGCGCACCTGGGCCACGCCCGTGCATGGCTAGCCCATGTGCCAGTGCACGCCTAGGCCGGCCCTGCGGGCTTACGAGCCTGGACCGTTCCTCTAGCAGCTTACCATTGTAGGCCCTACTTAAACAAGCCATCCAGCACTTCATGTGCTTTCTTATGCATATCTTCACCATCTGAATTTTGATTGGGGTGTTCTTAAGCTCGTTGGACTCCATTCGTTATTCTGAATCTTGCTGTGAGCTTATTGTAGAAGAATTCAATGCATTGTTCTCAACAAATTTAGAATCCAAAGTAACTGAGCAAACATGCTAAATCAAGGCAAGACCATCCAATGATACTCTAAATTCTAATTCCATTGCAAATAACTCGCTTTTGCCAAGCATGAGTAAAAGCTATCCTAAGTTTCTTCATGGTTAATAAGGTCATCACATCAACAAACTTCAAATCAAGCAAACAGATAACATTGCTGTTGATTGAGCTTAGAACCACCTTAGGCCTGGACAAACCATAACATTACCCTATTCACAAGGAAAAGTCTATGCCTGGTTGAGTACAATCCAGTTGCAAACCCATGAAATCTACATCAAAAGAAAAATAGAAAACCCTAAACCTCTGCTTATCCATGGATCTTATTGGTGCAGAATCTGATCGACGCCAGATCGAGCTGGAGTCGAGAAAGATGAGGTCGCCGCCGGTGACCTACAAAATAAAATTTCATTCGGAGTCGGTGGTGGTGGCTCCGATAGGACCCTCCAACAATCAAGTTAGATCTTTTGGTTAATAGAAATGGAGTGCTTAGAAAAGAGTTCGGTAGAGTTCTGGAAAGAAGAAGAGAGCTTAGAGAAAATATATCTGGAGCATCCTTTTTTTATAAATGGAGCTTGTAACGGATTGATAGTGACAGCTTCAGTCGTCTGGTAGCAGGCCACTCAAGGTCTGATGGAGTCTATCATGGAGGAGGGTGCCGCCTATAGCGCCGCTTATAGCACCGCCTGTAGTAGACTGATGGCGACAATCGTAGTTGTCCGGTACTGAGCCGCTCGGAGCCACGTGGAATTCAGTATGGAGAGGAAGAGGTATCGTCAGACTGATAATGATCGTTCATTGAGATTCAATAATCAAATTTTGGAGAAAGCAGGCGTTGGTCGGTGAAGAGCTTCGACATACATCAATTTCAGAGAAGTTCGAACTTCTAAAGAGAATATGTCTGGAGATCATCTGAAAGTAATCCACTGAAGGAATCCGACTGAAGGAGAAGTTCGGAAGGAGTTTGGCTCTTGGAGGAGTTCGATCGAAGAAGAAGTTCGGAAGGAGTTTAGCTCCTGTAGAAACTTGACTAAAGGAGGAGTGCGGAAGGAGTTCAAATCCTGTAGAAACTTGACTAAAGAAGGAGTGCGGAAGGAGTTTGGCTCCTATAGAAATTCAACTGAAGGAGAAATTTGGAAGAAGTTTGACTCCTGTAGGAGTCCGACGGAAGAAGAGATCCGAAAGGAGTTCGGCTTCCATAGGAGTCCGATTGAAGAAGAGATCTGGAAGGAGTTTGGCTCCTATAGGAGTTCGACTGAAGGAGAGATCCGAAAGGAGTTCGGCTGGGGCTCGGCTGCTGAGGAGTTTGGTTGGGGCTCGACCGTTGAGAATTTCAGTTAGGTTCGACCGCTGGAGGAGTTCGGCCATTGAATGAGTTTGGGCATTGGAGAAGATCGGGTGGGGTTCGATCGTTAGAGAGAAAATTTCTGATTGAAGCTCTTTCATGATTGTCGGTTGCATTAGGCTAAGCATCAAACTAGACTTCGACGGGAGTGGAGTTTATCCCCAATAATAGTTTTTCTACTTTCGAGTTCGAAACTCGAAGGAAGAAAGTACAAAATGGCGACTGCTGAAGTCCTTTTGAGGGTTTTGCACTAGTTCAGGTTGAAGCTTGGGGAAGATCTTATCTCCAGCCAAGATTGACATCGAAGTTGAAGCTCGAAGGAGATCTTGTCTCCTATTGACGTAGACATTAAAGCTCAGAGGAGATCTTATCTCTAGCTGAGGTTGAAGAAGATCTTATCTCCTATTGATGTTGAAGCTCGGAGGAGATCTTATCTCTAATCGAGGTTGAAGGTTATCTCTTATTGACGTAGACTTTGAAGCTTGGAAGAGATCTTATCTTTAGTCAAGATTGAAGGAGATTTTATCTCCTATTGACATTCAAGCTTGGAGGAGATCTTATCTCCAATCGAGATTGAAGAAGATCTTATCTCCTATTGACGTAGACTTTAAAAACTCGGAGGAGATCTTATCTCCAATCGAGGTTGAAGAAGATCTTATCTTCTATTGACGTAGATGTTGAAGCTCGGAGAAGATCTTATCTTCAGCCGAGGTTGAAGGAGATCTTATCTTCTGTTGACGTAGACTTTGAAGCTTGGGAGAGATCTTATCTTCAGTCGAGGTTGAAGGAGATTTTATCTTCTATTGACGAGATGTTGAAGCTTGGGGATATCTTATCTCCAACCGAGATTGAAGGAGATCTTATCTCCTATTGATGCAGACTTTGAAGCTCAAAAGAGATCTTATCTCCAGTCGAGATTGAAGAAGATCTTATCTCCTGTTGACATAGATGTTGAAGCTCGGAAAAGATCTTATCTTCAGCCGAGGTTGAAAAAGATCTTATCTTCTATTGACGTAGAGCTCGGGGGAGATCTTATCTCCAACTGAGGTTGAAGGAGATTTTATTTCTATTGACGTAGAAGCTCAGGAAAGATCTTATCTCCAGCCGAGGTTGAAGGAGATCTTATCTCCTATTGACGTAGACTTTGAAGTTTGGAGGAGATCTTATCTCCAGCCGAGGTTGAAGGAGATCTTATCTCCTGTTGACGTAAATTTTGAAGCTCGGAGGAGATCTTATCTCCAACTGAGGTTGAAGGAGATCTTATCTCCTGTTGGCGTAGAAGCTCGGGAGAGAACTTATCTCCAGCTAAGGTTGAAGGCCTTCAATTTGCTCATGTTAGGACGATGTTCTCTTTCTGTTCCTAATATGGCCACTATTGATCACTTCTTTCCTATCATCACATAGTTTTTGCACTAAGAAACGAAAATATTAAAATGGAAGAGTTTTATTGAAGGAAAATTACTGGTAGTTTATCCTCAAATTTTCTAAATTCTAAGGTCGTAGGAGCGTTGTTCCTTCGAGCTCCTTCAGACGGTAAGTTTCGTATCGGACGACCTTTCCTAGCTTTGAGGCTTAGAGATGGCGGCTCACCGAAGTACCAAGCCCTCCCAGAGGTAGTGTTGATGATGTCGGAAGGTGGCCGACCTTCTTATTGTTCCTTCATCATTAGTGGTTCTAGCTACGGTAGCGCCCTTGGCCGATCTTTTCCTACTTTAGACTGGCGTCTGAAGAATCGATCCAACCGGCCTCTCCTGATGAGCTTCTCGATTTCGTCTTGGAGCTGAATACATTCTTCAGTATCATGGCCATGGTCATGATGGTAGAGGCAGTACTTGCTTTGATTGCACTTATTTGGAGGAGATTATAATTCTTCTGATCTTGGTAGCTGATTTTTAATTTTCATCAAAACTTGAGTTTTAGGAGCATTAAGGAAGGTGTAGTTGTGGAACCTTCCGGAGAGAGAACTTCTTCGCGCTCTTCTGTCGGAGCTTCTTTGATGATGAGCTCGAGAAGAAGTTTGGACTCACTTGCACTCGAAAAAAGTCCATGAGCGCGGTCGAACTTCATTCGACCCTCCATCGACGGTGAGTCTATTAGACTCGTCCGCCCGCCGCTCTCTTGCGGCTTCTTCATTCTTCAACTTAAAGGCTTCTTCTGCATGGGCATATTCCTCGACTTGGGCTAGTAGATCGGCCAAGTTTTAGAGGTACTTCTTCTTCAAGGAGAATAATAAATCATTCTTCTGAAGGCCGTCATTGAGTGCGGCCATCGCAATAGACTGGTACAGGTTCTGAACCTCCAATGCAGCAGTATTAAATCGAATGACATAAGTTCGAATGAATTTCCCCTCCTTCTGCTTGACATTCATTAGGGAATCCAAACATCGGCGCGGACGTCGGCTGCTGACGAAGTGAGCCACAAACTGATGGCTCATCTGATCAAAAGAGAAGATCGTACCTGACTTCAATGTCGAGTATCAATTTCTTGCTGCTTCCTTTAAGGTAGATGAAAAAGATCGGCATAATATGGCATCTGGTGCGCCATGGAGCAGCATCATGATCCGGAAGGCCTTTAGATGATCGATCGGATCAGAGATTTAATTGTAGCTTTTAAATTTAGAGAGCTTGAAGTTCAGCGAAACAGCAGGCTCTTACATAATTTGGAGAGAGAAGGAGGGATCGGTGCAGACATCGTCATAGCGAGCCAGGATGATATGGCGGAGTTTCTCAATCCGTCGATCCATCTTCCATAGTTTATGATCGAGGACGTTGTCTCGATCGCAGATCTTGGATGGCTTTTGACTACAGATGAAAAAGATCTTCTCCAAAGAAAAATCATGATTCGAATACGGATCCTCTATTCTTTATTTCTCCTTTTCAGGGGCGACGGATATGCTAGCCCAAGTGCTCTTCCTTGGGATCAATTTTCGACATCTTGACAGTGGATTTTTTGGTGGAATCGTCGTCGGAGGCTGTCGCATGGCCTACACCATCTCGGTAAAACTCTGAATCTGCTGCATCAGTAGGTTAAACTGTTTCGGATCTACCATGACCGTCGGTGGAGGTGGAGGTTGAAATGTTGGCGGTGGAGTAGGAACGGATGGGTCTGGCTCAGATCTGATGGCTGAAGCGGTAGATCTCTGGGTAGTCGCATTCTTTTGAGATATTTCTTAGGATTGAGGGAGAGGATGGAGATGAACCTTAGAGAAGAAGGTCGGTAGGATCGACTGAGCACTCATTTAAGAATAAGGGTACTTCAGAGACAAAGGTCCTTTCTCTAGCGTCAATTCTATTGGTGCAGAATTTGGTCGACGTTGGATTGAGCTAGAGTCAAGGAAGATGAGGTCGCCGCCGATGACCTACAAAATAAAGTTTCATTTGGAGTCGATGGTAGTGGCTTCGGTAGGACCCTCTGACGATCAAATCAGCTTTTCTGGCCAACAGAAATGGAGTGCTTACGAAAGAGTTCGATAGAATTTCAGAAAGGAGAAGAGAGAGGGTCCATTTTTATAGACGGAGCTTATAGCAGATTGATAGTGACAGCTCCAGCCGTCTGGTAGCGGACCGCTCGAGGCTTAGTAGAGTCTGTCACGGAGGGGGGTGCCGCCTGTAGCAAACTAATGGCGATAGTCATAGTTGTCTGATACTGAGCCGCTCGGGGCCACGTGGGATTCAGTATGGAGAGGGAGAGGTATCGTCAGACTGATAATAATCGTTCATTGAGATTCAATAATCAAAATTTGGAGAAAGCATGCGTTGGTCGGTGAAGAACTTTGACATACATCAATTTCAGAAGAGTTCAAACTTCTAAAGGGAATACTTCTGGAGGAGATCATCCGGAAGCAATTCGCTAGAGGAATCCGACTGAAGAAGTCCGGAAGGAGTTCGGCCGAAGAGGAAGTTCGAAAGGAGTTTGGCTCCTGTAGAAACTTGACTAAAGAAGGAGTGCAGAAGGAGTTCAGATCCTATCGAAACTTGACTAAAGGAGGAGTACAAAAGGAGTTTGGCTCCTGTAGAAATCTGATTGAAGGAGAAATTTGGAAGAAGTTCGGCTTCTATAGGAATTCGATGGAAGGAGGGATCCGGAAGGAGTTTGATCTTGTAGGAGTCTGACTGAAGAGGGATCCGGAAGAAGTTCGACTGGGACTCGACCGCTGAGGAATTCGATTGGAACTCGGTCGTTGAAGGAATTCGACCACTGAATAAGTTCGACTGCTGGAGAAGATCGAATGAAGTTCGACCATTAAAAAATTTTTTTTTAATTAAATTTTTTTTATAATTATTAATTATATTAAATTAAATATTAAACTAAATTTTAATGAGAGCAAAATTTATAAGATCTCATTGCATCTAAATTAGTGTAAAGAACACATCCATTGTCCCTTCGGTCCCTCCATATCATGTGCATCCAGCCGTGCTAGCTAAAAGAAAAGAAACCTAGCACTGCTGTGGTGGTGGCCCAAACCTTGTCCCAAGCCTTCCCCCCTGCCACCTGACAGTACATTAGTTCCCCATCACCCCATTCACCCTTCCGCTCAACGCAAAGAAGACCCGTTTCCTTCCCTTGTACCTCTGCAGGAGATTTCTTCATCTAAAATTACCACTCAGCCCTTGCATTATTTCCCAGTAGTCCTCTCCTCTTGCACCGTAGCGTCAGGTGCACCCGCTATTCCTTTTCATTAACTAAAGGCATTATCTTTTAGTCCAGCCACGTCAGCAGAGACACTGTTATTCTCCCTGGCAATACCTATGGGTTAGTTTAGTTCAAGTGATCGCTAAGGGTCACCATATATTCCCCCCTCACTGTTATTATATAATTTATTATTATTATTATTTTTGTAATCTCTGACGGCGTGAGAGGGTGGGAGGAGATAGAGAGAGAGAGGGTGGGGGAGGAGGACGAGTGGGCGGGTGAGCAAGCCCTCGCTCCCGAGTACGGCGACGGAGGGCCGCGAGGAAGCGGGAGATCGATCGGAGGGTGAGTGAGGGCCGTTGGATCGGATCTTGGCGGCGGATCGGATGGCGGAGGAGGATGGGCGGAGCGAGAGCAGCAATTACACGTCGGAGGACGAGGGCACCGAGGACTACCGGCGGGGCGGTTATCACGCCGTCCGTGTCGGCGATTCCTTCAAGCAGGGGGCCTACGTTGTCCAGTCGAAGCTCGGCTGGGGCCACTTCTCTACCGTCTGGCTCGCCTGGGACACCGTCCACTCCGTAAGATCCCTAAAACCCTCGGTTTCTTTTCGTAGAGGCTGAATCCATCGCTTCTTTTTTTGTTTTTTGTTTTTTTTTGGTATCAGAGTCTTAGAGATCGGATCTTTTCCCCGAAAGATAAGAAGGTCCTTTTTGTTCTCGTTTTAAATCTTTTTTCTGAAACGTCGAACAAGAAATGGCTTCAAGATTTGTTCTTGTTTCGATCTTTTATCTCTTTTTCTATAAGAGCTGTTGAGAATTGATGAAAAGAAGGAAAATCCATTTGTTTCCCTGCTCAAGAATTGAGGAAATGGATTAAAAAAAATTCAATCTTGATTCACGGCTGCAGCTCATTTTTATTTGGAATCTGATTTACTTGAAAATGACCTGATCTTTCTTCCTGGAAAAAGTAAAACCTATCTCATCTGTTGGTTAAACATGGAGGAAATAGCATCAAAAATCTGGATTTGCTTGGGTGTTGCAGCGGTATGTAGCACTGAAGGTGCAGAAAAGTGCGCAGCATTACACGGAGGCAGCAATGGATGAGATAAAGATCCTGAAACAGATTGCTGAGGGGGACTCGGATGACAAGCGGTGTGTTGTGAAGCTGCTTGATCACTTCAAGCATTCGGGACCTAATGGGCACCATGTGTGCATGGTTTTTGAGTTTCTCGGGGATAACCTCCTCACCCTCATTAAATACACTGACTACCGTGGTGTTCCCCTTTCCATGGTGAAAGAGATCTGCCGCCATGTTCTTGTGGGTCTTGATTACCTCCACGGTGATCTGCAAATCATCCACACTGACCTCAAACCTGAGAACGTTCTCCTGGTATCCAGCATTGACCCTGCCAAAGACCCACGTCGGTCTGGCATTCCTCCCTTTATCCCTGCCATCAAGTCTGATGACCGGTTACTCGAGTCTCCTGCCCCCATCAATGGGGACCTTACTCGGAACCAGAAGAAGAAGATCAAGCGGAAGGCAAAGCGAGCAGCTGCTGCCACATCAGGGAGTGCCGTGGCCCCAGCTTCTGTGGATGCTGATGGGCCACAGGAGTCATCTGCGCCTGCTGTTGATGGTGATAGTAGTGTTGAAGTGAACAATGGGGCATTTCATGCACATAGGAGGGGGAGCAGGAACACAAGGAAGAGGCTGGCCATGGAGGCTGACCTACGTTGCAAGCTGGTGGACTTTGGGAATGCTTGTTGGACATATAAGCAGTTCACAAGTGATATACAGACAAGGCAGTATCGCTGCCCTGAGGTGCTTCTTGGGTCCAAGTATTCGACACCTGCTGATATGTGGTCGTTTGCCTGCATTTGCTTTGAGCTTGCGACAGGCGATGTGCTTTTTGATCCACATAGTGGGGACAATTTCGATCGAGATGAGGTAAACGACATGAAATTGTTACTTTTACATTTACAGGTTTTTCCTTTCCTTATTTATTTATTTATTTTTCTAATTAATGGTGTTAAATCATATTTGATACTTGTGAAATTTTATGATGCTTAAATTAATACTACCCAGAAACTCGCCTGCCAATTCTGATACCTTAAGATTTATTTTTTCTAATCAATGTTGTTAAGATACTAATAAAATTTGATGGTGTTTAAATTAATACTACTCAGAAACTGCTCGCCTGCCAATTCTGATACCTTAACTACCTTTGACTGTAAGTACCTTTGCCTGTACTCACAGTTCAGTTAAATCTTTCTTAGGCATGGTGGAATAACACGTATGAAAATAGATTTTTGTTGTTCATATTGCCCCCTTTTATCTACTATAAAATAAATTGCATGTGCAACCCAAACCGGAAACAACCCAGGCAACTTATCTTTCTGGTGCCAAGATTGTTTATGTTGTTGATGGTGGTGGCAGTATGGTGATATTGACACATATTTGTAGATTATGGTAATGAAGTTTCTTCTAGGCTTTATCTTCTGTTAGTGTGTGACACATGCAATTTTTGGTAGGAGCAGCCATATCCCGTACCTATGGTTGTCATATGGTGACGAGGCAACATAGTTCCAAGACAAAACTTTGTCGACCTACAATTTAACTATGGTCTTTTTTGCATGTATTGTCACCACATTATTCCTGCCAATAAGTGTGATATAACTTTGTTTTCCTATAGTCCTGGAATATCAAGAACATATATAAATATAGAGTATCCTTGAAAAGATTTTCTGCTATGAGCTGCATTTCTGGTATCTTCAAACAGAGGCAAGATCATACAGAACCCTGTGACTAGTTCAGAATACTTTATAATTCAATCTTGAGAGTGTAAATTCAACAGAACTTTAACTCACTCTTTTTGGTGTTTATCGGGAAACTTCATTAGAAAATGAACGTTGCTTCTCTGTTTTTCCCAGAAGCGGGTAATGGGAAAATCTGAAAACTTATATAAATGGGAAAGTAAATGGTTTATCATAAAATACTTGTTTATTATTAAACTGGATTACATATCGGATGTTGTGAAGGCTAGTTTATCAAACAAA
Organism: Cocos nucifera; assembly: GCA_006176705.1. NCBI lineage: Eukaryota > Viridiplantae > Streptophyta > Magnoliopsida > Arecales > Arecaceae > Cocos > Cocos nucifera. Next base: position 1,001,831 of record QRFJ01000283.1, read on the forward strand.
AGATATATTTAATTCTTTTTTACTTAAAGATGGAAACTTAAAAGCCTTTATCTGTGATTTAGTTGTCTCATGTAGTTTCAAACCAAATTTCTGTCATCATATGCATATTTCAATGGTCGAGATGTGTTTTAGTTTTTTGCATTGCTTCATTTGCTTGTTTATAGTCTAAACAAATTTGCATGGGAATAGGTGTCTTGTTTTCATCCCAGATGCATTATAATATTGATAACTTTATAGGATATGAGATCTGAAACTAGATGTTGCCTTGATATCCTTTACTACCTTGTGAAATTGGAAGTCTGTGAATCTCATTGCTATAACTACTGCGAAAGGTTTATATATTGAAAATGATTTTCTGTATCCTTCCAGTTCTCCCTTATTCTATTAATGGAATTTGCAGGTCATTTCCTCCTAGGCATATGTGTCCACAAATAATATCTTGTCAAATAGGATTTATTTCCATTTTCTTCCTGATGCTCTCTGGTCTTAGGTTGCCAAAAGACTACTAGCTGTGTGAAAACACTCATTTACATCAATATCTTTTTAAATCTAATTTTCCAAATATTTGGCTAGGAAATTTAATAATTTGACGTTATATCTCCAGACAAAAAGTCTACCTGAATTTGAAATTTCTTTTTCCTCTCCTTAAATAAGTTTTTCACCATAAAAGTTCTCTCTCCTTGACTCCATGGTCAGCCTCTAATTTTCTATTCTTTTCTTTTTGAGGAAGTATTTTCTTATATGCTTTATGCCCCTTGTTTCTACCATACATGGATATTACCTGAATTCACTTGCTAAATTTCTGTGGGCATGGCTAAAGGGATTCTATTAAAGATTCTACAATTGCCTATGACTGATTATCTCCAGTAGTCCTCTAAACGTTCATTCAGTATGCTATATGCTACTCTGTTTTTTTTTCCTTTTTAATAGTTAGTTCCAATAAAATTTGAAATATTAAATTGGGAGATCTGGCAACCAATAAGTCTAAATGTGTAGACTTTGTGTGCATCAAATGATCCATAATAGAGCAATTGTACCTTCCCTTCATCTTCCCTTTCACAACTTCTCTCTCCATTTGTTGTTTCACAAAAATAATAGAGAAATTGGTTAAGAGAGAGGCTTAAGCCAAGTGGCCTGCTCAGCCCAGCTCGAAATTTAGTGGCCTTGGGTGCTAAAAATAGGCCAAGGGGACGGGCCGGGGCAAAAAAGTAGGCCCGATCCATAAATCAGGCCGAGCTTGGGAAAATTGGCTCAGCCAGCCAGGCTGACATTATATATATGTATATATTTTATATCTTAATTATATTAATTAATTATATATCATAATGAAAATTATATTGCACTTAGCCTTTAACCGTGGGTGGAAAGAGGAAATCGAATTGATGGGCAGTTGGGGATTGGCTCTTCAAGATTGGGCCAGGCTTGGGCAAATATGTGAGCTCGATTTTCAAGCTGGGCCATGTTTGGGTGTAGGCATCGGGCCTAACTTCTACTATAGAGTCTGGCCCAGTGTTTGATCAGCTTTAGAGGCAATGTAATTTGATGACAAGCATTCTGTAGGGGCTAAAAACTTCTTAGTTATTATGCTTCTCATTTCTTTATACCAACTACCAACTCTAGTCTCAATTGTTTCCATGTTATTGGGCCACCTTGTAGCAGCTTTGACCTAGCAGATAGTTATACATCACTGTTATGAATCACCAAACACTAAAGATAAGTTTAGAACAAGTAATGAACATTGTTTTATAGCTAGAGTAAGCACTGGCCCCTTTATACAGGGTTTTCATTATTAATTCAATTTTTTAAGCTTTTAATATTTCAAGTTATCAGCATATCTTAGTATTGCTCGAGGAGTGGCTGTTGATATTCCCTCTTATGGAGAATCATGATTCATGAAAACCAGATGTATGGAATAATAGTAAATATTGATTTCTTGTATATTGTGGTGGTTAGAAAAGTGAAATAGTCTATTTATTTGAAGAAGGGCGGCAATCTCGCATAATGTTTATGCTGATTTATAAAAGGCAGCAATCCTAATAATGTGCTGTTTATAATGCTGTACATTCAAGTTTATAATTTGAACATGCTGATTTATAAAAGGCAGCAATCCTAATAATGTGCTGTTTATAATGCTGTACATTCAAGTTTATAATTTGAACATGCAATCAACTTCTTATAGTTTTATAAGAGAATCCTAGAAATTGCAAGACCAACAATTAAAAGCTAGGTCATCATAAAATTGATAAGTGGAACATCCCTCATTGGCATTTAGAATCATGACAATTTGCACGTAATTTTTGAAGGAGAAACATGTTAAAATTTCAAGTGATATTGATTTTTCAAGATCTAAAAAAGATTCTCACCTGCTTAGACGATCCTTGTGCTGATGTCAACATTGTGCAGTTATCGGCTTAGGATAATCAAAGAAAGAAAAATCTTTCAATAAATAATTCTAGTAATAAGAGAGGGAACTAGTCTTATTTTCCATCAACGCTAAATCTCTAAAGGCATTATTCCTCTCTTAGAAGTCTCATCTTATACTTTAGAAAACCCTGGTTGGTCCTAGACCTATGAGTCCTTATGACTAGAATTGAACAAACTAATGTTTTGATGCATGTTGGCTCAATTTTTTGTTTAGGAGGGTTTACAAGGATTGTTGGATTTTTTGAGGTTGTGGCCCAAGTTATTATTATTTTTTTAAATGTTATACCGTGTGAAGCTTTTAAGCAGGGTTCGTCAAACTGGAACCGAGGCTCGTATCAGTCAGCGACTGGCACAGTATGATATGGACCTATATTGTGCTGTTTTGGAGTGTATAGATTTTTTTTTTTTTTTTTCCAATTTCAAAAGTGAAGTTGACAAACCTTTTGCTACTTTCAATTTTTTTTGCTGATTTTGAATTGAAAACAGCAAAAAAAAAAAAGAAAAGGATTTCCCTGTTTCGAAATGAAATAGGGGCAACCACTGTCGACGAGCGGAGGGGGCATTTGAGCTCTGTCTTTCTCTCTCCCCCCTTTCGAAATAGTGGCAGCCCCTGTCGACAAGCTGAGGGGGCTACGAGCCCTCTTTCTATTGGCTTCTCTCTATCTCTCTCTATCCCCCCTTCCTCTCCCCCTTCCACTCCCCCTCCTTTCTTCCCTCTCACTCTCCCTCCCTCCCTCTCTCTTCCTCTCTCTCTTCTCTCTCTATCCCTTTGAATGCCTGACCGTGCTTATTTTTTGAATGGATGCCTCGAATCTTGCTGGTAATCGATCAGTTTGGTTCGGTATGCACCAAACCGGCCAGTTCAACATAGTTTAGCGGATCTTGCTTTTAAGTTTTGCTCCAAGAATCTTTTCTTATGAAGGCATGTTATATGCAAATCATATGGATTTTTAATATCATGCCATGTAACTTACATCCCCATATTGAGCCATGCACAAATGATAGGGGATAAGTGTTATATGATCTTGAACGTAATTGACTGCAAGTTGGCCTTTGTTGGTTGAGGGTAAAAATGTAAAGCTGTATTTAAAGATAGATATATGGGTTTGTCTTGTCTTGTATTTTGCAAGTACAGAAGTACTTTCTGTCAAGGTATCCATATGATGCAGTGAGATGTGTAGTTGTGCACGAGTACTACTTGTAAAGCAATGTAGAGGTGCTGCATATAGTAACATATATAGAGTTATCAATGAATTTGTATATGGAACCGAGCTTGACCAGTTTAAGTGTGTCTGTTGTTTGTTGGAGGGTCCAAAATAGGCCTATTTGCCAAAAGGTACTTTGTAATTTGAGGTCTTATCTACTAGTTGGAGGAGGCAAGGATGAAATCAAAATTTGAGATGTGAGGTGTGTTCTCCTTTTTTTGTTCTTTCTATTTCAGTTTTTCAAATAAAGGATTTTTTTCCTATAAATAGCTGGCTTTTTGGGAATCTGTTGATCTATAGATTTTTCCGCAGCAAATGCGTGGGGTCTAAACACGAATCATTTTTTTAGGTGTCAAATGATTTTACCCCGAATTTTCTCATTTTCTTGAGAAAAAAATTGCAATTATTTCACCTAATCTAGCTTAACATGATGAGGGTCTATTTGCTGTCGTTAACAAAAGCATTTCTGCAACTCCAGTAAAAATGTGCTACTTGGGACACAGATGTTCTTGGTAATCTTTAATACAATTTGCTACTCACATAAGCAGCTTTAGGAAAAGTTAGAAAATCGTGTTTTTGGCTTATGCATATTAGAAAGCACCAACCGTATTCCCATAAAAATATTAGTTTCCTCACTTAAGAGTAGTCATATTGCAGGTGTACATGAATTAGGTAAACTTAAGTTTAATCTTCTCATATGGTTACAGCACAAACCAAACATATGGTCTTTTTCAGTTTTTTTTTTCTTAACTAATTCTCACGAGAGATTGATTTGTCTGTTAGAATTAGACCTACTCTGTTGAAACCAAATACATTTAAAGCAAATGATTTCGCATGTTGCATTACCTTAAGCTTGATAGGTGAAAATGTGTTTCTTTCTAAGGCACTTCAATTAAAGCTTTTCATAGGAGAGTCTTCTGAAAAGGAAGAAGCATGACCAAAATGTTCTAAGGCTTGACCCAACTCACGTATCACATCTATATGCATACAAACACTAATGCAAAATAAGTATCATCATTTGTAGATGATTTGAATTTAATATCAGCACATAAACAACAATTGCAATATAAAAAACTAGAGTCCAGCATGCATGCCTTTTGAAAAAAATAATTTATGGGGATCAAGCTGGGGCAAGGAGATATGCAGGGGGTTACATGGTGGGGCCCAGATTGGGGCATGGGATACAGAGGAATGGGAGAGTTAAAAGAGGTGTGGCTTCATGCTTTGTACCTGGCCCATGAGGCTGGCCTCAAAGAATTTGCCATTATATATAGAGATTAACAAGCATGATAGAAAGATGAGAAGAGCACAAACAGATGAGCTTATGTGTGCAGAATCTGACATAAACAGCACTCATTTTCTGCATATTCACTGAACAGGAAAAGTTAGCAACGTAGAAAGTTAACGTGGAAGTCCACATGTGATATTATTTACAAAATGCTATCCGTCCTCTAATCACCTTTTTTAGTTAACTTGATGAAGAAGATAGAAAGAAGGTCATAAATACATGGGCAAGGGATAGGAAGACTTCATTTTATAATTTCCGTTAATGTTTTTGTTTTAGCACTCTTAAAAGAGGTTACAAGTACATTGGCGGAGTTCAATTTCTATGGATGCTTCTACTCTAGCGCTCTAATAACTTATATTGAAGCATTTGGAATTGAAGGCTATCAGTTAGTAAGATGTACTTCGATAGATATAGGTTTTATCTAGGATAAAATGGTAAAAGAAAAACTGAAAGAAAGTTCAACATTTGAAGTTGTTAATTGCTTTACATCATGCTTGAAATAAAGTATTCAAGTATAGTTTATTATATGTTATCATCATCAAAGTCAAGGCCCCTAGTATGAATGACCAATGTTGTCACTTGGACAATCACTTAGTAGGTCTCCCACGATCCATTTATCCCTTTGCTTGATGTCCGTGCGATGTGACTCCTTACTGACCAATACCAGCCTCTTTTATTTTTATTATTGGATTCTCTTTAAGTCTTGGAAACTAACAACTTATGTTTAATATTTCTGTCAAACTTGTGGTTGAAGATTCTCTGTTCCCAATCAAGAAGGGATATGCCTTACAGTAAACTTGCGGTTGATTTTGTTTTTCTGAAATGAATGACAATGACTTATGCTGCCTTTAGAGCATGTCTAGAACTAAAAATATGTGTTACCATCATAAAAACTACTATGTAGGAATTTTTTCTGTAATTTTACATAGAATAGCACTTTTGCCGCCTAACTAGTATGCAAGTTTGCATAGCACTGAATGTTTAGAATGCATATCATTTATGGAATTAAGCATACACATCACAAGTTACACAAAAATAAGTATTTCCGGTTTGTTCTTTCAATAGGCAACTGTGAAGATCAGGAATGATTTCATGCTATCTTAAGTGTCTGTCATGTTGAACGTATATGTAAGCAAATAATGGATTTAATTTGAGACCATGAAGATTAGGAAATAAGAGATTTACTTAAAAATTATTTTATTAAATAAATTTTATTTTCTTTGAACTAAGGATCACCGACTCGAAACCGAACACCATACTGGCCAGCCGGCAGTACAAGTCAGTATGCACACCCGTATCGAGCCTGAACTGATATAGAAAAGAGGGATGAACTGGGGAGGAAAAGAGAGAGAAATAGAGAGGAGCGAGGAAAGGAAGGGGAGGCTGGCGAAGATGCCGATGGTGGCTATCGGAGGGCCGCAATGGCCTCCTAGGCTTTATGGCCCTCCGTGGGAGGAAATGAGAGCAGAGAGATAGAGAGAGAAGGGAAGGGAGAGAAGAGGAGTGAGGGAAAAGTGGCAACGAGGTTGTCGAAGGGCTGCTAGATGGCCATCGTGGCCTAGACGGCCCAAATCTGACCATAGTTGCCACAGGTTTGAAACAGGGCCAACACTCCTATTTCATCATTGTTTTTTAAAAATGCGATAAATAGTGAAGCCGATAAATCTATTGAAATAGGAAAATGTCCCTGTTTCGAACCCATGGTGATGCGGGGCAGATTTGGGCCATTCAACGACCATGATGGCCCTCCGGCCGCCTTCCATTCGCCGTCCCCTTACTCCTTTTCCCTCCCTCCCGCGGAGGCTTGTAGGCCTTTGCGGCCCTTTGGTGACCTCGGCAAACCACCGCTAGCCTTTTCCTCTCCTTTTCTCCTCTCGCCCCTTTCTCTCTTCCTCTCTTTCCTTCTCCCTCGCTCCGGTTTTGTCGGCGTTCTGAATCAAATATCCAAATTACGCCAGTTAGCCATTGAACTTTGACATGCATGATATAAACTTACAATAGTTAGAACCATCCTTTTAATTTTGACATGCATAATATAAAAAGAGCAAAAAAAATACAATAGTTAGAACCCACTCTCCATGCATGATGCTGTATAGATTTGTTGGCAGAGAAATGTTATAAGGTCCATGGATTGGCATTTGTGACATAAAATTCAATAAATAAGCAACATCCTAGCATTTCCATGTTTTCCTAAATCCAGTTCTGCACATATATTTTAATAATGAAGTGCATATCTAGTCCAGTCCCAGCATGTCATTAGAGATCTGAGCATTTTTTTGTGGTGAGAGTTCTTGGGTTGATAGGATTTGAGGAACCATGTAGGTGAGGCAAAGCCTGTGGTATCACTGCCATTCTTGAAGGATATTACAGAAAATGAGATTGTTGGAAGGGAAGAGATGGTGTCAGAGAGAGAATGTGGTTGCTGGTGTTTATAAAGGGGGGAAAGGGGACTGCCTGCCTCTTTTTTTCATTTTAACCTTTCAGAAGAGTCTCTTAAAGAAGAGACAGAGAAAGATGATAGCAATCTTGTTTCTTGGGTGCTTCATTCTCCTTGCAGCTCATTGGTAAGGATGGAAAGAAAGTGTGAGTTTTTCTGTGTGCATGTGTTTTTTTTCTTCTTTTGGTTGAGGTTTGTTTGTTTGTTTTTTTTTTTGTTGTGTGTTTGTGTTGGGGTGGGGGGTGGGTGGGTGGGGGGGGGGGGGGGGGGGGGGGGCGGTGGAGTGAGTGGGTGGGGAGGGCTTGACATGTTTAAAGAGGGTTGAGTGGTTCAGGGATATCCAAAAGCATGGATCCCTTTGTCTATTGTTACTCATATAGTTTATTTTTTGCACGAATTGCTAGTATAAATCAAAATTAATACTTATGTCTTACCCAAATATATGCTAACATATAGATCTGTAAAGTTATATTTCATATTACTAGTTTTCAGTTACCTAGCCATCAAACCAACCCCTAGAGTTCTGAGTTATTCAATTGTAAGTGAGCATTGGGGGTGACATATTTATGTGGTGAAAATATACACACTTAGGTATTGGTGTAAAGTGTTGACTACTTTTTGGAGCTATTTTTTAGCAGAGCCTGTGTTGCATATTTTAATAGGGCATTGGCCTTGGTCAATCTTGTGGATGCTGAGCGAAATTTGAGAACAGATATTTTTCTAGCAAAGAAATTATTCGAGGTTGTGGTTTTAATTATGTCATTTCATGCATTAAATGCATGAAGAACACTAGCCTTTGTTCCGTCAATCTCATATGGAAGTCTGGGTAGGAGGTGGACCAGGGTGAATTTTTCCTTGTATTAGTGCATGGGTTGAGAAACCCAAAATTTTCATAATATTTCTTAGGTAGGTACCCTGAAAGAAGCATAAGAGGGAATGATCAACATAAAAAGCAATATTTTAAAACTCAGAGTGGATTGGCTGGTTCGACCAAGGTCTAGACATGTCTTCGGTCCGAGTTTTTTAGAAATTCAGGAGTGGATAAAGACCGACAAAAACCAGTGGAACGAGATGGACTGGTTGAACCAGCCGGTCTGGTCTGAGTTCTCTCTCTCTCTCTCTCTCTCTCTCTCTCTCTTTGTAAATTTCAATATGGTTTGTCTTATCTTTGGACACCATTGACAACCATTCTCATCTTAATTAAAACCCTCAGTTTCCATCCTTCCTTCCTCATTTGCATATCCCCATTGCTCTACCCTGCCCTCCCTTCTTAGATCACTGGCCTCTTGAGCTCCATTGTGCGTTCTCCTTGGTCCGGTCGACAATGACATGCTGCCTTTGCCTCCTCTTGTTAGTCTGGGTGGTCATATTAGTGTCCTTGACGATCGTCTCGGTGGTGAGGTCAGTCTTGTAGACCTTGTATTTGTTGAGATCTAGAGAGCTCCACAATGTCTTGTTTCTCCTGATGATAGAGAAGTCGGAGTTGTGGTGGATAGATTCAGGGATTTCGAGAGGCTTTCGGAGCTGGAGGAGGTGACGGTGTCTTGAGAGCTCGAAGGTTTGTTGGCTTGAGACACTCAATTGATGTACTTGTGATTGTTGGTTGCATGGAATGCCGTACCGGGCCGAACCGCCCGATACACCCCGTACCGAGCCGGACCGGTGAGGAACCGGTCCGGTTCAGCCCTTTTTTTTGGTAAACCCTTTGAACCATACCGAACCACTCGGTTCGGTATGGTAAGGATTGGTACGGGTCGGTACTGGACGGTTTGGTCTGGTATGGGGTGGTACGGTACCGGTATGGAGCGGTATATATTGGTATGGTATAGTTTTTTTTTGGGCTGTTGGATGGAATTTTTTTGGTTTTTTTGTTCACGGGAATGTATGGTACGGTACCATACCGGCCGAAAACTGGTACGGATTGCGGTACCGAGTCCGCGAATCTTGGTTGGCTATGTGGATGAAATCGTCTTCGGAGATATTATTCCTATGTAGATGAAATGTTTTTTTTTTGGATAATTGTCTGTTTTAAGGATTTTTTTTCTTATTTTTCTATTTTTTCATATATATATATTTTTTAATAAAAAAATTCATGACATCAGGATTTTGCATGCTGATGACACCTATTAGACAGGTCGATTGAATTGGTCCAACCAGTGAACTGGCTAGGGCACCGAGTTGCTGTCTGATCTGGTTTTCAAAATATTGTGTAAAAAATATGATAGAGCTCCCAGGTGATGGTTACAATATCTATTGTTCCGTATCTTGCCTATGCTTCTATTATTGTTTTCATGATTGAACTAAAGTCTTGCTCCATGCTAATACCGCTTTTGCTGGACTGTTTGCTTTACCTTTTTAAAGTGCATTTATCTCCTCCTTATGTCATCTTTCTCTTTATGGTTGAGGGTTATTGTTACCTCATCACCCAATATTTTTTGTTAGAGTGCAATCCGCATGTTATCGCCTAGTTGCTTGCAAGAGACTGGATGTAAGTAAATGCTCCGCAGAGATGCCCTAGCTAGCTTAATTATTTTTCTTGAGTGATTATAAAAGTGATTCGAACAAATTTTCTTGAGCTAGCAATGGTAATTAATTGATTGCTTTGACACTTGCTAGGTCAGTAGTTTGTACAGTATTCACTTAATGAATAAATAATAAATATTTATTTTTAATTTTTTTTTACCAATCTAGATGGTTGCCATATCTTCCACTTGTCAATAAGGTTAGCTGAATCACTACTAGAGGTTGTACTATGTTTGGTACAATACGGATCCATACCATACTGTTCCGGAGAATATTGAAATCATGGAGAGGGAAGGCTAGAGGGAGAAAAGGAGAGAGGAAGAGAGGGAGGAGGGAGGGAGGAGAGATAGGGAGAGACAGGAAGAGGGAGGCTGAGGGAAACCCTGATAGTAACCCTTGGAGTGAGAGAGAGAGAGAGAGAGAGAGAGAGAGAGAGAGAGGGCCGAGGAAAACCATAAACCTAACCCTTGGAGTGAGAGAGAGGGAGGGAGTGAGGGAAATAGCAAGAGAGGGAGGACTTGCCAGAAAGGCAGAGGTACCATCCTGAGTGGCCGCCAGGGAGTAGGGTTGGTGGTGTTTGCAAGCGGTGGGGAGGGGACTCACTCTCAAAATTATGAGTGGGGGTGGAAGAATCATCTTGAGCAGGCGTGTAAAGGGGGAGGGCTGTTTAATAAGTGTGAATTGAGGCCTTAACTTCTCTATTTGTGAAGTAGGGGTTTAACATCCTAAATTAGGACATCTTGAATTTGCTGGCTGAACCCTTTTGGTCCTTACTTGGTTTGGTTCGGGATGGTTGGAACCAGCCAATTCGGCATGGTCTGGTGAACTTTGCTTGCAATAGATAAACCAGTGGCTGCCAATGTTGGTTTTTTGACGTTTTGATGTTCCATATGATTTATCTAGGAAGGTGTTGCTAGGGATGGCAACGGGTTGAATATGGATCGGGTTGGTTCATATCCGTACCCATCCCGTAAGTAAAAATTTCATATCCCTACCCATCCCGTACTCGCCTTGGGTCGGGTTGGGTCGAGTTGCATCAAGTAGAGATTCGGGTTGGGTCCGGTCGGGTATATAAGAGGGGTTGATCGAGTTAAGTCGGGTATATGTAAATAATATAAAATTATTATAATTTTGAAAGGAGGATATATATTAAGGTTATATTAGGTTAGGTTTGGGTTGGGGCATACCATTACTCATACCCAATCTGAATTTGTTTTGGTTTTTTTTTTCCTAGAACCCATATCTAGGAATGGCAATGGGTCGGGTCAGCCCATACCCCTATCGCCTCCCCCCCTCCCGTGCAAGTAAAAATTTTATACCCATACCCGCCCCGTATCCGCTTCGGGTTGGGTCATGTAGAGATGCGGGTCGGGTATATATAAACTATATAAAATCATTATAATTTTGAATGAAAAATATGCATTAAAATTATATCGGGTCGGGGCATATTATTATCCGTACCTGATCTGAACCCGCTTTGGGTTTTTTTTTTAGAACCCATGCTCGCATTCCAATCGGATCGGGTAAAACCTATCCCATTCAGGTCGGGTAGAGTTGGGTATCCATTAACTTGGATAAAATTGCCATCTCTACCCATATCTGCCCCGGGTTCCAATAGGATTGGGTAAAACCTGTCCCATTTGGATTGGGTTGGATCAAATATCCAACGGGTCGGCTAAAATTGCCACCCCTAGATGTTGCATTATGTTTTTTGTATTTCCAACGCATATGAGATGTCGACCTGTATGATAGGATGTCCGAACTACAAACTTGATATTTACCAGACTTCATAAACTTCAATATGCACCTCTAAACTCCAAATCTGATATGAAGCAGGTTCATTAAACATGTCTTTTGTATCGCATAATTGTTTGGGCTTGGGTTTGCAAACTAAATTTGCAGCCCATCCAGATCAGAATAAAACCCACACCTGACATTCCAAGTTATGCACGAAGTATACAAGGCCTCCAAGAAAGGAGCAGATAAGCTGGTCCTCTGAGCACACATAACAGCAAATTTCCATATTGCATTGCCAGCATAGGAATTTCTATGCTAGGTTCATGTCATTATAGAAATTTCTGTGAAGACACTCATTTGACCGTCCGGCATTGATGTTGCCTGCGAGCACATCGCCATGTACACAATTCCTTGAGTTGGATGACTGCAAGTTCTTTTGCGCAGGTTTAACAGAATTGACCACCTCCTAAATGAGGAGGTATTTTTTAGCTGCTTTGTGCACGGGGAAACCTGACATTCCAAGTTGCGCATGAAGTATACAAAGCCCCGAAGAGAGGAGGAGATAAGGTGCTCCCCTGAGCATACATAACAACAAATTCTGCAAATTGCTTAATCTTGTTATGCCAGCATAGGAATTTCTATGCTAGTTTCATGTCATTATAGAATCATAGAAATTTCTGTGCAGACACTCATTCTACCATCCTGCATCAATGTTGCCTGCAAGCACATCCCCATGTGACAATTCCTTCAGTTGGATGAGTGCATATTCTTATGCACGGGTTTAGTAGAAATAATCTCCCCCTAAATTAAGAGGTTTGTTTTTGCTGCTTTGTCTTCTGGGCAAACGTGAGTCCTGACGTTCCAAGTTATGCTTGAAGTATACAAAGCATCAAAGCCCCCAAGAGAGGAGCAGATAAGGTGCTCTCCTGAGCATACATACATAGCAACAAATTCTGCAAATTGCTCCATCTTGCATTGCCATGTACAGAATTCCATGAGGTGGATGACTGTACCTTCTCATGCACAGGTCTGATAGAAATAACCTTCTCCTAAATTAAGAATTATTTTTTCTTCTTTGTACACTGGTTGGACCAGCTTCTACTAATACATGGAATATGGCATCTCCATTCGTCTAGGCTTTTCTGAAACTGCTGTGATTAGGATGATCTAGATTGACTGCTCTGATGCTGTAATAGGGGAGAAATCTTTCCTGCTAATACTTGAGCTATAATTGTTTATCCATTACTTGTAATTTGCAGGATCACTTGGCACTGATGATGGAACTACTAGGTATGATGCCACGCAAGGTAAAGCCATCCCGCCTCCCCCACTTAAGTTCGTCTCTAAAAGTTCTTTGGTTTCAATATTCACTCAATGCTCGTTGCTAGATCGCCTTGGGTGGTCGATACTCTCGTGAGTTCTTTAACAGGTATGGGGACTTGAGGCACATCCGCCGCTTGAAGTTTTGGCCCCTCCACAAAGTGCTCATCGAGAAGTATGATTTCAATGAACGAGATGCAAACGATATGGCTGACTTCCTTATCCCTATACTAGACTTCGTACCAGAAAAGCGGCCCACAGCTGCCCAATTGCTTCAGCACCCATGGATTGATGCAGGACCTTTACGGCGTGAGCCATGCTTGCCACCTGCTGATCAAAGCCAGCCATCGGATGATGGCATTTCCGAGAAGCAGAGGAAGGAGGATGAAAGGGAGGAAATGGCAGTGGGCTTGGGAAATATTGCCATCGATGGAGCTTCAAAGCCGACCAAAGATCCTCAAACAAGAAGTAAACCAAGCAAGGCAAATGCTACAGCCTCTAGGTAGGTAGTCATTATGATATACGAGCTTTCCATCTTCAAAATTAGCAAGTTTTTTTGCCGGTTTGCATGTTTTCTGGCTGGGAGAATGATATTCCCTTCCAGTTTGAGGTGTGTCAAGGTCGGTGTAAAATGGATCGTTTAGGTGTTCCATTGGGGTGGAAACAGTGGCCGAAGTGGGTTTATTTGTTGGGATTTGATCCCTATTAGCTCGAATATTCTTGATTCTCTGTATGATGAGCTCCCATTTATTCAAATTTCTTTTGGAATGGACTTGTGCAAATGCAACCATCTTGTTATTCTGGAACTATTGAAATAATAGCTGGTTTACAAATTTTAATTTGATGGCTATTCGAACAGAAAAGCCTACTCTTGATTGAGTGCTCAATTTCTTGTATGTAGATGGTAACTTTGAAAAGCACTAGCAATTCTAAAGAGGCATCAAATGATTGTCGGTGGTATCTTAAGTTCTGATTAGAATGAAAGCAATGATCATCTGTAACAATTGTAGTTCACGATCAACGCTTCAATTGTGTTTATAGAATTTAAATAACAGGAATGGCATGATGGTGCAGCCGATGGTGCGGCGATTGTTGGGAAAAGAGATGAATGACGCACGAAATAAAAGAAATGGGGGGGGGGGGGGGGGGAGGAGAAGAAAAATTCTCTCAATTTTTAATTCAATAACTTGGAATTAATTTTTTGCAATGATAGTCAAGGATTTTATTTAAAGTGTAGAAATTTTAACTGAAAAGCAAAAAAAAATTTTAAATAAAATAAAATAAAATAAAATAAAAATAAAGTTAAAAATTAAATTTTTAGTCAGACTAGAAATTTTAATAATCTTGCACGCGCACGTAGATCTATCAAACAATTTAATTAGATTTCGAAATTTGCTTTGATGGTGAAGTAGTGAGGCTTGTAGGGTTTGAAGAGAGGTTTCTGAAATGGGATCATAATAAGAATTTTGATATTGGATGATAAAGTTATGGCCGTTCTGATTTGGTAGTATCAGAACCTTGCAGGAATCAATCCAATTAGGTTGATTTTGTACCATTTTGGATCTGATATCTCAAATCCATATATTTGTTTGATATGATGTTTATGTCATCCTTCATTGGCCGGAAGAAACTCATCCTTGAGTTAGAAACCTCTTTGTCTGATGAATCTCTTGCATAGGGAATCAAATGCTTCACATTGAACGCATCAGAGCTTTGAAGATGACTTGGTAATTTTTGTTGATAGACGTTGTCATTGATTTTTTTGATTATCTCAAAAAGATCCATCTTGTATTGGCTCAGCTTATTGTATTCTTCTATCGGATACTGATTCTTGATTAGAATAGCCTATACATAATCGTCGACTTCAAAAGTTACCTTCTTTCTATGTTTATCTGCAGCCTTCTTGTACTTAGCATTGTTGGCTTCAATCTATTTTTTTACTGATTGATGAACAGCCTGAAGGTTTAGAGCTAAATTTTCAGCTTTTGCATTAGATCATCCTTTGAAACTGATCAGGATTAAATCCAGAGCTAAGATTCAATTCCTAGATAATCTAAAATGGGCTGTAGCCTGTAGTCCTGTTCATAGAATGGTTGAACGTGAACTCAGCCTATGCTAAGGCCAAATTCCATTGCTTTGGGCGCTCTCCAACAAAACTTCTCAACAAATTTTCCAAGCTTCTATTGACAGATTTGGTCTGTCCATCTGTTTGAGAATGATAGGCTGAACTAAATTATAACGTGGTTCCCAAACTCATCCACAGACTCCTCCAAAAGTGGCTCATGAACTTTGTGTCTTGGTAAGATGTAATAGATTTGTGTACTCCATGGAAATGTACTATTTCTTTGAAGAACAATTGAGCAACATTTGAAGCATTCATAGTCTTCCGATAGGTGATGAAGTGAGCCATCTTCGAGAATATGTCTACCACGACCAGTATTGAATCACACCATCTCTCAGTAACATGTAGACACAAAATGAAATCCATGCTGATCTCTTTCTATTAATGATCTAGAATGGGTAAAGGGGTGTATAATCGTGCATTTGTCGCTATCCCTTTTGATACTTAACAGACCCTACATTGCTTCATAAATTTGGTTATATCATGCTTCAATTTTGGCCACTAGTATTTGTTATGAATGAGTATGAGAGTCTTGTTTTTACCAAAGTATCCTTCATTATATAGCTCTTGTACAATCTTCTCTCGTAGAGATCAATTGGGAACACATAGTTGTACACCTTGAAACAAAAATCCATCATGCAACTAGTAACTAGTTTGGGTATGAGAATGTACCTTCTGTAGAATTCAGCCAAAGTCGGGGTCGCTGTCATAGAGGTCTTTCAGAGTATCAAATCCAATCACTTCTACATGAAGAACTTCTAGCAGCTTGCTGTCCGGCTTAACACATTTGTCACCCGATTTTGAGCACCAGGTTTGTGCTTCAAAATAAAGTGAAACTTTTGCAAATAGTTCACCCACTTGATATGCCTGTAGCTTAGCTTTTCTTGTCCATTGATATATTTGAGGGCTTTATGATCAGTGTATACGATGAACTTCTTCTAGACTAAATAATGATGCCACCGTCCAAGCATGCTAATCACCGCATAAAATTCCACATCACATGTTGAATAGTTCATCTTGGACCCAGACAACTTTTCGCTATGGAAACAAATGGGCTTCCCTCTTGACTGAGAACTTCATCGACTCTAGTAAAGGATGTAGCACAATCTACCTCGAAGATCTTGATGAAATGAGGAAGGATAAGGACATCAGCAGAGGTGATGTTTAATTTGATTTCTTCAAAAGCAGCTTGTGCCTCGGGTGTCCACTAAAATTGCCGTCCTCTCATCCAATAAGTCACACGAGACATTATTGAAGAAAAACCATGAATGAATCTATGGTAGTAAGATGCCAATTCATGAAAACTATGGACTTCAGAGATGCTGCCTGGCACTGGCTAGTTCTGAATAGCCTGGATCTTGGATGGATTTGCAGCCCTTTAGAGGAGACGATATAGTCTAAAAAGGTCAGGCTATCCACCATAAAGCAGCCTTTTTTGGTATTGATGAATAACTTCTCTTTTCTCAGTGTGCCAAGAACCTCCGTAAGATGTTGCAAGTGATCCTCTAATATAGGGCTGTAAATAAGTATATCGTCAAAGTAAACTATAATAAATTTACTAATATATGGCTGCAGCATATGGTTCATCAGCATCATAAAAGTACTCGATGCGGTGGAAAGTCCAAATGGCATCACCAGTCACTCACACAAGCCTTCTCTCATTTTGAAGGCTATCTTTCACTCGTCTCCAAGTCTGATTCACAATTGATATTAGCCACTCTTCAAATCGATCTTGGTGAATATCTTGGCCCTAATAAGTTGATCAAGCATATCGTCTTGGGATTAGAAATTGATATTTGATGGTGATCCGATTGATGGCTTGTCTATCGATGCAAATGCACCATGAATCATCTTTTTTTGGAACTAGCAGGGCAGGTAATGCACATGGATTCATTTTCGGATGGATGTATCCTTTGTCCAACAGCTCTTAGACCTATCGCTATAGCTTCTCATATTCAGCTGGGTTCATGCGATACGCCAGCTTGTTCGGTAGACTTATCTTGGGAATAAGGTCAATGTGGTGTTGAATATCTCATTTTGATGGCAATCCTATGGGCAAGTCTTCAAGGAATATATCAGCAATTTTTTTGAAAATAGGATGTATCTGGGGTGGGATGTCATGCTCAGCTAATTCATCTTTCTCCACCATCGCTAGTAAGTAACCGGCCTCCATCGCCTCCTTTAGGCATGCATGTTTTGTTAGAAGATTGATGTTGGACTTCGATTTTGATTTGGATAGATCTTCTTCCTTCATCGGCACCACGGTGATCTTCTGATTGTCTTTGAAGAATGTATATGTATTCGATCGGCCATTATGAGTGACATTATGGTTATATTACCACGACCTCCCTAGGAGTAGATGACAGGCGTCCATGGCTACAATATCACACCAACACTATCATAGTACTTCTATCCAATGGAGAAAGATACAAGGTAGCGACTATCGACAATGATATCATTTTCTTTTTTGAACCATGACAGTTTGTATGGCCGAGGATTTTTTTGTTGATAGGTTTAGCTTGTTGATGGCCTCCTGGGAGATAATGTTCTCGCAGCTACCACCATCGATGATTATCTTACAAACTTTCTTTGCAATGGTACAATAGGTATGAAAAAATATTTGTTCGCCTTCAATCTTCTTCCTCTCTTTTTTCGGAACCAGCAAGTTCTTTCGCATAATGAGTGCTTCTCCGCTATCCCCGAAGAGTATAGAATCATCCTCCTCACCATTAGTTTCATCATATGCAGGTTCTTGATCTTCATCAGCAGGTTCTTCTTCTTCAATTAGCAGCTATTTTCTAGGATGACCAGTAGGTTTCGGGCACTCGTTTCGAGTATACCCAATCTCGCTACAAGTAAAGCATCTAATCATGGAAGATCCTGCTTGAACTGGTCTTGGGGGCCTCATATTAGTAGTACGAACAGGAGGGGCAGGGCTTGGATTGCACCGCATATTTCTTTGATTGTCAGCTATCGGTGCTCGATTGCTTTGCATAGGAGGTTCAGGTCAGGAAAAGGTCTTCACTGCAATTGCTCCTCAGCCACCACAGTCCTATGATATGCATTTTTAACCATCCATATGGAGGGAAGCCGCAGGACGTCTTGGATCTATTGTCGTAGACCTCCAAAGTATCGTGCGACCATCTGCTCCTCGTTCTTTGCCAAATTATTTCATGCCACCAACTAATAGAACCCTCCGTATATTCATCAATGGACTTGGGGCATTGCCAAAGATTCTGCAGGCGCTGATATAGGATTTGGGTGTAGTTGAATGATAGGAACTGCTTTCTCAATGCTTTCTTCATTTTCTCCCAATCTTGAATTTTTTGTTTTCCTCGATGCTCCTAGGTTTTCTTCAATTGCTGCAATCAAGCAGAAGCATGACTAGTTAATTTAAGGATGACAAGCTTTATCTTTTTATTGAATCTCTTTGTATTCGAAGATGCGCTCGATCTGATCCAGCCAATCGAAAAACACCTTCATTTGTAGACTACTCGAATATTCAGGTAAATCTATTCTGATTGAGTTGAATCAATAGGTTGATCGTTTGAACAATTCTCCACGACCCTCTCATCGACATGTGGGAAGATCCCTATGAAAGAGATTTTCAAAATTTGAAAACTCTCATTCAGATCTACGATCATCAAGTTGCGCCTTAGATCCTGGGTTTTTAACTGTGTAAGACGTGCAGTTAGATCTGTCAATTATTTCCTCAAATCTTCACACTCCAACATCAAGTCCTGTTCTCGTTGCATAATTTCTTCATGGGCTGCCGCTTGATTCGTATGTTGGGTTTTCTTGCGACCACTGTCAGCCATCTGAATTGTAGGAAAGAATAATTGCTCACGAATCTGAAGGGCTCTGATACCAACTGACACAGCCAATAAAGCGGCGACCATTGGGAAAGAGGGATAGAAGATGCACAAAACAAAAGAAACGATGGAAGGAGGAAGAAAAAATCTCTTCTCTCAAATTTTAATTCAATAACTCGGAATTAGCTATCTACAACGATGGCCAAGGGCTTTATTTACAGTATAGAAATCTTAACTCGAAAGTAAAAAAAATCCTAAACAAAGTCAAAAAGAACAAAATGAAATAAAATAAAAAACTACTTCCAATTGGACTAGGAATCCCAGTAATCTTGCATGCTTCCGTAGGCTTAAGATAATTTAATAGGCTCCAAAATTTACAGTGGTAGCAAAGCTACCAAGCTTATAGGGCTCCAAGAGAGGTTTCTGAAATCGGATCATAATAAGGATTCTGACATCGGATGATAAAGTTATGGCCATTCTAGCTTGACAGTGTCAGAATCCTATAAGAATCGGTGTGATTAGGTTGATTTTGCATTCTTTCGGATCCGATTATTCAAATCCATATATCTATTTGCTGCTATGTTTACGTCACGTGATAAGTTTTTTAGAAGGAATGGCATGACTAGATGGCTAGTCTTTTGGAAAATCTGGGACCAGGAGTGAGCGTGTTTTAGTAGGCCAGGCTAAGGGATATATGGCATGTGAGCCACCCTGGTTACCTCACTGCTTCCAGTTCCATTAGCTACCTCTCTGCACCCACTTAAAAGAAGGCAAATCAAATGAATGGAGCACAATCCTAAGGAAGACATTGACTACTTCAAATGCTGGTAATTGGATAAATCTGCTTCCATTACTTCTTCTAGTTATGTTGAAATGATCGCATCATAACTTCTTGTTATGCTAAAATGAACATATTCAGCAACGGTGAGTCTGGCTGAGTTGATCATAAAGGCACCATCAATCAGACATGATATTCTACCAAACCTGTGTTTGGATCGAGCATGTAGGTAATTCCAATCGAAGCACTCTTCTATAAGTTCTATCAAAGTATGAGCTTAATATGTAGACTGACTTGGCCAAAGTCGATATCAACAAGATCATGAAAGCATATGTAAAATTTTCTGCACATGGTTCTGTGTGATAATTAAACTAATTGATCCTTAGCAAGGCTGAGTTGAGGTCCGGGTGATAATTAAACTCATTGATTCTTAGCAATATTGCGCTGAGGTCAAGGAGCAGGAATACAATATATAGGAGCAGGTATGCATTGGCTTCTATTAAATGATTTCTAGATATGCTACACCCTTTGAATGTGTAATTAGTAGGGACACAAGGTTCAGGTTCTAAATGATTCAAGACCAAGCGAGTTTAGATAACAGCTAAAAGACTTCAATGATTGGCTACATATCACGGTAGATGAATTACCAAAAGGAAAAGAAAAGAAAAGCTAGCATGAAGGAACAAAAAACATATAAATTACTAAAAATGCCTTAAGATTCGGTCCACAATAAATCTAAAACAAGATTCAGGATGATGAATGGAATCTAATAAGTCTAATAACAGCTCAAACAAAGTCCAAACAGAGGAAATATGTGCGAGAAAGCAGGTCAGAGCAAGTGGTACGGCTTATGGGCTGCCGGAGGGGCACACAGGCTGGTATAGGCTGGCAGTGGCGTGGGCCAAGCTTGACAGCGCGCTGGTGTTGGGCCAGTAGTGCGTTGGGCCAGCCCATGTGTGTGAACGCACATGCGCGTGCCCAGCAGTGGGCAAGGC
This sequence comes from Cocos nucifera, assembly GCA_006176705.1. Classification (NCBI taxonomy): domain Eukaryota; kingdom Viridiplantae; phylum Streptophyta; class Magnoliopsida; order Arecales; family Arecaceae; genus Cocos; species Cocos nucifera. The sequence continues at coordinate 1,022,472 of QRFJ01000283.1, forward strand.
CCATGGTCCATGCGGAAGCCATGGACTGACGATGTTTTTTGCTTGGTTTCACATGGTCCACAGTAGATCCGACGGGTGTTTTCCAGCAGTTTCTCATGGCTTATAATTTCGTGCATGGACTGGATCGCGATCCAATGGCTTAGGAGTGAGCTGATCGAGATCCGATGATCCATAAAGAATCGGGCATGATCTAAAAATTATTTGCACGATCGGACGGCTCTGGCTCAAACTAGTCATGATCGGATGGTCCAGAAAGATTCCGAGATTTGATTGGGACTCAGTCTCCTCCTGAAATACTTTTTAAAGATTTTTAGAGGCTATAAAACTCCGATTGATGAGCCGTTTATTGCATGGGGTTGCTAGTGGTGTAGAGAGGCTTCTTGAGAGGTTTCAGGAAGCTTTTGTAAGGATTTTGAAGCTTTTTATTGAGAAACTTTTATACAAGAGTTAAGTGGTAAGTTTTTCTTATATTTGTTTAATTTTTTATCTCTCATAGTAAAGTTTGCACATATTATGGAGATTGGCTTGAGGCCAATCCATGTATTTTTATTGTATTTGTTTGTTGGTCTTTTTTCTTCCTTTTCTCATATGGTTTCAACATCCACTTTCGATCATTGTTGTGATCTAGGATGGATGATCCGTATTCTACAATTGAGGAATCTACCCCAACAAGTGGTATCAGAGCCTAGTTACCATGGACAAGTGGCATCAAGTGGTCTAGACAAAGGTGGTATCGATCAAAATTAGAAGATGGAGAAGACAAACATAATCAAGATGGAGATCAACCAGTTTGACATAAAAAGCAATTTCTTCTTGTGGCAAGTGAGGGTAAAGAACATGCTCATCCAATATGAATTGATCGATGCTCTCTTGAATGAGAAGAAGCCAACCACCATAAAGGAGAGGACCTGGGAGCAGCTACAGATGCAAATAGTAAGTACCATTCATATGTACTTAGCGGATGAGATAGTGATTCATGTACTTGGCGAGATTTCTCCAATAGTACTATGGTCGAAGCTCGAGGAGTTATACATGGTGAAATCCCTCACTAATACTCTTTTCCTCTGAAGGTAGTTTTATCAACTATGGATGGGTGAGAGACAGAGCGTGTAGGAGCATTTCAGTCACTTTCAAAAGTTTCTCACCAATCTTCTTAGTATACGTGAAAAGATTGAGGAGGACTACGACGTTAATCTTGCTAGCATCACTTTCTTCTTCATATGAGTGCTTGATGACTGCTCTTCTAGTAGAAAAGAGCACCATCAAGATGGACGAGGTCACTGCGGTGATTCTCCAGAATGAAGTTTTTAAGACGAAGAATTCAGCTTCGAGCTCAGATGGTGGCAGCTCAGCTTTGACGATTTTTGAAAGAGCAGGTGGCAGCAGATGAAGTGGTAGATGATTGCGAGGAGGACGATCCAGATCCAAGATAAAGGACCTTAGTAAGATCAGATGCTATCGATGTGATGAGTTGGGACATCATGTCAGAGATTGCTCTCAACTCAAAGATTGGATGAGGGCTACTATAGCAACAATCAGTAGCAAGTTAGAGAATGATGTTCTGTTGCTATCTGACAAGGTATCTATATCTTCCTAGCAGTGAATTTTAGATTCTATATGTATCTGTTATATTTGTTGTAGAGAGAACCTGTTTAGCTTTCTAGAGAGCAGTGATGATACTATTTATTTGCTGAATGGATTGAGTTATGCAATCAGAGGCATCGGGACGGTCAACTGAAGGACACATGATGGTGCATGAAAAGATTATAGGAGGTCTGATACATATTCAATTTTAGGTAGAATCTTATTTTATTGTACAGATTGGATTTAAATGGCTACAGATGGATAGTTAGTGATGGAATCTTAAAGGTCATGCATGGTGATAGGATTATTCTGGAGGAGAAGAAGAGAACAAAAGGACATTACTATTTGGTCGGAAACCCAGTGTAGATGGAGCTTCAGGAGCCAGATGGAGTCTAATATAAGGTGGAGCTCTAGATTGAGGTGGATTGGGCATGAGATGGAAGACTTAGAAGAATGATAGATGGTGTTGCAAAGTGAAGTTTCTATTGCTATAGGAGACTTTTTCAAGCAGATCTTTAATTAGAGTGGACATAGCTCATGATGGAGGTGGGATCGAGCGGCTTGGCTCGACTCCTATATTTGCTCATCCATGAGATAGCAGGCATGCCCTAGGGCGTGGGGGCGAGACGGATCATAAGCTCATAGAGTCAGATGGAGATCGAATATCAAGTTGAGATGAAGATTATTGAGAAAAATATCTTAAGATTTGATCCATAATAAGTTTAGAATGAGGTTCAAAAAGATGAAAAAATCCAACGAGCCCAAGAATAGTCCAAACCAAACGGAGGAGATATACGTGAGAGAATAGGCCGAAGCAAGTGGTATGGCCCATGGGCAGTCGGAGGGGTCCATGGGTCAATGCAGGCCGATAGTGGTAAAGGCCAAGCCTGGCAGCACACTGGCGTTGGGCTAGCCCAAACACGTGCGAGTGTGTGCAGGCCTAGCAGCGGGCGAGGCCCACGCTCCATGCAGGAGCATGGACTGGCAATGTTTCCTGCCTAGTTTGGCACAATCCATAGTAGACCAGCGGGCATTTCCTAGCAGTTTCTTGTGGCTCATGGCTTTGTGTGTGGACTGGGTCACGATTTGATGGTCTAGGAGCGAGCTGGTCGAGATCTGATGATCCAAAAAGAATCGGGCATAATCTGGATACTGTTTGCACGATCGGATTGCTTCGGTTCAAGTCAGTTATGATCGAATGGTTATAAAGGTTCTGAGATTTGATTGTGACTCAGTCTCCTACTGAAAAACTTTTTAAAGATTTTTGGAGGCTATAAAATTTTGATTGATAAGCCATTTATTGCATCGGATTGCTGGTGATGTCCTGGTGGTACAGAAAGACTTCTTGAGATGTTTTAAAGAGTTTTTATGAGAATTTTGGAGCTTGTTGTTAAGAAAATCTTGTACAAGAATTGAGTGGTAAGTTTTTCTTGTATTTGTTTGATTTTGTATCTTTAATAGTGAAGTTTGCACATCCCATGGAGGTAGGCTTGAGGCCGATCTACGTATTTTTATTATATTTGTTTATTTATCTTTCTTCTTTCTTTTTTCGTGTGGTATCAAATTCGCTTTCAGTCGTTGTTGTGATCTTGGGCGAGTGATCCATGTCCTACAATTGATCAGGGATCTACCTCAACAAATCCAATGCAACTTCAAGATATTAATAGATGTAATAGATATGGGGCTCAGTGCCCTCTTTTTATATTTTCTCATTGAGCTCAAAGAATAACATTAAATTGAATTCCAACAGCATACAGGTAACTTGTCTGAAACAAATGAATTGAGGGGTATAACTTCAAAATATTGGTAGTGTTCATATTTAGAGAAAATATAGTCCGAAAGAACCTACTGATACATAAGACATGAAGCGTGGTAGAGCAGGTGAGCTAGATCTAGGAAGAGATAGGCGAGTTTGGAGGAAGAGCTTGGGGAGCTTGATTTAGAGGGAACTACGTACCTTCAGGGGTTCTTGCCTCTCTCCATTGCCATGTTGGAAGTCATAGCTTCCCTTTTGCTAGTTTTGAGTCTAGTAGTACATATCGAAGGCATATGAAACTTTCACATCAGCATCTAAGCTACCACATGAAGACCCGTCTGTAGTTGCAGTGCAATCGACATGATCGCAAGCATGCTTCATGCAATTTTCAAGCTTGCCACGTAACTTCTTAGACAAGAGCTCGGCATCCTTAGCTCCTTACATGAGTTACACATGACTTAACAATTTTTCTTTACTATTTTCTTCATATGTTCTCGCATGGAATGAAAGCGAATGTCAATATGCTTGTTCTTTTCATGGTAGACTTGATTCTTAGCCAAATTAATAGTGAACTTGTTATCAATATAAATCTTGATAGTTTCATACCGTAGGACTTGATATTTCTTGAATATCCTTCTTGGTCAAATAGCATGAAAAATATAAGATGATGCTGTCATATACTCAGCTTTAGAAACATCTTTCTCTCTCTCTCTCTCTCTCTTTTTATATATATATATATATATATATATATATATATATATATATATATATATATATATATATATATATATATATATATATATATATATGGTTGTTTGGATTGGTATGCAGAAACTATATATCTTGCTCGCTAGACTCATCTTGCTCGCTAGACTCATCCTCATCATGTGTTAGCAAAAGAAAGGATTTTTCTTCTTCATTTTTCCACCTTAGACATCCTTAACTCTTATCATCATGTTTATGTTCCAATTCCAAGTGCCTTCTTCATTAAATTTTATATCTCTACTCACATATAATTTGAAAGTATTTGGATCAAATAACTTGCAGGCTTTGGATCTAGCATCATACCTGGTGAAGATGTACTTGGCACTCTTATCATCAGGTTTGGTTCTCCTTCGATCTGGTAGATGCTTCCTGATAGAGAGAAATGAGGGAACCTAGTAGATGTTCTAAAAGGGAGGAGAAGGGAAACTTCTCCCTCCTAATAGAGGAGAAGGGTGAGTGAGCTCAAGAGGAGAAGGTAGTGGGGAGGTCCTCATGTATATACACATAGAACATACTAAAAGAAACCTTGTTGCTTGAAACCACGGTGAAGAAATCGAGACTTCACATGGTAAATTCAAACAAAAACATCACCATTTCAGGAAGTCTAGTTTACGGGACGAATACGGGGGACTGGAGGGTTGGGGAATTGATCTCAAAATATTGGAAAAGAAATGGTTGGAATCCATAGGGAAGGGAAAACCAAGAAAGCTTTGGGCTCTGGGAACCCAAGAGAGCGACTTCTCAGGAATTCTCTAAAAAGCAGAGGAGGAGACCATTAATAGTTTCTAACACGAGGAACCATGAAGTAAGGCCATGTTTAATCAAAAAAGAACCATGGGGCACGAACACATGGCGACGCATAGATTTGTTGTTAATTAGGTGGTATTTATGTTGTTTTATCAATTGTTTTGGGGTTATTTTTGTCATTATGGTATGGGATGAGTCCTGGAGAATGCCATTTTCTATGGCAATTCGATGCTAGATTCGCAGTAAAATAATGATCATAATTAACACCAATTCTTAATTAATATGAAATAATGATCTAGAACCATTTCCCTTCTCTTTCCAAGCACGTTTCTTTCACTCTTCTCAATTAAATTTAGACTCTCCATCAATTTCTCTACCCTTCTTTGAAAGAAAGAAAGAAGAAGAAAGAAAGAAAAAAAAATGAAAAAGAAAAAGAAAAGAGAAAAAGAGAGAGAAGAGTTATCTCTCTCATTCTCTCTAGAATTTCTCTCTCTACTTCTTCTTTCTCTCTTTATGACCCATGGAACCTAATAGAAGGCTCTGTGCTCTTTTGCTATGAACCTAAAATGATCTTTTTGAAAAGAGGCACAAAATCGATTTAATATTCATGCAGCATGTCAACCCCTACTCCTTTATTATGAACTTAAGATGACCTTCTTGAAAAGAGGCACGAAACCTCTTTGAATTACCTAAGCCGGATATATCTGGAATCTAGTCACCACTAATCTTTGTTGAATTAATTATCTTAGCCATAATTGATCATCGCTAGTTGAATCAACTTGATCGGATTGATCTGGTTAGTTGAACACCACCATTTAATCAGTTTTGTCCTTCTCCCACTTTGGATTGCATAATTTTAACATGATCTTAGTTCTTTTGAATTTCGACATTATTGATGATGGATTCTAATTATTGTGAATAGGTTTGGATGATTCGTATAATTGAATTCTAAAGAGATTACTAATCTTGATACTTCTTACTCCTTTTTAAATTATTAATTATTTTATCATAAAAAGAATTATTCCATATTTTCATATAATAAAGATCGAGTATATGTACTATGAAACTTATTGGTGCAGAATTTGGTTGATGCCGGATCGAGCTGTGAAATAGAGAAAGATGAGGTCGCCGTCGGTGACCTACAAAATAAAGTCCTATCCAGAGTCGGTGGTGGTGGCTCTGGCAGGATCCTCCGACGATCAAGTCAGCTCTTCTGACCAATAAAAATGGAGTACTCAGGAGAGAGTTCGACAGAGTTTAGAGGAAGAGAGGAGAGCCTGGAGAAAATATATCTGGAGGGTCCCTTTTTATAGACAAAGCTTGATTGATGGTGACGACCATACCATCTGGTAGCGGACCGCTCGAGGCCACATGGGATTCGATATGGAGAGTGAGGTATCGTCAGACTGATAGTGGCGTTCATGTCATCCGATCATGGGTTGCATGGGGCTAGTTACGGAGAGAGCGATGTTGCCAGATTGGTAGTGGCGATCAAGTCGTTCGATCGTGGGCCGCATGGGGTTAGTTACGGAGAGAGCGACGTCGTCAGACTAGTAGTGGTGGCCATGTCATCCGGAGAGAGCGGTGTCACTAGACTGGTGTGGCAGCCATGTCATCCGATGGAAACATGCGTTCGAAATCCGACTGCAAAAGTAATCCGAAATGAGGTCAGCTCCTATAGGAATCCAACTGTAGGAGCAATTCGAAAGGAGTTCGGCTCCTGAAGAAATCCGACTGTAGGAGCGATCGGAAGGAGTTCGGCTCTTGAAGGAATCCCTCCTGGAGGAATCTGATGGCAGGAGCGATTTGGAAGAAGTTCGACTCTTGGAGGAATTCGATGGCAGGAGTGATCTGAAAGGAGTTTGGCTTCTAGAGGAATCTGGTTAAAGAAAAATTCTGGAAGGAGTTTGGCTACTGCAGAAGCCCGATCGAAGGAGGATCCGAAGAGAGTTTGGCTACCATAGAAGCCTGACCGGAGGAGGATCTGGAGGGAGTTTGGCTACTGTAGAAGCTCGACGAAAGAAGGATCTAGAGGAAGTTTGGCTACCGTAGAAGCCTGATCAAAGGAGAATTTGGAGGGAGTTTGGCTACCATAGAAGCCCGACCAAAGAAGGATTCGGAGGAAATTTGGCTCCTGTAGAGTTTGGTTGGGTTCGACCGCTAGAGGAGTTCGGCTCTCATAGAGTTCGGTTGGATTCGACTGCTAGAGGAGTTTGGCTCCTATAGAGTTCGATTGGGTTCGACCGCTAGAGGAGTTCGGCTTCCGTAGAGTTCGATCGGGTTCGACCGCTAGAGGAGTTCGACTTTCGTAGAGTTCGGTTGGGTTCGACTGCTAGAGGAGTTCGGCTTCCGTAGAGTTCGATTAGGTTCGACCGCTAGAGGAGTTTGGCTCCTATAGAGTTCGACTGCTGAGGAGAGAATTTTTAGTTGAAGCTCTTCCGTGATCACTAGTTGCATTGGGCTAGGCCCCAGGCCGGACTTCGATGGGAGCGGGGTTTACCCCCAATAATAGTTCCCCCACTCCCAAGTTCAAAACTCGAAAGAAGGAAGTACAAAAAGGGATGACTGCCGAAGTCCTCTTCGGGGCCCTACACCAGTTCAGGTTGAATCTCGGGAGAGATCTCATCTTTGACTGAGGTTGAAGGAGATTTTTTCTCTTGTCAACGTTGGCCCTCGGGAGAGATCTTGTCTTCAGCAGTCGAGATTAAGGATGGAGCCCAGGGGAGATCTTATCTCCAGCAGTCAAGGTTAAAGCTCGGAGGAGATCTTATCTATAGCAGCCGAGGTCGAAGGAGATCTTATCTCCTACCGATGAAGAAGCTAGGAGGGGATCTTATCTCCAGCAGCCGAGGTTGAAGATAAAGCTCGGAAGAGATCTTATCTCCAACAGCCGAGGTCGAAGGAGATCTTATCTTCTACCAATGAAAAAGCTCGAAGGAGATCTTATCTCCAGCAGTCGAGGTTAAAGGTAAAGCTCGGGGGAGATCCTATCTCTAGCAGTCAAGATTGAAGGAGATCTTATTTCCTACCGATGAAGAAGCTCGGAGCAGATCTTATCTCCAGCAACTGAGGTCGAAAGGAGATCTTATCTTCTATCGATGAAGAAGCTTGGAAGAGATCTTATCTCCAGCAGTCGAGGTTGAAGAAGATCTTATCTCCTGTCGATGAAGAAGCTCGGAGGAGATCTTATCTCCAGCAGTTGAGGTTGAAGGTAAAGCTTTGGGAGAGATCCTATCTCTAGTAGTCGAGGTCGAAGGAGATCTTATCTTCTATCGATGAAAAAGCTCGGGAGAGATCTTATCTCCAGCAGTCGAAATTGAAGATAAAGCTCGGGGGAGATCCTATCTCCAGCAGCCGAGATCGAAGGAGATCTTATCTCCTGCCGACGAAGAAGCTCAGAGGAGATCTTATCTCCAGCAGTCGAGGTTGAAGGTAAAGCTTGGAGGAGATCCTATCTCTAGCAGCCGAGGTCGAAAGAGTTCTTATCTCCTACCAACGAAGAAGCTTGGAGAAGATTTTATCTCTAACAACCGAGGTCGAAAGAGATCTTATCTCCTACCGACGAAGAAGCTCAAAAAAGATTTTATCTCCAGCAATCGAGGTTGAAGGTAAAGCTCGGGGGAGATCCTATCTTCAGAAGTCGAGGTTGAAGAAGATCTTATCTCCTACCGACAAAGAAGCTCGGAGGAGATTTTATCTCCAGCAGCTAGCTGAAGTCGAAGAAAATCTTATCTCCTGTCGATGAAGAAGCTCGGAGGAGATCTTATCTCCAGCAGTCGAGGTTAAAGCTTGGAGGAGATCTTATCTCCAACGGCTAAGATCGAAAGAGATCTTATCTCTTACCGATGAAGAAGCTCGGAGGAGATCTTATCTCCAGCAGCTGAGGTTAAAGCTCGGAGGAGATCTTATCTCTAGCAGTCGAGATCGAAGGAGATCTTATCTCCTACCAATGAAGAAGCTCGGAGGAGATCTTATCTCCAGCAGTCGAGGTTGAAGGTAAAGCTTAGGGGAGATCTTATCTCCAGCAGTCGAGGTCGAAGGAGATCTTATCTCCTGTCGATGAAGAAGCTCGGAGGAGCTCTTATCTCCAGTAGCCAAAGTCGAAGGAGATCTTATCTCCTGCCGATGAAGAAGCTTGGAGGAGATCTTATCTCTAGCAATCAAGGTTGAAGGTAAAACTCGGAGGAGCTTATCTTCTGTTGACGTAGACTCTGGAGCTCGACCTTCGACTTTGCTCGCGTTAGAACGAGGTTCTCCTCTTGTTTCTAACGGGCTATGGGGGCACATAAGGATCATCGTAAGGGCCTCTTCCTCCATCTCGTCTGAAATGAATGAGGCCTTCGACTTTACTTGTGTTAAGACGAGGTCCTCTTCCTGTTCCTAACGGGTTATGGGGGCATATAAGGGCTGTTGTCAGGGCATCTTCCTCCATCTTGTCTAAGATGAACGAGGCCTTCGACTTTGCTCGCGTTAGGATGAGATTCTCTTCATGTTCCTAATGGGCTGTGGAGGCACATAAGAGCCATTGTTAGGGTCTCTTCTCCCATCTCGTCTAAGATGAATGAGGCCTTCGACTTGCTCATATTAGGATGAGGTTCTCCTTCTATTTTTAGCATGGCCACTTTCGATCGCTTCCTTCCTGTCATCACATAATTCTTGCACCAAAAAATAATAATGCTAAAATGAAGGAGTTTTATTGAAGGAAGATTACTGATAGTACATCCTCAAATTTTTTGAATTCCAAGGTCGTGGAAGCATTATTCCTCCGAGCTCCTACAGGCGATAAGTTTCGAATTGGACGACCTCCACCACTTCATACGGACCTTCCCAATTTGGGGCGAACTTTTGTTAGCTCTGAGGCTGAGAGATGGTAACTCATCGAAGTACTAAGTCTCCAACTTTGAATGTCTTACTTCTAACTCTAGAGTTGTAGTACTTGGCCACCTTCTATCTGTAGGCTGCCATCCAGATGTGGGCTTTCTTTCTTTTTTCTTTCAGCAGGTCGAGGTTGACTCTGAGATCCTATGGATTGTGTTGCTCGTTGAAAGCCATGACCCATGCTGACGGGAGCTTAAGTTCAATCGGGATGACTGCCTCCATGCCAAAGGTCAAGACGAATGGTGTTTCTCCAGTCGATAATCTTTGTGTAGTTCGGTACGTCCAGAGAATGTGGTAGAGTTCGTCAACCCAGGCCTCCTTTGCTTTATCGAGCCTCATCTTGATGCCCTGCAGTAGAGTTTGGTTGGTCACTTCAGCTTTCTCATTGGCTTGTGGGTGAGCTACCGATGTAAAATGATGGAAGATGTTTAGGTTTTCACAGAACTCGACGAACCTCATCCCAGTGAACTATCGCCCATTATCGATTATGAAAGTTTGGGACAGACCAAACCGATAGACTATCGACTTTCAAATGAAGTTCTGTACTTTGACCTCGATAATCTTCGCTAGTGGTTCAACTTCGACCTACTTGGTGAAATAGTCGATCACGATCAGGAGAAACTTTCGCTGTCTAGATGCCGTCAAAAAAGGGCTAAGTATGTCTATTCTCCATTGTGCAAATGGCCAAGGTGCATTTAGCGGCTCGGAGGTCGACTGTCTTTGTACGTTTGTATTCTTTTGACAGTGGTCATATTTTCTAACATACTCCATGAAATCATGAAACAAGGTCGGCCAATAGTACCCTTGCCAAAGTAGTTTTTATGACAGAGATTTGGCTCCTACATGACTTTCATAAATTTTTTCGTGCACTTTTCATAATGCAAAGTCGGCCTCCAAAGGTCGGAGACATCTTAGCAGCGATAGCGAGTACGACCTCTTATACAACCTATCCTCGTACAAAACATACCGGGATGCTTGATTTCTGAGCTTTCAAACTTCTTTCAGGTCATGAGGGAGGACTCCCTCCTTGAGATAGGCGACCAACGGGTCAATCTAGCTCGGCTCGAGCTCCGTTTGTAAAATGATCTGGGATTCCTCCGGGCTTGGGTACTTCAGAGTCTCCAAAAATACTTCTTTGGGCAGTTCAGCTGGGGCTAAAGTGGCCAACTTAGAGAGAAGATCAACTTTTATATTTTCTACCCTCAGAATCTGTCGAATGCCAAAACTACCAAAGGCTGGAGTCAAATCCTTCACTTTCCCAAGGTATTTCATTATGCTTTCCTTCCGCGCTTCGTAGCTGCCACTAACTTGGTCGATCACTAATTGAGAATTACTGTAGACTTGATGTCGATCTATTTTTAATTTTCTTGCTATTTTTAACCCGACGATCAACGCTTCATATTTGGCCCCATTGTTAGTCGCAGAAAATTTGAAGCGTAGCGCGTACTCGGCGACGACTCCCTCGGGGCTGACTAAGACCAACCCCGCACCTACTCCAGCGGAGTTGGACGAGCCATCCATGTACAAAGTCCAAAAACCTTCGAAAAGATCGACACTTTCCTCGGAGAGGTTCGACCGTGACAGCAGGGCGCCGGTCTTATTCTTTTCAAGTTCGACTTCAATTAAAATAGTACATTCTACCATAAAATCTATCAATATCTGGATCTTGATCGATGGCCGGGGTTAATAGTTGATGTCAAACTTCGTAAGCTCAATTGTCCATTTTATGATTCTTTCAGAAGTATCCATTCGATGAAGAACTGCTTTTATTGGTTGGTCCGTGAGGACCATTATGGTATGCCCCTGAAAATAAGGTCGGAGTCTCCTGGCAGCAATTAGAAGAGAGTAAATTAATTTTTCTAGAGGATCTCTTTTTATAGATGGAGTTTGATTGATGGTGACGACTATATCGTCTGATAGCGGGCCACTCGAGGTCGCATAGGGTTCGGTACGGAGAGTAAGATATCGTCAGACTGGTAGTGGCGGCCATATCGTTCGATCGTAGACTGCATGGGATTAGTTACGGAGAGAGCAGTGTTGCCAAACTGATAGTAGCGGCCATGTTGTCCGATCGTGGGCCACATAGGGCTAGTTATGGAGAAAGCGACGGTGCCAAACTGGTAGTGGCGGTCATATCGTCCAGAGAGAGTTGTGTCACTAGACTGATAGTGGTGGCTATGTCATCCGGTGGAAGCATGCATTTGGGGTCCGAATGCAAGAGTAATTCGAAATGAGGTCGGCTCCTGTAGGAATTCGACTACAGGAGCAATCCGAAAGGAGTTTGGCTCCTAGAGGAATTCAACTGTAGGAGCGATCGAAAGGAGTTTGGCTCCTAAAAAAATTCGATTGCAGAAGCGATCTGAAAGGAGTTCGGCTCCTAGAAGAATCCGATGGCAGGAGCAATCTGAAAGGAGTTCGACTCCTGGAGGAATCTGACTGAAGAAGAATTTTGGAAGAAGTTCGGCTACTGCATAAGTCCGACCGAAGGAGGATCCGACAGAAGTTTGACTACCGTAGAAGTCCGATCGAAGGAGGTTCTGGAGGAAGTTTGGCTACCATAGAAGCCCGACCAAAGGAGGATCCGGAGGGAGTTTGGCTCCTATAGAGTTCGGTTGGGTTCGGCCACTGGAGGAGTTCAGCTCCCGTAGAGTTCGGTTGGGTTTGACCGCTAGAGGAGTTTGGCTCCTATAGAGTTCGACTGCTGGAGAGAAAATTTTTGGTTGAAGCTCTTCCGTGATAACCAGTTGCATTAAGCTAGGCCCAAGGCTGCACTTCAACGGAAGCAGGGTTTACCCCCAACAAAACTCATGATTTATCATAAAATAATGATTTCATGAATATTTTAATATGAATAATTTATTTATAAAATATAAATTTTATATTTATAAAATTTATATTTTGTTATGATAAGAATGATTTCATGATTATTTTACTATTAAAAATTATTTATGGACCATGAGCTTTATAAAATTATTTAATATCTTAATTTTGCATGATTTAAGAAAGTATGAATAAAGAAAATATGATTTAAGAGTATTTGCTTTAAGAAAAATGGACAAAGATTCTAAGATAAATATGTATGGCCTTAAAAGTGAAAAAGATCGATATCTGGAGCTAGTATCCATATAACCCTACTGGTGGATAATAGTAGTTGGCATGTAACCCTCCCAGTAGGTTATAGTAGTTGGCATACGATCCTGCCAACCAATAATAATAATTGGCATTGTAATCTTGCTAGCAGATAGTGGATAATATTAGTTGGCATATGATCTTTTCAATAGATAATAGTAGTTGGCATATGACTCTACCGGCGGATAATAGTAGCTGGTATTTTGTTGATTGCAATTCTATCATGTGTATAAAGTTGATCTTAGCATTTAGTCTTAAAAAATTATTAAGAATTATGATGCGGCCAAATGATAGATGAATTATGACTTTATCTATAAACTTAGCATGATTTATGAATTTATTTATGTTGTGCATTGGAACCATATTTTTGTAATTTGCATGACTTATACATATGCAAGAATATGATTGATTTATGATATATTATTATTATAAAAAAATTTATTTTTTAATGATAATCATCTTCTCTAAATGATTTATTGATGCATGTACAAAATTATGTATGATCTATAAGATAGTATAGATTTTACTTACCAAGCTAGTGTAGCTTATACTTCTTTCTTCTTTCTTTTCTTTATAAATGAATAAGTTTGAAATAATAGATGATTCAGGCTTTGGGGTTTGTGCTAGCAAGCTTGAAAATTTTATAGCTAAATTTAGTTTGTTGAATGATTATGGACTTACAGTTAACTATTTATAAATTTTGAGACATGAATTTTGATATTTGATTTTGGATTTATATGCTCTAAATTAATGTTGGTTTAATTAATGATTTAATTTGACCCTCTTTATTACATTTTATTTATGATAGATCTTTTGTTTTATTGAGGATTATGAGTGTTGGCTTCATATTATCATGGGCTACACTCCTAGTAGCATTGTTGTGTTATATCCCAAATTTGGAATGTGATATTATATGATATTGGAGTAATAGGTTTGTTTATAGGTGGAACTTAAGCTTAGATTTATGATTCATAGGGTTAGGTTTAGGACAAGTTGGTTTAGATCAGAGGGGTATAGTGAAAGTATGGTGGATTACTATTTGAAGACTATGTATCCTTGATTATCTAAGAATGAAAATATGTTAAGTTTCGAGGATAAAGCTCTTTTAAGAGGATAGAATGCGACTCCTGTTGGATTAGCCCATTAATAGTTGGCCCAAAAACCCAACCCAAAACCAAAAGAAAAACAGAATTAAAAAAAAAGCTCCAAAGGGAGTCTTCTTCCTCAACAACTCCTAGTGGGAGTTGGATTCTTAAGATAGCCGGAAGCTTGCCTCCGCCTTTAAAAGGCCCTACCCTCCTCTCACTAACCATCTTGTTTTCAATCCATGATCAATTGCCTTTGAGATCTATTGATTAGAGCCAAGATATTGTTTCAAGCTTCTGTGGAAGATTTCACTACTGTTTGGTTGCAAGATCTTGTAGGTGGCGAAGGTAAAGTTACTAAAACTTTCATCTTTCTTTCTTCTGGTACTTAGGCCAATGTTTTGCCTTGATTCAAGCTAGCAATGTCATCAGATTTAGCCATGAGAGAGTCTCTTGTTTCAGGCTCTTTCTCTTTTATTTCTTTCACCGCCGACCACCATGGCTATCACTACTACATGATCTTCATTGGAGGTTGGACTTTAGGTAGTGTCACCTTGATAAAACCACCTCTAGCTGCAACCACCGCTGGGCATATGGGGCTCTTCCCCTCCCCTGTTTTGCACAGAAAGAAAGAAGAAGAAAGAAAAAAAGAAGAAAGAAAGGAAAAAAAAGAAAAGAGAAAGAGAGAGAATAGTTGTCTCCCTCTCTTTCCTTCCTTTTAGGTTTTCTCTCTCTATTCCCTTTTTCTCTCTCAATCTGATCCATGGATCTGAGTAGAGGGGCCGTGCTCCTCTACTATGAACCTAAGATGATCTTTTTGAAAAGAGACCTAAAATTGATTTGATATCTATACAATATGTCAATCCATCTTGGTCCTTGCTGGATATATTTGAAATCTAGTTACCATTGAGTCTTGTTGAATTACCTAAGAGATAATTGATCATGGCTAGTTGAATTCTTCTTGATCGGATCGACCTGGTTAGTTGAGCACCACTGTCTAGTCAATCTATCCTTCCCCTATTTTGAATTGCACAATGTTAACCCGATCTTGGTTCTCTTGAGTTTTGACATTATTGATGATGGATCCTAATTATTATGAATAGGTTTAGATGATTCACATAATTGAACTCTAAAAGGATAAGTAATTCTGATACTTCTTACTTCTTTTTGAATTATTGATTATATTATCATAAAAAGAATTACTTATATTTTTATAAAATAAGAATCGAGCATACATACTATGAAACTCATGATTTATTGTTAATAGTGATTCTATGAATATTTTAATATGAATGACTTATTTATGAAATATGAATTTCATATTTATAAAATTTATATTTTATTATAAAAAAAATGATTTTATAATTATTTTATTATTAAAAATTATTTATGGACCATGAGCTGTATAAAATTATATATCTAAGATCTTACTTCAGCATGATTTAAAAAAGTATGAATCAAGAAAATATAATCTAAGAGTACTTGTTTTAAGAAATATGAAAAAAGACTCTTAGATAACTATGTATAGCCTCTAAAAATGGGGAAGATCGATAGTCAGAGCTAGCATCCAACGATCCTACCAATAGATAATAGTAGTTAGCATATGACCCTGCCAGTGGATAATAGTAGTTGGTATACAATTTGGCCACCTGGTAATAATAGTTGATACTTTAATTATCGAATACGATCTTGTCACAAGTATAAAGTGATCTTAGCATTTAGTTTGAGAGAATTATTAAGAATTATAATGCAATCAAATAGCAAATGAATTATAACTTTATCTATAAAATTAGCATGATTCATGAATTTGTTTATGTTATGCATTGGAACTATGTGTAGATTTTATTTATTGAGCTAGTATAGCTCATATCTCTTTCTTCTTTCTTTTCTTTTATAAAAGAATAAGGTTAGGAATAATAGATAATTCAAGCTTAGGAGTCTATGCTAGCAAATTTAAAAATTTTATAGCTAAATTTAGTTTATTGGATGATTATAGATTTATAGTTAACTATTTATGAATTTTAAAATATGTATTTCAATATTTGATTTTGGATTTATATGCTCTGAACAAGTTTTGATTTAATTAATGATTTGAATTGACCCTCTTTATTTTATTTTATTTGTGATAGATTTTTTATTTTATTTAAGATTATGAATGTTGGATTCATGTGATCGCAGGCTGCACCTTCGGTAGCATGGCCGTATATTATGTTCCGGATTTGAGGTATGATAATTTTAATATTTGAAAATCCATCACTCACTAAGAAAATATGTTCCATGTTGGGTTTGTCCACTTTGCCACCATATATACGATCCTCACTACATCTAGTAGCATCACAAACATGCCAAATATTATATGTAATACATGACATTTAGTAATGGCCTATCAAAATATATCTTCATATTGGTTTGGTTCGCCGGCTTATATTTGGCTCTTTCGCTTATATCTTGTGTCCAAGAGGTGAATCCAAGTCACTTTATGAAACCTTGTATTCTTCCTTTCTAATTAATATCTATCCTAGTCCAAGATAATTGTACGGAGTTGCTCCCTGATGTCATGGATTTACATTGTGTAACTAATTTGGTAGTCTTGCTACCTGCCAACAGATGTTCTAAGGCTAATGATATCCTTAGCAAATTAAGTTACCCTCATAATCCTAGTGGGTTACCCTTCTTTTCTAGTAAAAAAATATTTCATGATCGGGCTATATATCTATGTCCTAGAGTTGTTTTTGCTAGGTTTTGGCTCCATTTCGTAGAGATTTGAAAATTGGTTGAGTATGTGTCTTGACATACCTAAGGTCCTCTTGGGGAATGATAGGATCCGAAGTCAATGTTGTATTTTTATTGGTTTAAATGTCCTTAAGAAGGTAGAAGAAGTTACGTGCATACCTATCCATATCGAGCAGTACCATTTTTTTACCTATGTCGAGCTGATACTTGTTTGGTTGACATATCGAGTGTCTGTGCACTAAACTAACCCCTAAATAATGGAGTATATTGACACCGTACAAATATGGTTCTAGCATAAGGTCCTGGACCAAGATTGTAGACCTTGGTTTGGACAATATATCAATAGGATCATCAAATTGTGAGAATGCTGTAGGAGGAACATAAGTTCTTATATGAAAATCTTTTAGTTTTGTGATTATTGAGTTTGTTTGGTTGGATGCACCTATTTCTTTCTCATCTTGCTCTATCCTTGCGGTGCTGCCCAACCATAGCTCGTGCTCTTTGCTGTCACAAGCCTACCTCCAACATTTCCACCAAGGCTCCCACCATTTATGTCGACATCATCCACCACCAGCGACATCCATATTCCTATCCTACCCCCCCCCTCTCTCTCGTTCTCATTTTCCTCTTTCCCTCCTTCCTTTTCCCACTAAGCACCTCCACCTTCTCTGCCTCTCTCCCTCCGTCCTCTTCCCATTAACCACCACCTACCACCACTTCACCTCCACCTTCTCCTGCCCCTCATTCCATCTTGGCCCACTGCTCGACCGCTACCCAATCACCATGATCACCCACCTCCTATTCCTCTTCCTCTCTCTATCCTACCTCAGCTACTATGCAATCAATCACCGCACCTCTTTTTACCTTCTCTCTCTCTCTCTCCCCCACCTCTAGGCCACCACTGCCACCCTCCTTCTACCACCACCTCC
Source organism: Cocos nucifera (assembly GCA_006176705.1). Lineage (NCBI taxonomy): Eukaryota > Viridiplantae > Streptophyta > Magnoliopsida > Arecales > Arecaceae > Cocos > Cocos nucifera. The sequence goes on from QRFJ01000283.1 coordinate 1,040,078, forward strand.
TTGTTCTGCTACTACTCATCAGATGTGCTCCCCCTAACCATATCATCATGATGATCCTCCTTAACTTCTTTCTTCTCAATATTCTCGGTGGTAAAAATTATATTATGATAGCATAACCAGGTGAAGAATTTTACCTTTTCTGGTAATGATAGCTTCCAAATGATGAGATCAATTTGAGATATTATCCCTCCCCCCATCCATGGAAAGGAGATGGTAGTGTCGGATTGTGAAATTTCTAGATTAAGTTCATTTCCATAATCTTCTATCATAGCCCCTTGCAAGGTTTATATTGTTAAGGAATGAGCTGAGAGCTTGCAGTTCTACAAAGGCCACAAAGTTCAAGGGTGTTCTAAAGTTTGCAAGAAAGTTTTCTTTCGAGAGGAAGCTGACAAAGCTTATGTCTCGATTAATTGCAATGGTGAACAGTATGGGAAAAACTTCACTAGGAGTCTATCTACCCGACAATCAAGCTGGAATGATATTTGTCTCCCATCCACTATGTTAGAAATGGTACATTGTAGAAATATTTTGAAGATTTTTAAAACCTCCTTCTTAACAGGAGAGGCAATGCAAAGGAGGTATGGCGATGGTTCAATGGGGAGTCGATCTTTTTGAATGGTAGATCGAATGTACCAACTTCCTCTATTGATGGTCTTGTTCAATGTAGTATTTCCACCACCACTTTATTGATAGAGCTTTATTCATGGATTTGAGATCAATTATCCCAAGGTCTCCAAATTTTTTAGGATGGTATACTTGACCAACTGGCTCGGTAAGACTGTCCCCCATATGAAATCTCTACATTTTTTTGTTGATCTTTTGAATAATGGGTTTGGAATTTTTTAGAACTGACATCCAATACACCGGTATTGCCCTTAGAGCCAAGTTAGCCAATGTAATTTCACCTGCCGTGGTTAGAGCAGTCTTCTTCCAGCCATTGGATTTTTTTGAAACTTTTTCCAAAAGAAAGTTCCATTAGCTTGAGGGGAGGGAGGAGTGGTAGGTGGAGAGATATTTCCAGGTATTTGACAGGGAGTTGAGCGATCTAGCATCCTAGAATCATTACCAATCTGCAAGATTTCTCTTTGGATATATTCATACTAACAAGATGAGATTTGTTGAAATTTATTTTAGTCAAGCCAACATCTCGAAGGAGAAGAAGATAAGCTTAAGTATGTTGGCATGTCTTGTGGATTCACTACAGAAGAGTAAGGTATCATCAGTGAATTGCAAATATTAATTTTTTTTAGTTGTTTCTTGAGGGCCGATACCTTCAATGAGTTTTTCCTCCTATGCGAGATTCATGGTCCTATACAACAAATCTACTACAAAGATAAAAAGCATTGGTAAGCGGGGATTACCTTGTTTGAGACCTCTTGTGTTGTGAAACCATCTTCCAAGCACTCTAGTGAGTAGAAGAGAGGAGTTAGTGGCCACGATGAAGGAGATCCAAAACCTCCATTTGGCACTGAAGCCTCACTTTTCTAGTAAGTTTTTGTAGGAAGCTCTAGGATGTACAATCGAAGGCTTTCTTGAAGTCGATTTTACAGAGGAATCCTTTTGCTTTCCTTTTCTTGAATGAGATATAATCTCAAAGGCTAAGACAAAACTCTCGTGGATCAACCTTCCTCTAATGAAAGTCGATTGGGATGAAGAAACCAAGGATCTGATCTTCTATTTGAGTCTGTCTAGGAGTGCCTTAGAAATGATTTTGATGATGCCATTTCCTAAACTGATAGGTCTGTAATCCAAGACCATTGAACACTCTACCTTCTTTAGGATAAGTGAAATGAAAGTATAGTTTAATCTAGAAATGCTGGTGGATTGATCGTAAAAACCTTCAAAGACTTTCTTGATATTTAGCTTTAGAACACCTGGATATTTTTGATAGAAGGAAGTCGGGAACCCATCTGTGATAAATTTTGAAGAAAATTGATATTCATTTGATTTTATTCAATACAAATGATTCAACATGTATATATGTACATTGGCTTTGTTATAAAATAGGAAAAAGAAAATGGCAATGCTACAAAATTGGCCATGCTACAAAATAAGAAGAAAATCTAAAAATATAGAAAAATAAAAATGTGATATACATAACAATATAATGATTGATTATATGCCTAAAAGGATAAGGAAAGTATACAAAGACATATACATGGCAATGTGATGGCTGATAATATCTCTTATATGCCCAATTATCCATTAATACCTGATTAGACTGATAATATCTCTTATATGCCCAATTATCCATTAATACTCTTCCTTAAGTTGGAGCATGGTGATCAACAATGCCCAACTTAGATAAGAAATGATAAAACTGGTCCTTTCCAAGTGTCTTAGTGAAGATATCTGCTAGTTGTTGCTTGGTGGAAATGTAGTGAGTCATGAGTTCATTGGATTGGATCCATTCATGAACAAAATGACAATCAATTTCAATATACTTGGTTTGTTCATGAAAAATCAGATTGGAAGCAATGTACAGTGCTGCTTGGTTGTTACAATAAAGCTGCATAGGACATGTAAGAAAAACATGCAAATCATAAAGAAGAGCTCGAAGCCAAAGGAGCACACTAGTAGCAGTAGACATAGCTCTATATTCGACCTCAGCGGAAGAAGGTGAGATTGTAGTTTGCTTCTTAGTTTTTCAGAAAAGAGGAGAATGCCCAAGCATGATAAAATAGCCAGTGGTAGAGCGATGGGTAGTCGGGCAACTTGCCCAGTCAGAGTCATAATATGCGACTAAGGATAATTCACTAGATGTAGGAAGAAATATACCTTGTCCTGGTGCCATTTTGAGATAGCGAAGAACCCGCATGGTAGCATCAAGATGGGGCTAAAGAGGATCATGCATGAATTGACTAAGAACATGGACCGAATAACATAGATCTGGATGAGTAATTATCAAGTAGATCAACCTGCCAACTAATCGCTTGTTCTGAAGAATCATTTGATTCATAAATAGCGGTAACTAAAGCTTCTGTAGGATGTTGCTTGCTTCATTGATTCTATCCCTATCTTTTAATACGGTTTGAGCCATTTTTTTCTTTTATTCTCTATGATGGCGGGTAGCCAATAAGCTTAAAACAACACTCCCTTGTATGGCCAGGTTTGTGGCAATGATTACACATTACACTAGCATTATGTGTACTGGAAGAAGTAGTCTTTATAGCCATAGCCGTAGCTTCATGATTGGGTTGCTGTCTGGCAGCAACAGATTATTGCTTTTCTTCTTGCACAACCATAAAAAAAATTTTGCTTATGGAGGGTAATGGATCACTATTAAGAATTTGCGATCGTACCGTATTGAAACTCGAATTCAGTCCCATGAAAAACTGATGGATCTTCTTCATTTCTCTTGCTGTAGCAAATGCCTTTCCAGCCCCATATGTATATGGAGGAACAGTGTCATATAAGTGCAATTCATCCCATAAGGCTTTAAGCTTTGAATAATAGGCTGTGATGGAGAGCCCTTCTTGCACCGTGAGAGAGAGGTTATGCTTAAGCTGATGAACTCTTGGTGCGTTGCCTTGTGAGAATCTTTTCTCCAAATCCATTCATATTTCATGAGCAGTATCAACATATACCACACTATCATGTAAATCTTTAGCAATGGTATTGAACAACCATAAGATAACTATGGAGTTATATTTTGTCTTAGCCGCAAAATATGGTGAATCGGCATCAGGTTTGAAAATACTTTCATCTGTAAATCCTATTTTATTCTTAGCATTGAGGGCATTCTACATCGCTCTCTTTCAAGCAGGGTAGTTATCTGCATTCAAAATGGTTGAAACAAATACCGTTTCTGGATTATCAGATGGGTGGAGATAATATGGAGAATCAATAGCAATGGGAGAGGAGATCACTTTCCCTGTCATCAAGGAACTCTGCTCTTGTGACATCATGAAGGCTATAAAAAATACTTTTCTGGGCTAAAGGAATGAAGAACAGAAAAGATGCAAAGATAGCGCAACACTTGTCAAGAAGAAGATGATCAAAGCTATGATACCATGATAAATTTTGAAGAAAATTGATATTCATTTGATTTTATTCAATACAAATGATTCAACACACACACACACACACACACACACACACACACACACACACACACACATATATATATATATATATATATATATATATATATATATATATATATATATATATATATATATATATGTACATTGGCCTTGCTACAAAATAGAAAAAAGATGATGGCAATGCTACAAAATTGGTCATGCTAAAAAATAAGAAGAAAACTTAAAAATATAGGGAGATAAAAATGTGATATACATAATGATTGATTATATGTCTTGTATGCCTAAAAGGATAAGAAAAGTATACAAAGACATATACATGGCAATGTGATAGCTGATAATATTCCTTATATGCCTAATTATCCATTAATACATCATTAGACTGATAATATCCCTATATGCCCAATTATCCATTAATAATATGGTCCTGGGGTTTTATTAGAGGTTAAGTCGAACACTGCTTGTTTGATCTCTTCTTTGGAGAAAGGGCCATCAAGAGAGTTCAGATATAGTGATTTGTTGTGGTATAAGCACTCCCAATCTGCATCTATTGCAATATGTTGTTCAGAACTAACTAGTTTATCGTAGAATGATCGAAAAGCTTTCTGTATATCGGCTTGCTTCGAAGATTTTCTTCATGCTGGATCTCAGATATACGGTTCTTTTTTCTTCGGTTGTTGGTAGTGATATGGAAGAATTGCATATTGCAATCACCTTCTTTGATCCATCGTTCCTAGAGCGTTGTTTCCACATCAACTCCTCTTGAGATAGTATTGACTTGAGTTGTTCCTTTAGCTTGATTCTCTCCACACGTTCTTCCGTAGAGATCCCCCCCGTTTCTTTCTCTTCATCTAGAATTCTTATTCGGAGATCAATCTATTTTTTTGTTTTCAAAATATTTCTAACATTTACTCAGCTCCATTCCCTAAATTTTGATTGTAAGAATCTCAATTTTCCAACCATATTTGTTGTTGCATCGGTGAGCTCTGGTAGTCTTTACAAGGTCATCAAAGCTAGCATAGGAGTACCAGAGGTTCTCAAAATGGAATGGTTTGTTGATAATTTCAGATTGTTTCTGCAGAGAAGTATATGCTAAAAGGAGTGGGATGTGATCGGAAGTAATCTTGATCAGAGGGGGACAAAGATGCCAATCAAAACAAGCCGTGAAATTCCGTTGAGATGAAACACTCGTCAAGTTTTACGAGGCTAAGACTCCCACGGAAGTAAGACCAAGCGAGCTTCCTGCTAGGATAATTAGGGGATGCTTGGTTGGGGGGAGTAGGAGTTCGGAATCGAAATAGAAATGGATGACCCTCATTCTAACCATTTGGTTGGGGGAGTTCCATTCCAATTCTGATTTCAGAATGAAATGGAAATGACCCAATCTATCTAAAACTCAATTCCTGGATTTAAATTTTCATTCTCATTTTCATTCCGATTTTAATTCCGGTCATGAACCAACTTCAGAGGGTTATGCCATTCCAATTCCGACTCCAATCCATTTCGATTTTCATACCGATTCCGAGTCCAATCATGAACCAAGCACCCCCTTAATCTCTATCAATTCCGAATAATTAATGAAGTCATTGAAATGTCAAGAAGATGGAGAAGTATCAACAGTTCATCTTCTTTCCAATGAAAATCTGGTAATGTTGAAGTCTCCGACCATCACCCACGACCCTGGGACACAGGTTCTGATGTCTTTAAGCTCCTCAAAGAAAGAGATGGCTCTTGCAGTCATGTGGCCTGTAGACGTTAGTTACGGTCTAGCTGAGGCTTCCATTCTTCGATTGAAATTGAGTGTTGATGGAATACTTCCCCTGGTGGAGAAGCTGGCCATCTATAAACTCTTTATTCCAACAAGTTAAAAGACCCCCAGATGATCCATTGGCATCCTTTGTTTGCCAGTTGTCGAATCAGGCTCCACATGCTGTTTTGAGAAGGCGTGCGTTTAACCGATCGAGCTTAGTTTCTTGTGAGCACACAATTGAACGGTTGGAACCTTGGACAATTCATTTGATCAACCATCGTTTGGGCATCTTGCCCATTCCTCGTACATTCGAAAATACTACCGATATAGATCAAAAATAAAAATTAGAGTGGCCTCGAAATAGAAAGCATCGAATGGAGGATGCTTCTGTCAGTGTGAGTCATGGCCTCTTTTAATATAGGCGACGGTGTTTGTTTCCCAGTAGAAAAAGTTTTGAAGTGCCAGTTCTCCATCATAAACCTTAAACCAGATGAAGTAATACAGGGCAGTAACGTCCCACTCAGAGAGTTCCATTAAGATATGGCTCTAAGGTGGAAAGAGAAACAAAAAGGAGATAGGGTTTACTAAAAATGCACGACTCATTATGGTTCCCATAAGACAAAGTAACATCTACTTTTTGATGGTCTAGTTCGATGTCACCGAGGCTACCGTGCAATGCCAGTTTAATTCCAGACGTTTGATGTTGTTGACAACTTCATCGTCGGCCTTAGGGAATAGAAACCCACAGTTTTTGGCAAGGGCTCTAATGTCCTTTGCAGTCAAGGAGTTGACAAAGAGAATATCCTCTAAGTTTAGGTTCCGGTCCTGAAGACCCAGCAGTTTGATCTTTTTTCCACGAATTCGGGCACTTCTTTTGGCGGTGTGGGGATTAGCCTTTGGTGAGATTTCGTAGGATATTGGCTTCTTCTTGCCATGGTCATGTTTGGTGCTGCTGGAAGAGATGATAGAATGTTTTCATAGACTTTGCTGGTAGGGATAACGAGAGGAACCGGAGATTGAGGGATTTCTTTGATTAGCCGCATAGCCAGCATTTCTGGAGGAGTCTTGTCAGTGGTCTATGTCGAAGGAAGGCTTGTTGTGATGCAGGTTGAATTTGAATTCAAGAGTGCAGATTTGATGAGAGTAAGCATTATGCTTTGCACTAGTAATTAAGGTAGGATCCAATCGGATGAGAATCGGGGGTTGCATGATCAGAAGCTTCAAGTCCTTTAGCAGGTTGAACTCTAACTGGAGTGAGTTTTGAATCTCAAATTAGGTAGGTTGAGTTATGGCCTTTGTTATGGCCTGGATTCCTCAATTATAGAACATGGATCACCCGTCCAAGATCACAATAATATTCAAAAAGATAGATGTCGATGTCATGCGAGAAAGAAAGAAGAAAGATCACAAAATAAATATAATAAAATATACGTGGGTTTGGCCTCAAGCCTACCTCCACGAGATGTGCAAACTTTACTATAAGAGAGATAAAAATAAATAAATATGAGAGAAACTTGCTACTCAATCCTTATACAAGAGTCTCTTAATAAGAAGTCTCTCAACAAAAAATTTTAAAATTCTCACAAAAGCTCTTCGAAATCTCTCAAGAAGTTTCTCAGTACCTTCAGAATGTCACCAGCTCTTCGATGCAATAAACAGTTCGTCAATTAAAGTTATATAGACTCCAGAATCATCATAACAATACTTTGGTAGGAAACCTAGTCCCAAATACAACCGAAATCACTTTTCGGCCATCCGATCATGATTGGCTTGAACCAAAGCCGTCCAATCATGCAATAAGCCTTTTGATCAAGCCTATATTCATTCTGGAGTGTTCGATCATGATTGGCTCTCTCCTGGGCTGTTGGATTGCAATGCGGACCGTGCGTGCCTGCACGCGCGCGCTCGAGTGCCTGGGCTGGCCTAACGAGCAGCTGGCCTAGTGCTGCCGCACGTTGCCAGTCCAGGCCCATGCCACCACCAGCCATTGTTGGCTCGTGGGCCCCTCCAATGGCTCGTGGGCCGTGCCACTCACTCTCGGCGCTCCCTCGTGTGTATCTCCTCCGTCTGGACTTCGATTGGGCTATTCTTGATCTCATTGGATTCCGTTCATCATCTTAGACCTTGTTCTGGGCTTATTATGGACCAAATCTTAAGATATTTTTCTTAACAATCTTCATCTTGACTCGATATTTAACCTCTACCTATCTCTGAGGGCCTATGATTTGTCTCACTCCCACGCACTAGGGCACGCCTGCTATCTCATAGATGGACAAATATGGGAGTCAAGCTAAGTCGCTCGATTCCACCTCCATCATGGGTTGTGTCCACTCTGACCAAAGACATGCTCGGAGAAATCTCCTGCGATAATAGAAATTTCACTCTGTGACGTCGCCTCTCGTTCTTCCAAGTCTTTCGTCTCGTGCCCGATCCACCTATATATGGAGCTCTTCCTAGCACTTGACTTTCCGCCATGAGGTAGTATCCTCCATACTTTCTTTCTCTAATCACCATCCTACTACCGTGCATGACCTTCAGAATTTCTCCATCAGCTTTTCATCTAAAGTTGGTCGAATCTAGTCTGCTCAGTAAGATTAGATTCTTCTTAAAGCTGGGTATGTATCGAACCTCACCCAACTTCTTTACTGTTCCATCATGGAGCTTCATGCTGATCGTCCCGCTGTCCTTGATTTCATAGCTCGATCTATCTGGTAGAAATACAGTGCTCTCACTGATCTTCAGGAAGTCAAACAGCTCCTCTTTGTAATATACATGATAAAAATAAGCAGAATCTATAATCCACTAGGAGGAAGAAGTAGATACCTCATCAGTTACCAGAAGGACATCGTCACTGCCTTAATTCTGTATCGCTACTAGCCATTGCCACATAGCCTGCGTTCAATCTTTGAGTTGTAGGCAATCTCTGACATAATACTCCAACTTATCACACTGGTAGCACCTAATCTTGCTCTGGTCCCTCATCCTGGACTTAGATCATTTACCTCACGATCTTCTGTCACTTTATCTACTGCCATCTTTTTCTTTAGAAATCGCCAAAGCTGTGCTACCGCCATTTGAGCTCGAAGCTAGGTTCTTCCTCTTGAGAATCTCATTCTGAAGAATCGCCACAGTGATCTTGTCTATTTTGATGATGCTCTTTTTCACTAGAAAAGCAGTCATCAAGAACTCATACGGAAAGAAAAGTGATGCTAGCAAGACCAACATCCTGATCTTCTCCTCAACCTTCTTACCTATGCTAAGGAGGTCGGTGAGGATTTTCTAGAAGTGGTTGAGATGTTCCTAAATGCTTTGACCTTTGTCCATCTACATGCTGGAGATCGGTTTATAATATAGCAGGCTGTGTGATCCGTCTTTGTCCAAAAATCTCTATTTAATCTAGAACTAGATAGCATAGATCTGACTCTCTCTAATAGTATGCGGTTCATATGTTTTGTCACACCATTCTACTAAGGTGTATCCACTGTTGTTCTGTGGTTAACAATGCCTTCTGACTTGCAAAAGTTATCAAACTTTGTAGAACAAAATTTTAATCCATTATCAGTTTGAAAGATTTTCACCTTCCTCTCAATTTGCCTCTCAACCCTAGCCTTCCATCTTTTAAATATATCAAATATATCACTCTTATTTTTAATGGTATATGTCCAGACTTTGTAGGAGTAGTCATCAATAAAAGTAAGTATATATCTGGATCCATCCTTAGATGTAATTGGGGCAGGTCCTTAAAGGTCAGAATGAATATAATTTAATATACTAGTTGTCCTATGCATGCCTATAGTGAATGTGACTCTGTGTTGTTTTCTAAAAATACAGTGCATACAGAATCCAAGTACACCAATATTTTGACCACTTAGCAGATCACATCTGCTCAACTCCTATAAGCCTTTGTCTGAGATGTGTACTAACCTCTGATGCCACAAATATGCCAACTACTCAATAGAAGACTGTACAGCTGAAGCCTGTCTAACCACTGTTTATCATCCAGGTAGTAAAGGATGCCACTCAGTTTACCTCTCAATAAAGTTAATACTTCTTTATTGATAGTTATAGATCCTCTATCCCATTTGCCCTCGAAACCTGCTCTATCAAAGGCATGTACTGAGAGAAGATTTCTTTTCAATTTAGGAACATATCCGACATCATCCAATATCACCATAGTGTTTGTATTAGATTTAATTTGGATTGTATCAACACCTTCTATATTGTAGATACCACCATCTCTAAGAAGAATAGTACCCTCTTTACAAGATCTAAAGTAAGAGAACCATTCCTTATAGGATGTCATGTGGAAGGATGCTCCAAAATCCATGATCTAAGTATCAGCATGATTAACATTGTAAGCAGCTGTAAATATTGCATCATCTACTATACTGCTATGACCTCCTGATGAAACTGTAGGATTTGATGTGGTGCTCCAAAGCCTTGGGAGGCCATAGGAGGAGCCAGGGTGTTGGCTCCAGGAGACTAGGATGGATATGAGTTCTAGGATTAGGACAGGAGTTATCCTAGGAGAAGACGGCGTGTAGCCCTGCATGGGACTCGAGATTTAGGTGTGAGGATCTTGAGGGGCTTGGTAGGTATTTCGAAGATCTGGGATATAAGGTGGAGCAAAGGACCAAAGTCAAGAAAAAAAATCAGTCAAAATAAGGGGCTGACATACAGGCGAGCTGGCTAGGATACGCAGTCGAACTGGCTCGAACTGAGATCGAGCTGGCTCGGGGTGCAGTCGAGCTAGCTGTCTCAGGCAAATAGAAGATGACATTCAGGCGAGACACAGTCGAGCCAGCTCGGCTTCTGAGAGAGCTGGCTCGATGGGGGCGAACAGAACTATTCAGGCTTTCTATTTGGATTTAGGATAGGCTTTTATCCTAGGGTCTTAGGGCCTAGACCAATAAGGTCTTAATTAAGGGGGCTAACTCATGTTTGGGTCGGGTTTAGATCTAGGGGATGAGAGCATGTGAGACATATGTACATAGGCTCAGTGAGTGCTTTTATGTATTGGATTAGCCTAAGAAAGTTTTTCAGTTAGGATTTGGATTTATTAGGATTCATATGGTATAGAAGAAATTCTTGAATATATAAACCCAGGTATTGTATCTTTACAATAGAGTGGAATACAATTGAGCTTTTCTTCCTAAAAACTCTCTTCTCTCCTCTCTCTGGTTCTAACTTTAAGCCCTAGGTGCCAACCTTCTACTTTATTCTTTTTCTCTCCAATAATTGGTATTAGAGAGGTACCAGGATCCAACAAGTGGTATCAGAGCCTGGTTGAGCATGAAGAAGGAAGAAGATCAGATTTTAGCAGAGATCAGTAGTGAGGTTCGGATCTAAAGACTTTCTCCAAACTTCATAAGGAAGAAAGAGATCACAGGACTATTGTCCATCATTCCTAGTTAAGGTATTTTTTCAAATCCATCTGTTTGCTATTTTTGATTCGTATGATCATGGAGAATAGTAGGTTGAAGGTAGAATTTGAGAAGTTTGATGAAAAAAAAGTTTCACGATGTGGAAGGTTAGGATGGAGGATCTGCTGGTTCAGATGAGACTGAATTTAGCCTTGAAAGATAGACCAGAGGAGATGACAGACAAGGAATGGGTGTCCTTAGAGAAAAGGGCATGTGCCACGATTAGGACTTGTCTGGCAGATGAGGTGCTGTATGGCATGTTGGAGGAGAAGACACCCAAGGGTTTATGGTCGAGGTTATGCCAATTGTACATGAAAAAGAACATATGCAACAAGTTGATATGAAGAAGCAACTATACAACCTTTGGATGCAAGAGGGTGAGGATGTTGTGGGGCACATATTCAGCGGTTCGACCGGATGAGCATGAATTTACTTAACATTGGGGTGGATCTCGAAGAGGAGGATAAAAATTTATTGCTGCTATGTTCGCTACATAGGAGCTTCGATCCATTGGTGACGACATTGCTGTATGGTAAGAAGATGCTGGTGTACAAGGAGATCGTATTAGTGCTATGGTCCAACGAGCAGTGAAAATGGATGACGAAGAAGAAGATCTTTCAGGAGGGTCTCGTGATTTCAGAGAGGCTTAGGCAAGGAAAGAAGAAGGATCAGCGAAGGAACAGCAAGGGGTCTAAGAGATGCTTCAAGTGTGGTGAAGCAGGATACTTTAAGTGAGAATATTTGCTTTGAAAGAAGTACAAGGGAGGAGAAAATTCAGATTTCATCAGTTCAGTCATTGTAAGTGAAGAGTCGGATGAGCTCTTGGTAGTCTCGGAGGAGCCCATGGGGTGTGGTGTATCTGAGATGATTTTGGATAGATCTGTAGAGTGTAGAGAGTTCGAAGGGGTAGCGACGGTGTCAGAGGCACAGCGGTAGACTCAATAGTGCAGCATTGAGTGGTTATCCTTGGAGGACTTGGTTATAGAGTTGGCTTCTATGGCATCAGGGAGACTTTGACTTTAGATGGAGCATCGGATAGAGGTGGCTTCATAGATGGAGAGAGATGTGACATAAGTTCAAAGCGGGGGAGTGCAGGAGGATTAATATCCTAGCACCAACGTTAGATATACATCATTCCAGATGGAGCAGCACGTGCGGGAGGACAGGCCAAATTCTGAGAAGACCATGTGAGGATATGCAGTAGACGCCGGCATAGATTTACTGCAAATTCTCTAGGAAAGTTCAGGATAGTGATGCGACTGCCAAGCAGAAGGTTGTTTACAACTCCAAGGATGGTACATAGAAGCAAGCCAAGATCTTCAGCGATAGAGGCGGTCATTTCAAAGGCCTCAAAGAGAGCTCATCAATTGAAGAAGAATGATGGTGGCAAGGTGTGCATAGGTAGCTGTCAGGACGTGCATTAACAGTGGATTCGTATAGGAGAACATTGCCAGATGTGCCAAGATTTGGGCACACCAAGGTGGAGATTATAGAATTTGATATGGTGCTCCTAAGCCTTGGGAGGCCATAGGAGGAGCCAGGGTGTTGGCTCCAGGAGATTAGGAAGGGTGTGAGTCCTAGGACTAGGATAAAAGTTATCCTAGGAGAAGGTGGCATGTAGTCCTACACAGAACTCAGGGTTCAGGTGTGAGGACCTTAAGGAGCTTGGTAGGTGCTTCGGAGATCTGAAATATAAGATGGAGCAAAGGACCAAAGTCAAGAAAAAGAATCAGCCAAGATAAGGGGCCGATACAGGTGAGCTGGCTCAGAATGCAGCCAAGCCGGCTCGGGCTGAGATCGAGCCGGCTTGGGATGCAGTCGAGTCGATTGTCTCAGGTAGATAGAAGGTGGCATTTGGCTGAGACGCAGTCGAGCTAGCTCGGCTTCTGAGAGAGTCGGCTCGACGGAGGCGAATAGAACTATTTGGATTTTCTATTTGGATCTAGGATAGGCTTTTATTCTAGGATCTTAAGGCCTAGACCAATAAGATCTTAAGGAGGCTAACTCATATATGGGTCGGATTTAGATTCAGGAGATGAGAGCATGTGAGATATATGTACATGTGCTCGATGAGTACTTTCATATATTGGATTAGCCTAGGAGAGTTTTTCAGCTGGGATTTGGATTTATTAGGGTTCATATGGTATAGCAGAAACTCTAAGATATATAAACCCAGGTATTGTATCTTTACAATAGAGTGGAATACAATTGAGCTTTTCTTCCTAAAAACTCTCTTCTCTCCTCTCTCTAGTTCCAACTTTAAGCCCTTGGTGCCGGCCATCTACTTTGTTCTTCTTCTCTTCAACAATAGGTATCAGAGAGGTACCAGGATCCAATAGAAACTGCAACTGATCCCGTATCTAAGATTGTTCTTTTATTCTTTTGTTTCTTCTTCTTTTTAGATTGTAGAAGTCTATATTTTGATTTCTAATGGTCTAACCTTTTGGAATAGTGACAAATACCTGATCTTTTAGGCCTAGACTTTGATCTAATTTTAGACTTGCTTCTATCTTGTCCTTCCTTTTTCTGTTTATCTTTGCCTCTAACTATAAATCCTTGAGCTGGTGTTTGAGTTTGATGCAGTAGTTGTACTTTCAATCTAAGCTCATTGGATAACAAAGTAGCTTCTACCTCTTCAAGTCTTATAATTTCTCTTCCATAGAGCATGGTAGTGGTAATATACTCAAAGACCTTAGGCAAAGAGTAGATTAGAATCAAAGCCTTGTCTTCTTCATCTACATCGACATCAACATTTGTGAAATCAAGCAGGAGCTTATTATACTCATCCAAGTGATCTTTGAGTGAAGTTCCTTCTGCCATACGAAATGTGTGTAATTTTTTTCTCAAATACAATCTATTGGTCAGGGATTTTGCCATATAGATGTCCAATTTTTTCCATACGCCTTTAGCTATATTTAGATCCACAACATTATGTAGGATTTTATCACTCAAACCTAAAAATAGGATTCTTAGAGCTCTCTTATTAATCTCCTCCTTGTCAGCCTCATTATCTCTTGGGATTGCATCCATACCCTTGAGGGCTTTCGTTATGCCTTAACCAACAAGTATTTCATTCTTATCTCCCATAGTGAAAAGTCTCCTGTGCCATCGAAGATAACCACTTCATACCTTATGGTGGTGGAATGAGAAACATACATCGAATCATTAGCCATTATAGAACTTTGTTGCTTGTCACTAGCTATCCAAGTGCTCTGATACCAATTGTTGAGATCGTGCGCACTAGATTGGATCGATTTAGGCTTGAAATTTAATATTGTATTTATTTGAGGCAATTCATTGAACACATCACAAGCATGAATAAACAAACACAAACAGAACAAAATTTACGTGGTTCGGCAATAGGTGCCTACATCCATAGGGAGGAGGAGTAATTTACTTAATAATCCATCTGAATTAGGTACAATATAGGATACAAAATATCCAAAATAAGAATCACAAGGAAACAACAACATATATCAAATAGAAGGCAACAGAGGTCCAATTGGACCAATCTTTATCAACCTCGATAATAGATCAAGGTAAGAGAATATCTGAGATGAAGATTTTTCTTTTCAACCTCAGCAAAAAATCAAGAAATAATACTGGAATAGTGATGACGAACATCAATAGAAGAAACATGGCGTTCGACAATAACACAGGACACCTATAAAACTAAGGAAAGAAGAAGGCTGAAGATTTTTAGCACCAAAAGAAAGAAGACAAAGAAGAGATCCCCCAGTGTATCAAAAGGATCAAGAGGGGCCTTTGGTGTGCAAAGCTCTAAGCAATCAGAACCATGAAATAAGGGCAATCGTAACTAAGAACCAGGAACAAAACAGAACAAAAGGAACTTTCTTGGCTTCTCATGGAGAGGAGAGGGTTCTGTCCCTTTTAAAGGGAAGCAAAGCCAATAGAAAGCCAAACTCTTCTCTTAGCACTTGGAAACAAATTTTCATCAAAGAAGGATTCCTGTTCGTCTCAAAAGTCTATCGGGAAGAAGATATACCCCTTTTTGCAGAAAAGCTCCTCAAGAATTGAAATTTTTGAGCAACACCTTATTTTATAACACAAAAAATAGAGGAAATTAGAAAGATTGTTTTGTTCAAGGATTGCCGGCCGGAAACCAAGTTCTATTGGTATAGAAAAAGGGTAGAGAGGTTCAATCAATGGGTTTTACGAGTTTTACCTTACGTCTCGTGGATTTTGGTGGTGTTTCTTCAACAGGGCCATCCAAAAATCATAAGCAAGCCAAAGGAAGAAGGACGGTGGAAGAGAGAGGGATTCCGGTGATGGGAGAAGGATAGAGGGTGTCGGGTTCCAAGGAAGGATTTGGCTCCTTTTAAAAAGCGCCAATGGGAGTCCAGTTCTCCCAATGGGAGTCCAGTTCTCCCATCCTGGCTATTTTTTTTTACTAGGTTATTACATTTATGACAAGGCTGTAACCTGCCTCAGACATGAAAATAGCCAGATGGAAAACAAACATGGTCTTGATCTTTGTTGATATCCAACCCCAGTGTCTTATTCTAGTTGTCCGATCTGATTACTCATATATCATGGTAGGAGTTGCCACTGGTGCTCTTTTTATTGGGATTACTAAATGATTAAGGAACAGTATTCATTATTTTTGTGAAATGGAACATCGTTCATAATTAGTAACAATTCAAACAAAAAGCTCGCACGCAAAAAATGATGGCAATACATGAATTGGTAATGCATAGATTGAAGGTGATTATGCTTTATCATTTTCAAGCATAAGTAATATGCAGCTAATCATCCCAAATGGTGCTGATTCCAGAAAATAAGAATAAGGGAAAATCTTCAGAATGATTTTTTCTTGGTATAACATATATGATTTACATAAGAACATCTCAGCAACATGATTCAGAAAAACATAAATAGTAACAGAGGGAAAAAAAAAAATGAAGATCTTATTGGCGGTGCTCTGGGAGAAGTAGGAAAATTAAAGCATCCTTTCGGAAGGTTTGGGATCTAACTCCTCATGGCACTCGTGTGGCACATTTGGAATGAAAGTGACTCTAGAGTCTTCTTGAAGAAAAGGACGCCGCCATGCCTGTTCAAAAAGAAGATCTCATTGGCAGCGATGGAAGTGAGTTTTCTATTGCTGTTAATTGTATCTCTCCTTTTTGGCATTATTTCTCCAAATAAAAGAGAAACTAGTAATTTGACAGATTCTGAAGCTATGCAAGGCTTCCAAGTGTGGTTGTCAATTACCACTTCTGAACTCCATAATTGGTGGCATGTTGCAAAATGAATTTAGTCTTGGAATGTCTGCAGGGAAAGAACAAGACAATTTAGTGACTCTAAAATATTGATGCAAATTCTAAGAAATTTGACAGTCTTCAGCAGGATGCTTATTACAAGAAACAGTTTCTGACATATATATATATATATATATATATTGCCGAGCAAGATCCTACGATTATTGATGAAAGAAATTAGCATGAAATTTGGACAATTATTAAGTGTAAATCTGTAAAGATTTTCATAGGGTGAAAGCAGAAAGAAAAGCAACGAGAAGATGACAAACCAATGAAGCTAGTTCTATTCTGTCGCTTCAGCAATGACCCAAACACGTAGGTTTCCAATCTTAACCGTCTGACAAGTTAAGCAGCAGTAGATCTCTTGCTGTTCTCTCTGCTGTTGGTTTCCTGTACCATTGTTTTTGGATGATTTGCAATGCCTACAATTGTTTCCTCTTCCATTGATGGGCAGATTATTTTGTAATGATTACAACATCTAGGATGTGAACACTCATGCACCAACCAACAATGAAGACATTGGTTGAAAGAGCAGTGACAGAATATAAAGATGGGGCAATTTTAAATATTCATTTTTGCAAATGATACGAACTAATGATGCAACATGGTTTGAAGGTAATATAGTATAATCCAGATGTTATGTAATAAATATATACGAAGGAAAAATGAGTGCCATTCTGTTCATGAAACAATACACTAATGATAGCAAATGATCGAACAGTCTACGGAATGCCTTTGTTCTTGGAATACAATCCAAAGGCACGCAGGAATTCTAGTTTGAGAAAATGATAAATGACAAAGCAAAAAATAATAAGAAATCAAAAAACTTAGATGGCTTTCTGACAGTATAATTCTAGTGACACATACAAACCGAACTCGACTGCACTTTAAAAAGAAAAGATAGAAAGGAAGAAAAAAAGAGAAACTGCGAGATTGTTATGATAATGACAATAAATAGCATACAACAGAAGACCAAATAAATTGAAACAGAAGCAAATATGGGTGTCTTTGTTTACAAATTGAAAGCAAGCACTGTAGTGCTAATTTTTTACTCCTTTCCTTTTATTGCAGGCTCTAGAGCATTGTAAGGCTTTAAAGGCGGTTTGCCATGATCGTCAAGCTCCTTAAAGGTGACAACAGCTGAGCTCCTTGAACGGAAGTGAGGTCTAGGAAGATCTACCTATGGACAAAAAAAAGGAGAAAACCAAATTAGAGATTCCATAATGTAGAAAAAGTATATGAATCTTTGTAATCACTTGCACAGATTTCGTATAGAATGGTGAAATATATGAGAATAAGAAAGCAATCCGGTATATATTTGGATGGATTTAACAATTTTCAAGCAACATGGCAACAGTAATTTTGGAACTTAAAATGTGCATTTTAAGTTAAATTTGCATATAAAAAAATGGAGAAAAAAGAATGTGTCCCGCCCCGAACCCAGCATCTGGATCGAATACGTGATGGCCGCATACTCCTTAAAGTAAGAGTATCCTAAACAATATACAAGGCCTTAAAAATCCACTATAACCTCAAAATTTATAAAAAAAATATTCTAATTCCATTTCGACTGATAAAATTTGCACAAATACTAATTAAATTCGTTCGATTATCCAATCAGAAGTCAATAATACTTTATCTATTTTTCTACTTACTCACGAATCCAAACAATAGCCAATCTTGATCATCCTGCAGCTCTGAGAAAGAAAAAGAGAAATAGGAGGATGAGCTTTACAGCCCAGTAAGAATCTTCATACAACACACTAATATAATATTATAATTTAAAAATAATAATAAGCATAAAGTACTGGCACAAACATGCATCAAGCATATGGTCAAGAAATAGATCATCACATGCCATCAAGAAAGTCTTTTATTCAACAATAATCTCTCTGGACTTAACATTTATTTTCTTTTTTCACAATTCCAGTTTATTAACCCTTTAACCTTCGGTTTTGGACGAATCAAGATCATGCGATGATCTTTTATTCGAATCGATTTTCTATGATCTTCTTCAGATCAAATTATCATGATCTTTCTTGTATCATATTTCTCATGATCTTTTTCGGATTATATTCTCGGATCATATCATTCTCATCTGAATATTATATATTGATTCCATCATATTAATTTCAGTTTATAATATGATCAATACAAGTGTATCATACCCACATAATCATACCATCAATCATTGTTATATATATATAGGCAATATATAATATACTCATGCTGTAAGACCATATAAGAAAATAATAATATTTCAAAAATAACAAGTCCATCAAAATAAATCCAACATTGCAAAACCAAAAATACAATTCTAATAACATACATAATGATGATCATGTATAGAGATTCTTATCTCAATCGATCTCAGACTCAAGTATGGCTATTGAAAACTTGAGGGTATAAATCTCTTATCCTCAAGTTTCTAAATAATATTCTTGATTGAGAAAAGAAATTCAAATCTTTTAGCATAACACTTCCGTTTAAATCATCATGCTTTCGCTGTGCACTCTGATCTAAATCCACTAAATATCTCAGATTTGCTAAATAACTTCCAAAATAATAAGTTAATAATTTATCAAGCTTTCAAATTATAACTCAAGATACAAATTATCCATTAAAATCCAAACCCTATGAATTGCCTCTGTCATATCCTTAGTGATCATAATCTTATGCTCAAATATCACTTAACTCATTTCTTAATGATCTTAAACCTAAGCTCTGATACCATTCTATCATGTCTCGAACCCAGCACCTGGGTCAGATACGTGATGGCCACATACTCCTTAGTGTAAGAGCACTCTAAAGAATATACAAGGCCTTAAAAATCCAGTACAACCTCAAAACTCATAAAAAAAATAATCTAATTCTATTTCAACTGATAAAATTTGTATAAATACCAATTAAATTCTTTCGATCATCCAATCAGAAGTCAATGATGCTCTATCTATTCATCTGCTTACCCATGAATCCAAACTATAGCCAATTTTGATCATCCTGCAGCTCTGAGAAAAAAAAGAAGCATAGAGGAAGAATAAGCCTTACAGCCCAGTAAGAATCTCCATACAATACACCAATATAATATTATAATTTAAAAATAATAATAAGCATAAAGTACTGGTACAAACATGCATCAAGCATATGGTCAAGAAATAGATCATCACATGCGATCAAGTAAAGTCTTTTATTCAACAATAATCTTTTTGGACTTAACATTTGTTTCCTTTTTTAACAATTTTAGTTTATTAACCCTCTAACTTTCGGCTTTGGACTAATCAAGATCATGCGATAATCTTTTATTCGAATCGATTTTTTGTGAAATTCCTCGGATCAAATTGTCATGATCTTTCTCGGATCATATTTTTCATGATCTTTTTTGGATCATATTCTCATACATGAACCCTTAGAAGCTATTCCACATGACGAGGCTAGTCCAAACTATATCATTCTCATCTGATTATTATATGTTGATTCCATCATATCAATTTTAGTTTATAGTATGACCAAGACAAATATATCATATCCATATAATCATACCATCAATCATTGTTACACATATATATAGGCAACATATAATATACTCATGTTGTAAGACTATACAAGAAAATAAAAATATCTTAAATATAACAAGTCCATCAAAATGAATCCAACGTTGCAAAACCAAAAATATAATTCTAATAACATACATAATGGTGATTATGTATAGGAACTCTTACCTCAATCGATCTCAGACTTAAGTATGGCTATTGATCGACCCTTCAATCTACGAACTTGAGATCAAGATATGCCCACTCGACATCTTGTGCAAATAATCGTATCTTACTCGATCCTTGTATAAGGTTTCTCAATAAAAAATCTCAAAACCTTTACAAATGCTCTTTGAAATTTCAAGAAGCCTCTCAGCACCTTTATGACGTTACCAACTCTCTGACACAATAAATGGTTCGTCAATCAGAGTTATATAGACTCCAAAAATTCAAAAATAGTATTCCAGTAGAAAATCTAGTCGTTGGATTGCTATCGGCTACTCTTTGAGCCATCGGATCGCTACTAGTCCATGGAACAGTGCCGTGGACCATGTGAAATGGCAGAAAAATTGAATATTGGTTCACGCGCTCTCCTATAAGTCGGGTGGTCTACGATGGATTGTGCTCCACCTCCTAGGCTGGGTGCCCATGCGGCTTGCTCCGACGTAGCCCATGCGCGCTTGCACGCCTAAGGCGGCCTAGCATGCGACTGGCCCAACACCGCCATGCGCTGCTAGCTTGGGCTGCGCCGCCTATGGGCCCCTTCGGCAGATTCAAGGGCCGGCTATTTCTCTCCGATTTTCTTTTGTGTGTAACTTTTTCGTTTGGATTCTATTTGAGCTGTTCTTGAGCTCGTTGGACTCCATTCATCATCCTGTATCTCATTCTGAGCTTATTGTGGATCGAATCTTAAGATATTTTTTTTAATAATTATTAGGAGTTTTTTTTTCTTCCTTTATGTATGACATATAGGGTGTTGGACTCTTTTGAACTTGGATTATTACGGAATGCGAAGGAGCAAATAGGATCCAACTCAATTAAATTAATTCGGAAAGACTCTGCGCATTGAGTGAGTCAGAGTAGATTGCAAGAATTTAAAGGATAGAATACCATCCACTTCCCTCCTCTGTACCAGATATCGATGTCAAATAACGAACGGTAAGTACAAAAATTGAGTACGTTTTTCTAGAAAAAAATTAAAAAATAAAGAAAGGAGCGCAAGAAGGGAAGGTGACGCACCAATAGAGGCATTTCACCAAGGGATGGGACTGTTGGCACCTCAGCTATGACCTGTGCAGTGTGCAAACCCAAATTGACCAAGAAATTTGGTAACGAAGGTACGTCTTTCATCCATTTCTTCTCTACCTTCTTCCTCTTGTTTGATGATAATTTGCTGGATGTGAGCAATCTTATGCCAGTCCTGGCCTGTCTCCCTATTGCATCGCCTTACTAGTTGGGGACAGTCTTGAATCTCCAAGTATTGGAGTGCGGTGACGTGTTGTAGGCCATCGGGCAGCATTGCTAGCTGAGGCAAGTTGGAGATATGCAGCTCTTGGAGTGCAGTGAGATATCGTGGGCCAATTGGCAGCACTGTTAACTGGGGTAGGTTGGAGATTTGCAGCTTTTGGAGCGTGTTGAGGTATTGTAGGCCATCTGGCAGTATTGTCAGCTGAGGCAAGTTGGAGATATACAGCTTTCGAAGTGCGGTGAGGTGTCGTAGTCCATCTGGCAGCATTGTCAGTTGGGGCAAGTTGGAGATATGCAACACTTGGAGTGCGGTGAGGTGTTGTAGTCCATCTGGTAGCATTGCTAGCTGGGGCAGGTTGGAGATACATAGCTCTTGAAGTGAAATAAGGTATTGTAAGCTATCTGGTAGCATTGCTAGGTTGGGACAATCCATAATTTGAAGATTTTGGAGTGATGTGAGGCCTTCTACCCACTCTGGCAAAGTAGTCAATATATCTGCTCCTTCTATTTTTAAATATCGGAGGGCAGTGAAGAAGGGGGTGAGCAGCTGCTGCTTCCTTCCTTCCATATCTAGACTCAGATTTTTGTTTCTCTTTAAATCAAGGGTTTCTAGTAAGGGCAGGTACGTAATATCCTCGGGCAAACAAGTCAGCTCATCACATCCTTCAATTCGTAGCTTATCAAGGGCGGTTAGGCATTGCAGCCCATCCCACCACCCAGATGATGATGATATGCTACAGCGCTCAATTTCCAGATATTTGAGTTTGGACAACCCTGCAAGGCTGCCTGCTGATAACAGCATCTCATTGCTGCTTGATATTGCAAGAGTCTCCACAGAGCATGGGATGCATGGCTGCATGGTTAATTTTGGGCATGATCCTATGAACAAATTGGTAAGGCGAGGGAAGGATGCCGTCTTTCTTCCTGCCATCGTTGGTTCTGTATGCCATTTTTCCAAATTGGGCATATCTGATAAAGTCAAAGCTTCTAGTGATGGGAATGTGATGCCTCCACCATCCTCATAAAACTCTTCTCCGATTCTCCTCACGGCACGCAGTTCATGCAAATACAGATACTGCAATGAGGGCCATCGACCAAGTGGAAGATGTTGACACCTCTTGAGATCCCAAATTGTAAGATTAACTAGATTGGAGAAAGAAGATGACATCGAATTGGGTAATCTGGTGCCCGTATAATGAAAGATTACCAACTCCTTCAGATTATGGTGAGGTTGGAGGCTTTCAAATACACCCTCTGACACTTCCACTTCAGTAGATGTTGGTTCCTGTTCCTCATCCAAAACTTCGTTCCATTCGAGCTTTAGGTAACTCAGTCCCGTCTTTGCCCTTAGGTTTGCTTGCATGGCTTCATTTGGATCCTTCATATGATGCAAATTTTTGATTACCAACTCACCACGAATAGAGTTCAGATGGTGCAGCTCGGCGATGGAACACCCATTCTCCTGAGCAACAATGAACATCGGCAATGTCTCAAGGTTATTCAACCGGCCCAG
Organism: Cocos nucifera; assembly: GCA_006176705.1. NCBI lineage: Eukaryota > Viridiplantae > Streptophyta > Magnoliopsida > Arecales > Arecaceae > Cocos > Cocos nucifera. Next base: position 1,063,083 of record QRFJ01000283.1, read on the forward strand.
ACCACAAGGTATGCACCTCAAATTGTCACATTCTGTTAGATCTAGGTGTCTGAGGTTGCCTAGATGACTCATACCTTCGGGTAATTCTCGTAGATTGCTGCATTTTTGTAGGTCTAATATTTGCAAATTGTAAAGTCTGGTGATCGAGGTAGGTAATGTTGTCATCTTACATCCCGATACATCCATATATCTAAGGTTGCATAGGTTACCTATACCTTCAGGCAATTCTTTTAGCATGTTGCATTGTCGAAGATTCAATGTCTGCAAACTAGAAAGTTTGGTGATCGACGTAGGTAATGTTGCAATCTTAGTACACCATGATATATTCATATATCTAAGGTTGCATAGATTACCTATACCTTTAGGCACTTCTTTTAGCATGTCGCATTCTTCAAGATTCAATGTCTGCAAATTGTAAAGTTTGGTGATTGAGGTAGGTAGTGTTGTAATATGAAAGCACCCTGATGTATCTAGGTGTCTAAGGTTGCTTAGATTACTTATACTTACAGGCAATTCTTTTAGCTTGTTGCACCAATGAAGATTCAATGTCTGCAAATTGTAAAGTCTGGTGATCGAGGTAGGTAATGTTATAATCTGAGCGTATGATAGGTCAATGAATCGTAGATGTTTTAATCTGCTTATTCTATTAGACAGTTTCACAATTCCACTTGAATTTAAGCCCAATGCACGTAACTGGGTGAAAGTTTTTGCTGCATCAAAGATAAATTCATCCACATCAATGATACTATAATTTTCTGCCTCCAACAAAATAAGCGATCTCAATTTTTTTGCTTCATAAGTTGTCTTTAAATCAATTGGTGGCCCGTAAGTAGATGTTACTGATAGATAACGGCATCCATGTGAAATACTCTTAGCATCCCCCTCCATGACTAAAGCTTCATCCTTTGTGATGGAACATGCAAGATCATGGACTAAATCATGCATCTTACAATGCACTGGATTATTGTACTCATCCATTTGGACATCTTGAAAGAATGACCTCCACAACAGATTATTGAAGTATTTCTTGCCAATATCCTCTGCACTTTGAGAAATATCTGACGTGTCAATGAGTCCTTCAGCCATCCACAACTGAATCAATCCCTCTATTTCAAATACATGATCTCTCGGGAACATGGAACAGTATGTGAAACACCGCTTCAAGTGAGAAGGTAAATGATCATAACTCAACTTCAGTGCAGGGAGAATTCCAATCTCATCTTCAGATAGCTTCCAAAGCTTATTGTTTTTGATAGATAGCCACTCGGCCTTCTCTCTTTTAGAGCTCATCAGACTTCCAAGAGCGTTTGCTGCTAAAGGCAAACCCCCGCACTTTTTAATAATCTCCCGTCCAATTTCCACCAATTCTGGGTTATCTTCTTCCCTCTGAAATCTAAATGCCCTTCGCTTGAACAAACTCCACAAATCATCATCTTGTAACCCTTGCAATTTATGTACTGAGACGGTTCCTATTGTAGATGTACCAGAAGCAACAGTATGAACGCGTGTTGTTACAATGATCTTGCTTCCTAATTTGGCATGTATGAGCAAAGGTTTTAGTTTTTCCCATTCCGACTCCTTATCATTCCATAAATCATCTAAAACCAAAAGAAATCTTTTTGTTCTCAAATTTTCCCGCAAGAAAGATGACATGGTTTCTAAGCTTGAGAAATTTCTTTCTTCCACATGTTCAATCATTTTCTGCATGACCATTTTCAGATCAAAATTTTCACCCACACACACCCACATTAGAAGCTCAAATTGCTTCTCAATCCTATCATGGTGATAGACTGATTGAGCAAGGGTAGTCTTGCCAACACCACCAAGGCCAACTATTATAAGGATTGAGATATTTTTGTCATTGTCTTTGTCAACTAAGAATTCTATGACCTCCTTTTTATCATCATCTCTTCCATAAATTTCAGATTCATTCCCGGATGAAATGGTCTCTCGATCTAGAGTCGTGTCTGAGACAGATCCCTCAGCCAAATGATATCTCAACCTCTCCAATGCAATTTCATCAAACCTCTCCCTGATCTCTTTTATCTTGTGAGCCATCTTATATCGAAATGCAATTGGATTGTTTGAGGAAAAGAAGTCACGCACCTTTCCAGTCATGCCGTCATGTCTCTCCATTCTTCTTCGCAGCGCTTCTGCCTCGAACTCTTCCATCACATCTTCTGCATCGAGAGCTGCATCTCTGAGCTTCCTCAGCCAACCTTGCAGAGGTTTGCTGGTGATGGATTTCCTCTCTGCATCATCGAGCACATCCTGGATTGTTGATAACATGCTCTTCAGCTTCACCATGTCGGTGTGAACACTCCTTGTCTTTCCCAGCTCCTGCCATAACCCAGAGGCCAAATTCTTCACCACCATTTCCACTATGGGTCTAGCAGCTGCTGCACCTAATTCTGCCATGATTTCGGAGGATGGTTGGAGTGACATATCGAAGAAATAACAAAAGCTTTGGTCTTCTCTACTTGCGAGGTCCTGATTTAAATGAATGAAGACTTGTATATGGTGGTTCAATCGTCAACACCGATAATTGAGAAAAGTAGTAGGGGACGTGCTATTGGTGGAGCTCTGGTGCAATATTGAGGAGCCAGCTGGTTTGATGGTGATGGAGTAGACTAGGTCCTGGAGCCAGATAACCATGCGCTCAATGGAATCGATAAGGTTCGGCCAAAAAAATTGCACTTCAAACACCGCTGATGTATTCCAACGAGAACTTATATTTGTGCGGCTTCTTTCTGTTGGTTGTTGTCGGCGTCGGCATATGAGTTACACATCTAAATCTATGTTGGGCGACAACAGAAGGATTGGTTCTATTGTAAATAAATTATACCTCACATATGCACCATATCATCTCATGTCGTTCCTATGGATATTATGGAGTGGGATGATAAATAGAATCTACAAAAATAAGATAAGATGAGATGATTTTTATGATGTATCATAATGGCACACATGATGGTGTAGGATATAATTTTCTTGTGCTCCAATCAGCTAAGACTTGATGAACAGAAACATAAAATTTTGTGTTTTAACTTGACCTAATTAGCCTCTATATTTGTGACCTAGCGTGCTGTGATTTGTCCCGGGAAAAGATATAAGATAATATAATGTATATTCATCGCACCGTCTAGGGACAGGACAGTCTCCGCAAGTGGCTGCTATTCTATATTTTTCTTTTACAAAAATACGACCTTGGGGACACGATACCTGGATGGATGGAGGCTTGACTTTGTCCCACCCAGTTTGAATAACGAGGAAGAAGTGGCCTAGGCAAGAAAATGCAAAGAAAGTTGATAAAGCGTAACTCTAAGGAGTTTAATTTTTTTTTAAATATTAAAATAATTAATAATAATTTATTATATTTTATTTATTTATTTATTTTATTTTTTTAATATGACAGCTGGAAAAGAAAAATAATGAAAGATAATACGAAAAGCAAAACATGATGACTTAAACGAAAGAAGTGGAATTAATTATGGAGCAAAATATGAAACACCAGTTGTTGCAAGGAGGGAGGACAAAGAAGAAGCCACTACCAACGAGGATTGTAATGGTGTATGAGAGAAGGCAATGGTGAGATGATAAAAGAGTGAGGGAGGAGGAAAAAATGAACTAAAAAGAGGAACAGTTACAAGAATATTAGTTATGATTGCTCACATGACAAGACCGAGTTAGCATGCCATGTCAATTAGTATATGGTGTGTAATAAATCATGTATAACAATAGCATTACTACTGTAGTATAGCATCTAAAAAGTTTTATATTAGGTTATGTTGAAATTTTTCTTTGTCATGCAACTTGGGCCCCTATTCAATTTGCAAATGGTTTCTCCAAAGCTCAGCAAGAGGTTTTTAAGAGTGAGGGAGGAGGAAAAAATGAACTAAAAAGAGGAACAGTTACAAGAATATTAGTTATGATTGCTCACATGACAAGACCGAGTTAGCATGCCATGTCAATTAGTATATGGTGTGTAATAAATCATGTATAACAATAGCATTACTACTGTAGTATAGCATCTAAAAAGTTTTATATTAGGTTATGTTGAAATTTTTCTTTGTCATGCAACTTGGGCCCCTATTCAATTTGCAAATGGTTTCTCCAAAGCTCAGCAAGAGGTTTTTATCGGCATTCTCGAAAAGTGCAGCATAAAAATTTTGCTAATTGCTCAGATTGATCATGAGCCAAGTTGGATTAATCCCTTGGTGGATTATATTATCAAAGGAGTTCCAAGCGATCTTGTTGAAGTAAGAAAAATTAAAAGGCATGCTCCATGATATGTTATTCAAGATGATAGATTGTATAAAAGATAATATTCATTTCACCATTGAAAGCTGATTATGCTCTTTGAGAAATCCATAAAAAAATTTGTGGTAGTGACTTAGAGGGCAGGTCATTAGAATATAAGGTTGTTGATGCAGAAACTGATCATCGTCGAAATCAGTTGGAGCGGAGGTGGACGAGATTGCCGTCGGGGACCTACAAAATAAAGTTCCATCCAGAGCTGGTGGGGGGTGGCTCCGGCAGGACCCTTCGACGATCAAGTCAGCTCTGGCCGACAGGAATGGAGTACTCAAAAATGAGTTCCACAGAGCTTAGAGAAGAAGAGGAGAGCTTAAAGCTTAAAGATCAGAGATTAGAGTTAGCGTATCTGGAGGATTCTTTTTATATGCGGAGCTTGATTGACGTTGGTGGCCATATCATCCGACCATGGGCCGCTCGGAGCCGCATAAAGTTCGGTACGGAGGAGAAGGCATTGTCAGGCGGATAGTGACGGCCATGCTGATGGGTCGTGGGCCGCATGAGACTGATTACAGAGATAGTGGTGTCGCCAGTAGTGGTGGCCATGTCATCCGATCACGTCGTCTATGGTAGACTGATGGCGACAGTTCATCCAGATTTGATAGCCGTGGCTCTGAGAAAGTGGGTGTTGATCGGTGGACTTCGGTGTGTATCCATTCCAGAGGAGTTCGGACGAGGAAAGCTTGAAAGGAGTTTGATCGGATGAGTACAGAGAGAGCTCGGCTCTCGCGGAAGTTTGATTGAAGCTCGATCGCTGGAGAGTTCGATCGGTTGAAGGAGTTTGGCTAAGCCCGACCGCTGGAAGTCTGAAGGAGCTCGGCCGCTGGGCAGTTCGACTAAAGCTCGGCCGCTAGGAGTCCGAAGAAGCTCGACTGCTAAGCAGTTCGAAGGAGCTTGGCCACTGAACAGTTCGGCTAAAGCCCCACCACTAAGAGTCCGAAGGAGCTCGGTCGCTAAGCAGTTTGGCCGGCTGTAGGAGTTCGGCCAAGACCCATCTATGGAAGCTCTTCCGTGGTTACCGATCGCATCAGGTTGAGCACCGAAATGGACTTCGATAGAAGCAAAATTTATCCCCAACAATAGTCCTCCCACTTCCGAGTTCGAAACTCGAAGGAAGGGAGTGCAGAAAAGACGACTGTCGAAGTCATCTTCTAGGCTCCGTGCTGGTTCAGGTTGAAGCTCAGAGGAGATTCCATCTCCAGCTAAAGTTGGCACGGTTGCTCGGGGGAGATCTTATCTCTGACGAGGTTGTCTCCGATCTTATCTCTGGATGAGGTTGACTTGGGGGCTCGAAAGAGATCTCATTTCTAACTGAGGTTGTCTTTGATCTCATCTCCAGCCGAGGTTGACTCGGAGGCTCGGGAGAGATCTCATCTCTAACCGAGGTTGCTGCGGACCTTTGGGGGAGATCTTATCTCCTACGGCTGAGGTTGATGCTGATGCTCAGAAGAGATCTTATCTTCAGTCGAGGTTGATGGAGATCCTATCTCCTATAGACTTCGGAGCTCGGATTTAGACTTTGTTCGCGTTAGGACGAGGTTCTCCTTCTATTCCTAACAGGCTGTGACGGCACATAAGGGCGGACTTGGACTTTGCTCGCATTAGGATGAGGTTCTCCTCCTGTTCCTAACTAGCTGTGGGGGCACATAAGGATGGCTGTCAGGGTCTCTCCCTCCATCTCATCTAAAATGAATGAGGCCTTCGACTTTGCTCGCAT
>QRFJ01000283.1:1069138-1109956 GCA_006176705.1 Cocos nucifera
GACCACTCGAGTAGTCATTAGAAAAGTCTACCTTCTCGTCAATGACTGACTCGATGCTACAGTAGTGTGTCTGATTCTTTGACCTGAGATGCATCGGCAGTTCACCTTGAGGATGTTATAGTTTGACTACACCATTACTCGGTCTCCTAGCCATATGGAACCCTGAGGTGTATGTTGGCTATAGCATGTTCATTGTAGGAACTGGATTATATCAAGATGGGATCTATCTACCTCGGTGGTAGAGGAGCAGCCCTATGATAATCATGAGAATCAAGTCCTGAAGCCCATGGCCATGGCAGAGTGAAATAATAGAAAGAGTTTCTATTTAGGTTTTCATATTGGACTCGAATCGAATGATTATATCATATGACAGAGACTAGGGTTTGACGAGTTTACCTTAACCCTAATCTGATTGAAGCTCAAGATAGAAGAACTTAATCACACAGGTAGCTGCACCAAGAGGTTCGCATTCAGCTCTGATGGGTTGCCACCATATACTGCTAGGTGTCACTGGTGGATTTTGGGAGCAATTAGAATGATTTAGATGATCGATCATTCTAGCTATTCGAATCAGAAGAGTTCTGATCCATCGAAAGGAGTTTCGATGATGTCTATGATAGAGATCATGACATATCCCATTACCATACAGAACTGAACCTAACTGGGTCACACAAATAAGGGTTTGAATATGATGATCATCAATTGAACTGATCTAGTTCAATTGATCTGAATGAGATTCAATTAGGTTCAAGAAAATCGTGCTAGCACTCGATTGAACCTAACGTTCTTCTTTTACTATCACAAATAAGTTGTCTTGACTGAGCCATAGGAGTTTGTGCTCAATTAGAGGCCTTCATATGGTCTAACTGGAGGTTGTCCAAGTTAGAGAAGGTTGTCTTATTTTATAAGACATGACCTGCCATTTTTGGTCACCTACCATTTTTGATCCTTTGACTTTGGTCAAAAGTTGACCTTTGATTGGTCAAATGTTGACCATAGATACTTTGACTTTTGTCCACGTGTCATGCACCTATTGGAGAACTGGTGGGGGCCTGTCTCCCTGCCAGAACCTGGCAAGGAGGAGGGCGCACGCCACCCTAGGCGTGCGCCTAAGTTGGAGGCGCCTTGGAGTCCTTATTGGACAAGGACTCCACCTCCCTTTTGGATTCCAATCAGAGTTCTACTAAGAATTCAGTTTGACTGGTCTTAGGCACCCTCTAAGGAGGAATCCAAGGGTCTCTATTCCAACCAATCAGATTTAGATCTGATTTCACAAAGGGTTGTGATTGGTTGAGAGGAAGAGGAGTTGGATCACGCTTAGTCTATAAATAGACCTGCGCCAATAATGCTAAGTAGATGATCAATAGACTATATTCTCAAATCCGCAAGGACGATCTCTCCCTCTTCAATCATGATTTTTCCATACCCAAGGCTGCCTCCCCTCATTCCTCCATGCCTAAACTTCTCCTCTTCTCCTCTCCACGTCCAAAGGGTTTTGGACTTAGGTTGGTGCGTTCCAGATCAAAGAAAGGTCGAATCAAAGAGAGCTGCACTGCTGCAAAAGAGACACTGCAGATCTTCAAAAGGTTTTGAAGATCCTCCAGATCAATCCAAATCTGATTTTGGAGGCGGTGATAGAGAAAAGAGATACTCCATATCCACACCTGAGTGGATACCGATAGAGGTCAGGCGCTTGCGTGGCTAGATCCAGAACCTTCCACTGCAATCAGGATCATCTACAGGGTAATAGGATTACCCGAATCAGGTAAATTAAATTTGATTTAATTTATCTTATTTTATTTTATTTATTAAACTAATAAGAATCAGATCTAAAATATATCAAAATCTGATTGGGATCAAGAGAAAAATTTTTGAAATATATCTCTTGATCTGATCAGATCTAGACGAACCTGGATCGGAAAATCAGGATTTTCCTTCAATAAGATCTCTTCCGAGCGACCGTGGATAACCTCGATTAGAGATAAGATCTCTCCTAAGCGACCGAGCCAACATTGGTCAGAGATAAGATCTCTCCCAAGCTTCGAAGATCCTCGTCCGCTGTCCATTAGGAACAGGAGGAGAACCTCGTCCTAACGCGAGCAAAGTCGAAGGCCCCGTTCACAAAGGATGGGATGGGAGAGAGGCCCTGACAATGGTCCTTATGTGCCCCCACAGTCCATTAAGAATAGAGGAAAAATCTCATACTTCAGATAGACAGAAGACATGGTTTGGGAAGATACAGTTGAGCCGGCTTAGCTTCTAACTGAGCCAGCTCGATGGTGGTGAACAGATCTAGACAAATTTTCTGTTTGGTCTTGGATTGGATCTAATCTAAGGGATCTTAAGGCCTGGTAGAGAGGTCATTAGGTAGCTAATTTATATATTGGGCTAGGTCTTTAGTCCAGTGGATGAGAGCATGCAAGATATGGGTTTACATGGACTTGGGTGAGTGTTTTCATGTATAGGTTAGCCAAGGAGAGTTTTTTTTGGACTGAGTCGTGTTGACTCAGGGTGTCTATATATATACTTGTATATGTAGATTACAGATAAGAAAATGAATTGAATTCCTTTTTTTCCTAAAATTTTAGCTTTCTCTCTTTCTCACTTTGCTGTCATCTCATCTTCTTATCATCTGATCTTTATCTTTCTTGCTATCATCTCCAACTTGCTTCCTCAGAGTTGGTAGAAGGTACAAAAATTTTTACAAGTTCGGGAATAATTCATTACAGGTCCCAGGTTTATTGGGTCTGGATACTATATATCCAGATCCTACCCATTTATATTATGGTTTATTGAATCTGGATTTGGGTTTGGGTAAATGGGTTCAATGCTAGTACCAGATGCGGATCCATCGAATAAATACCCATGGGTCTCGGGTCCAGACCCGATTCGTTGATAGCTGTAATCCGAACTAGATAGCTGATGTAGTGAAGGTTAAAAAGACAAGTGAAAAATAAAGAATCTGCATCGATTTTACCGACCTCAATAAGGTTTGCCCAAAGGATAGCTTTTCTTTACCAAAAATTGATCAACTGATTGATGCAACATCATGGCATAAGCTGCTAAGCTTTATGGATGCCTTCTTTGGTTACAATCAAATCAGGATGGCCCTTGAAGATGAGAAAAATAGGGCATTCATCACCGACAAAGGTTTATATTATTACAAAATGATGTCTTTTGGTTTGAAAAATATAGGTGCTACCTATCAGCACCTAGTAAATAAGATCTTCAAGCACCAAATTGGTCGCAACATGAAACTCTATGTCGACGACATGCTTATCAAAAGCATAGAAGCAGATCAGTATATTACCGACTTAGAGGAAGTCTTTGGAGAGCTTCATAAACATCAAATAAAACTCAATCCCAATAAGTGTGCTTTTAGAGTTACAGCTAAAAAATTTCTTGATTTTCTCATGATCCAGAGAGGAATAGAAGCCAATCTCGAGAAAATCCAAGCATTACTTGAGAAGAAGCCTCCTAGCTCCATAAAAGTGTAGGAACCAAATCTAGGATTTTAGGACTAGATCTTAAAACTTTTTTAAGATCAGGTAGCGATAGACTGGAATAAATCAAAATTTATTCATAAAATTAGAAAAGATTCTAGATCTAAGATCTTATTATATGATTATGGCATGAGGTTAAATAAAAAAATAAAAATATAAGAAAGAAGAAAAGATATTGATTACATCAACATAGATCTACACTAGATCTATTATAGGTATGTAACAAAGGATCATATCCATATTACCTGCATAAGTTAGACATTCTAACTTACTGATCCAGGCTTAAAGATGAAGTTCTAAGCCGCACATATATCCGATCTCTAAAAGATGTCCACATGAATTCACGAATTTCGATCAAATGTTCGATCTTCGAAAATCAGTATAGTATGCTGATAAGTGGTAAAAATATACTAATAAAAATATTAAATTATAAAATAAATTAATCTATTTTTAAAAAATTGATACTTTTATTAATCTTATATAGGAGAAAAGGCCATCGATATGAAGATCTTATTTTTCTGAATCAGATGAAATAAATTTCAAGCAAAATGGACTTCAAACGAGTCCAAAATTGATTTTTTTTAAAAAAAGGGCCGGTTCGATTCAAATCGGTTCAGAAAAATTGGCTTAGCAGACCACCCAGCCCAACCATGCTCAAAACCAGACCGACTGCCTGCTGACATCAGAATTTTTCATGGCGCATGGTGGACCGTTATAGAGGGCATTTTGGGGATTTCATAGGGACAAGCGCGCTCCAATTGACTGAAGGAAGCGGCGGTCCATGCAATATCGAGCTCGTGCATGGTCTACAGAGGATAATCTAGGAATTCTATCTGATCCGACAAACATTGTTTACTAGGATTTAATCGAATGGCTGAAATTTATGCGCTGACGAATGGTGGATGCAGCTCCTGGTCGAGATCCAACGGTTAAGGTTCATCCCAATTTTTAACTAAGAATCTGAAGCTCTCCTATGCACGATCTGACGGTCCAGATTCGATCTTCAAGGCTGATCCAATGGTCCAATCAAATTCGGACTTGATTTGGGTTTTTAAATTAATTTTTGAGTGATTTCTGGCCCGTTTGATCATCATCCAATGGTCAGAATGATCCAGAGTTGTGTTAGAAGTTTTAAACCCAATTCTTCTAGGATTTTTTAAGGGATTTCGATAAAAGTTGGTCTCTTTAGTCTATTTAAGGACCTTGTTGCTGTTGCTGCCGAGATTGTTGGGAGAGAGAGAGTTTTAAGAGAGAGAGAGTTGGGAGAGAGAGTTTTAAGAGAGAGAGTTTTGAGAGAGGGAGTTGGGAGAGAGAGTTTTAAGAGAGAGAGTTGGGAGAGAGAGAGTTTTAAGAGAGAGTTTTGAGAGAAAGAGTTTTAAGGGAGAGAGAAGAGAAAGGGCTTCTATTTTTTTTATTATTTTCTTCTTCTTTTCTTCTTCCGATAATTAGGACATCGATCAAGGGGCTTTTCTTCTTCTTCATCGAGTTTTCCACACTAAAAGCAATGGACAACCAATTTCAACAATCAAATAGTCTAATTTCTTCATGCTTTTTATTTTATTTATTATTTTTGAACTTGTTATCATAAACTAAGTTTTTTTTACTAAGGCTAAGATGTAGTCACTCTTTTGATGCAATATTCAGTATGATTTATTTTTAATTTTAAATTTTATTCATGAAAAGTATATAAATCTGATCTTAATGCTTTTAGATTACTGATCATCTTCTAATTGATCTGATGAACATAGATGTTACGAATCAAGTACATCTATGTTATTGTTTCTTGATTATATACCTTGTATTATGAATCAAATTAGAATTCATATGCATGTAGAAATTTTAGTGCACTTCGGACGCAGTGTATTTTAATTAGAAGGTTTCATAAAACTTAATGCATTGATATTTATTTAAATTACACCTGGACCAAAGGGTAATTAATAAATATTGATAGTTTTGCTGTGCCTGGACCAAAGGATAGTGAATATACTAGGAGACTCCACCATTACATAAAATAAAATTAATCTAATAATCTGAATATTGTATTGACTGAGTTGGTGAATTGATTGCCTTAGTAACCCATTGCTCTTAAGTTTAAAATCCTAATAATTACACTCTCTCTATTTTCTTAAAATTTTTAATTATTTCTTTATTTTGTTCTTTAATTTCTTATTCTCATAAACTGATCTTCTAAATAAAGCATAGAAAAGAGCTTTTCAGTACTTATTTTTCAATCATCTAGGAACGATACTCTACTCACTTTATTATTTGATCGATTGATGCACCTGCCATAGCTATAGATTAGCATGCATCAAGTTTTTGGCCATTATCGAAGATTGTGTTTAAAACAATATTGAAATTTTGATCCTAGCTTTACTTTAAAATTTTATTTTTAATTTTTATTCTTATTTTATTTTTAAAAAAAATTATTCAGTGCATGACACGTACTGGACATAGTAACTTACTACCTTTAGATCTAGAAATTGAAAGAACTATCAGAAGACTACAATAAGAAAGAAACATGACAGCTGAAGATCCTAATGACATCAATCTAGGATTGGATATGGAAACCAAGGGACAGCATAAAGCTATTTGAGCAGTACATCATCCATTAAATGATTACATCACACCATCTATAGCCGATGCAGCTTCGAGCATTAGGAGACCGTCTGTGCGAGTAAACAACTTTGAAATAAAATTGGCAATGATCCAGATGATTCAATCAACTGTCTAATTCAGTGGAGACATGCATGATGGTTCAAATGCTCATATTTCTAACTTTTTTGAACTTTATGATACTTTTAAAATTAATAGAGTGTCGGATGATGCTATTAGATTATGATTATTTCTTTTCTCTTTATGGGATAAAGCTAAAAGTTGGCTTCACTCTCTTCCTGCAGGTTCTATCACAACTTGGGATGTCCTAGTCCAAAAATTCTTAGCCAAGTACTTTCTACCTTCCAAGACTGCCAAGATGCGCAACGATATCACTTCTTTTATGCAGATGGACATGGAGACACTATATAAGGCTTGAGAGCATTTTAAGAAACTGCTGAGGAGATGTCCCATCATTGTCCACCATCTTTACCACCATATTAGTAAAGATCTAAGCCACATTCACCACTATTGTCTGCTACTTCCCTTTTCCTCCCAAATTTCTCTGGCCATATTTCAGATGGATTCATACCCACTAGCTTTTTGCCGTAAGGCAACTGTTTGTGAAAATGCCTAAGAAAGCTGTCTTTATACTGAAAGAGAAATCCTGATTTTTCGGTCCAGGTTCGTTCAGATCTGATCAGATCAAGAGATATATTTTAAAAATTTTTCTCTTGATCCCAATCAGATCTTGATATATTTCAGATCTAATTATTATTATTTTAAAAATTAAAATAAAATTAGATAAATTAAATCAGATTTAACTTACCTTGATATGGGTAATCCTATTACCCATTGATGATCCTGTATGCAGCGGAAGGTTCTGGATCTAGCCACGCAAGTGCCTGACCTCTACCGATATCCACTCAGACTGGATTTGGAGATCCTCTTCTTCTCTATCATGTCTCCAAAAATTAGATCTGGATCTGATCTGGAGGATCTTTAAAACTCCTTTTGAAGATCAGCAGTCATCTTTTGCAGCAGTGCAGCCTTCTAGCTTTAACTCATCTTTCTTTGATCTGGATCGCACCAACCAAGAGTCCAAAACTCCTTTTGGATGTGGAGAGGAAGGAGAGAAGGTGGTTTGGTGTGGAGGAAGAGGAGAAAGGCAGCCTTGGGGCGTGGGGTTTTGTGATTCAGATCCAATCTGAGTTGGGCGCAGGGTCTTATTTATAGACTAAGCGTGATCCAACTCCTCTTCTTCCCAACCAATCACAACCCTTTGTGAAATCAGATCTAAATCTGATTGGTGAAAATAGAGTCCCCTGGATTTCTCCTCAGAGGGCATCTAAGATCAGTCAAAGTTGGTTCTTAGGAGAACTCTAATCGAAATCCAAAAAGGAGATGGAGTCCCTGTCCAACAGGGACTCCTAGGCGCCTCCAACTTGGGCACACGCCAAGGGTGGCATGCACCCTCTTTCTTACCAGGTTCTGACAGGAGGACAGGCCCCCACCAGCTCTCCAATAGGTGTATGACATATGGTTAAAAGTCAAAGTATCAATAGTCAATATTTGACTAGTCAAAGTTAGACTTTTGACCAAAGTCAAAGAACAAGAAATGGCAGGTGATAAAAAATGGCAGATAATATCTTACAAAATAAGACAAACTTTTCTAACTTGGACTAACTCCAGTCAGACCATATGAAGGCCTTTGATTGAGTACAAACTCCTTTGGCTCAATCAGGACAACTTATTTATGATAGTAAAAGAAGAACGTTAGGTTCAATCGAGTGCTAGCACGATTTCCTTGAACCTAATTGAATCTCATTCAGATCAATTGAACTGGACCAGTTCAATTGATGATCACCAGATTCAAATCCTTATTTGTGTGACCCAGTTAGGTTCAGTTCTGTATGATAATGGGATATGTCATGATCTCTATCATCGATATCATCGAAACTTCTTTCGATGGATCAGAACTCTTCTGATTCAAACAGCTAGAATGATCGATCATCTAAATCATTTAATTAATTGCTCCCACCTAGCAGTATATGGTGGCAACCCATCAGAGCTGAATGCGAACCTCTTGGTGGAGCTACCTGTGTGATTAAGTTCTTCTATCTTGAGCCCCGATCAGATTAGGGTTAAGATAAACTCGTCAAACCCTAGTTTCTGTCATATGATGTAATCATTCGATTCAAGTCCAATGTGAAAATCTAAATAGAAACTCTTTCTATTATTTCACTCTGCCATGGCCATGGACTTCTGGACTTGATTCTCATGATTATCATAGGGCTGCTCCTCTACCACCGAGGTAGATAGATTCCATCTTGATGCAATCTAGTTCCTACAATGAATATGTCATAGCCAACATACACCTCAGGGTTTCATATGACTAGGAGATCGAGTAATGGTGTAGTCAAACTATAACACCCTCAAGGTGAACTGCCGATGCACTTCAGGTCAAAGAACTAGACACACTACTGTAGCATCGAGTCAGTCATTGACGAGAAGGTAGACTCCCTAATGACTACTCGAGGTGGTCACGCTCAGTGCCCTCGTTCTCTAACGAGTACCTGTACTCTCGCTCCGGTGTCTTCATACCATAGACTCAAGACTCATCTACTAAAGAAGCGATTGTACACCAACCTTTCGGATCAATCACCATCCTCGTGATGATCCTATGGTCAGGAGCATTTTATGAGTTAACAATGATTATTCATGTCTTAAATTTTCAACTCTTGAAAATATGAATTATCATTACCATTAACTCAAAGGATGTATCATAGACACTTAATACACATATGTGATAGAAAATAACCAATTTTATTGATGTTAGTCAAAATTATAATTTTGCCCTTAGAAGTGTATTACAAGTGTCAGCCAATTCTGGCTTCTAAGGCACATATATCTAACAATCTTTCACTTATCCTAAAGCCAATTGGCTACAAGTCTAAGTCCCATCTTCTCAAGATGGGCTTCGATCTTCTGTTGGCCCAATGGCTTTGTAAGTGGGTCTGCCACATTGTTTGTGGAGTTGACTCTTTTGATCTTAAGATAACCCTTTTCAAGGTAATCGCAGATGAGGTGGTATCACCATTTGCTTGGAACTCTTTCAGCTGACAGCACCACTATTGCATATAAACAGACTCCCAGATGTCGACTTTCGATCATCTACATCGGACATGAAATCTGAGTCGGTGTATCCCTGGACTTGGAGTTCTCCATTACCAAAGATCAACATCATATCCTTAGTTCTTCTCAAGTACTTAAGAATATATTTCACAGAAGTCCAGTGTTCTTCATCTGGATTTGACTGATATCTGCTTGTGACACTCACAGCATGGGCTATATCAGGTCGTGTATATAGCATGGCATACATGAGGCTCCCTATTGCAGAATCATAAGGGATCTTGCTCATGCGTTCTATTTCCTCAGGTGTGCTGGGGCACATCTTCATGGAAAGATGAATACCATGTCTGAAGGGTATTAATCCCCTCTTAGAGTTGTCCATACTAAATCTTTTAGTACTTTCTCTATATACATCTTCTGTGAAAGTCCTAGCATCCTATTTGGTCTATCCCTATAGACCTTAATTCCTAGAATAAAGGATGCTTCACCTAGGTTTTTCATGGAGAATTCCTTGGACAACCATAATTTGACTGTTGTTAACATGGAAATATCATTTCCAATAAGGAGGATGTCATCCACGTACAATACGAGGAAGAGAACAGTGCTCCCACTGACCCTTTTGAAAACACATGGTTTCTCTTCATTTTTGATGAAACCAAACGTTTTGATCACATCATTGAAATGAGTGTTCCAGCTCTGAGATGCTTGCTTAAGTTCATATATGGACCTTTGCAGTTTGCAAACCTTGTGATCAGCATCACTGAATGTGAAACCTAGCAGCTGTTCCATATAGATATCTTCCTCAAGATATCCATTCAAGAATGCCATTTTCACGTCCATTTGCCATATTTCATAATCGAAATAGGCTGCAACGGCAAACAATGTGTGGATGGATTTTAGCATAGCCACTGGAGAAAAGGTATTCTGATAGTCAATGCCTTTGCGTTGACTATAACCTTTTGCCACTAGTCTAGCCTTGAATGTCTCCATATTTTCATCTGCACCAATGTTTCTCTTGAAGATCCATTTACACCCAATAGGTACTATACCTTCTGGTGGATCTACCAAGGTTCAGACTTGGTTTGAGTGCATCGAGTCAATTTCTGACTGCATTGCCTCTAGCCATTTCTTGGAGTCGATATCTGATATCGTCTTGTTGTAGGTTTTGGGATCATCACCATGAGCACCATTGCCTACGAGGAACGTTTTCTCTACTTTCTCTAAAATAATACCTAAGTATCTTTCAGGAGGATGGAAAACTCTTTTCGATCTACGAGGTGGAGGAGGTAGTGTTCTTATTGGCTCAACCTAATTTAGTTTCAATTGGTCCTTAGCTCGTTGTACTTGTGAGACTTTCTCATCAAGCTTGATCTGCCTTTCAATGCCGCTATCTTGAATAAACTATTTTTCAAGAAAGATAGCATGCCGACTCACAATCACATTATGGTCTTCTGGAATGTAGAAATAGTATTCTAATGACTCTTTAGGATATCCTATGAATCGAGCTCTAAAGAACCTAAACTCTAACTTGTCCGTTTGTTATCTTTTGACATGAGCCGAACAATCCCAAATTTTGAGATGACTCAGACTTGGTTTCTTACTGTGACATATCTCATATGGTGTGGTAGGAACGGTCTTAGAGGGAACCCTATTCAGTAGATAAATTAAAGTTAACAATGAATGTCCTCAAAAAAAATCAGAAGGTCTGTGTAGCTCATCATGGATCGGACCATATCCAATAGAGTCCGATTTCTCCATTCTGAAACTCCGTTGAGTTGAGGTATTCCTGGTGGAGTCCATTGAGAGACTATGTCATTTTTCTTGAGATAGTCTAGGAATTCCTGGCTAAGGTATTCACCTCCTCGATCTGATCGAAGAATCTTAATGGGTTTTTCAGTTTATTTTTCTACCTCATGTCTGAATTCTTTGAACTTTTCAAAAGCTTCAGACTTGTGTCTCATAAGATACACATACCCGTACCTAGATAGATCATCGATAAAGGTAATGAAGTAGACAAAGTTGCCTCTAGTCGGTACATCAAATGGGCCGCACACATCAGTATGTACTAGGGCAAGGAGATCTGTGGCCCTCTCCCCATGTCCAACAAAAGAGAGTTTAGTCATTTTGCCTTGAAGACAAGATTCACAAGTTGGATATGAATCGGAAGTCAATGGACTCAATAGCCCATTTTTCTCCAATTTGTTGATCCTATCTTTTGCTATATGACCTAATCTTAGGTGCCATAGATATCCGTCATTTGGACTATCCCTAGGTCGTCTGGCATTCACGTTTTGCTCGAATAACGAGTATACCTCCAGAAGGACCTTCCTTCTTGTTCTTCAGGGTGGTCAGGTAAGTAGGGCAGTTCCACTTCCAGTGGCCATTGCTGTTGCAATGGAAATACTTTCCTTTGACATCGACCTTTTTCTTCGGCTCTGCCTTCTTCTTCTTGGCTCCTTCCATCTTCTGCTTTTTCACAGACTTCTATTTCTTTCCATAAGACTTTCTTTTGGAAGAAGTCCGTTCCATAGCAAGAACTGAGCCTTTAGAACCTTTCATAGAAAGCTCAGCAGTAACCAGTATATTCATTAATTCGGCCAAGGAATTTTGAAGTTTATGCATGTGATAATTCATGATGAATTGCCCATATGCATCAGTCAAGTATTGTAGAATAATATCATTCTGCAGGTCCAAGTCTAACTTCACACCGAGCTTCTCAAGCTCTTCCATGTCCTTGATCATTGTCAGATAGTGATCTTGGACTGACTGCCCATCACGTGTCTTAGCCTTAAAAAATTATTTCGTGACTTGATATTTGGCTGCGTGACTCTGTTCACCAAATATCTCCTGCAGGTGAGCCAATATTTGGTGAGCAGTCTCGATTTCTTCATGTTGGCGCTGGAGCTCATCAGACATCGAGCCCAATATATAATATCTGGCCTTATTATTTTCATCTATCCACTTTTTTAGAGACGCTCTCTGTTCAATGGATGGATGGACTGGTAAGGTGGGAGGCTCCTGATCCAGTACATGGGTTAACTTCTCGAAACCTAAAACTATTTTATAGTTCCTAAGCCAATCTTTGTAATTAGGTTCAGTCAGTCTATGTGTGTCCAGGATACGTGCCAATGGGTTTGACGCAGATATTTTCCTATAGAGAGTCAAAGATTCTAGTTAGATATTATAATTTTGACTTGACCAATTTATTTAAAAATTTTATTTTTAAATAAATTAGCTCCCACTATTTTTTTGGATCCTTACACTCCCTCTGTAGAGATGCAAAAATCTGTACGATTAATGATTTTTAGTGGGTGGTGTCTCACCAACTGACTCATCATCTCACCTAACAGTTATTGGTGATGGGTTAGCTAATGAGCGAACAACTCTTGTTCAATGATTCTCTAATCATGGTGCACCCAAACTTGGTCTCTAATTCATGAATCTCACCGTATCCAAAATATTGATCCACTCCTTAGTTAAGTCAGACCCACCATTTGTATAGACTGGATTCCTAATTGAGTCTCTCACCGTATCCAGAATATTGAGCCCAACTCATCCTCCAGCCCATAGCATCCAATGCCTAATAGACATGGTTGCATCTTTTCGGTGCAACTGAGCCACTATTTTCAGTCGAGAACAATCAACCCCGGGAAGGGCCCACACATCTACAATGGTGGAAGACCTCAGACTTAATCTTTTCTTAGGGAGAATTGATTCAGGTCTCATTAAACTAGACTTGTCATAGTCATAACAATTATGACTAACCTAGTGGCATGGGTTAGCTCGGATTATCGACCACCTCAGATCAGAACTATGTCAATAGATATGGCTGGTAAGTGAGACCGATGGAAGGAATATGCCATTAACTTGTACAAGAACGCATTCAGATCGTGTAGCTTTTAATTAAAAATCAGTCGGTCGTATGTGCCAAACTTATCTTAGACACCAAATTGTTGAGCTAGAACCAATTGGGTTAGCCTATAATCTAGACTCTAACCTCTGAGCCTAATTAGGTCTTGCTTGATCGTGACTCGATCTTAACCCAGACTTAATCCTATTAGGCTGGTCAATTTAAGCATTGTTGATCCCATCTAACCAACTCTTGATTCGATTTGATCAACCGCTTAGACCTAATTGAGCTACCCAAGTCCGAACCCAGTATTATGAATATGTCTTAGATCTGAAATTCTCAATTTTAGATTTAATTGATATTCCATAATCTTAATTTTTAATTAAGTAGGGTTCATAAATAAAATATGCATAATAAATCCTAGGGTTTCAGGATCAAGAATTTTGCAGAAAGTAAGTTTTGGATTTCTGATTAAGGACGAACACGCAGCACCCCTACACATCATAAGAACATCCCATCGAATGGAAAGAGAGGGCCTTTAAATTCTTCTTCATTCTTATGATCGGACGGCCAAGAGGAACGCCTTAATCAGGAACATGCAATACTACAAAATAGTTTTAGATCTATATCATATATCTCATATATAAATTAGATCTAATCATGGCATATTTTGCATACATCTCATGTATCGAATCATGCATATTTTTAGATCTAAATTATCTCATAATAATCTAAAAAATTAGATTTAAATTGATCTAATCAAAATAAAAATAAATTCTAATCTAGATAATTGATCATTATGTAGAACTATTCTACAACTAGTCTAGACATGCATGTATCATATCTCATATGATATTTAAAATTAAATAATTTTTATTTGCTATTTTTTAGATATTATTATAATTATTATAATATCAAAAAATAATAAATAAATAGATCTAAAATATAATTTAATCAAATTAAATTAAAAACATGCAAGACTATTCTATAGAACTATTCTATTTTAGAACTAGTCATGCATATTTTCTAATCTTAGGTCTAAATCATTTAATTTTAATTTTTTCTAATTTCAGATCTGATCACATCTCATATGATATCTAAAATTATTTATTTTCTAATTAAAATAAATTTAAAATTAGATCTAAACACTTTTAGAACCTTGCTCTAATGCCAGTTGAAGGAGAAATCCTGATTTTTCGGTCCAGGTTCGTTCAGATCTGATTAGATCAAGAGATATATTTCAAAATTTTTTTTCTTGATCCTAATTAGATCTTGATATATTTCAGATCTGATTATTATTATTTTGAAAATTAAAATAAAATTAGATAAATTAAATCAGATTTAACTTACCTTGATATGGGTAATCCTATTACCCATTGATGATCCTGTATGCAGTGGAAGGTTCTGGATCTAGCCACGCAAGTGCCTGACCTCTATCGATATCCACTTGGGTTGGATCTAGAGATCCTCTTCTTCTCTATCACATCTCCAAAAATTAGATCTGGGTCTGATCTGAAGGATCTTCAAAACTCCTTTTGAAGATCAGCAGTCGTCCTTTGCAGCAGTGCAGCCTTCTAGCTTTAACTCGCTTTTCTTTGATCTGGATCGCACCAACCAAGAGTCCAAAACTCCTTTTGGACGTGGAGAGGAAGGAGAGAGGGTGGTTTGGCATGGAGGAAGAGGGGAGAGGCAGCCTTGGGGCGTGGGGTTTTGTGATTCAGATCCAATCTGAGTTGGGCGCAGGGTCTTATTTATAGACTAAGCGTGATCCAACTCCTCTTCTTCCCAACCAATTACAACCCTTTGTGAAATCAGATCTAAATCTGATTGGTGGGAATAGAGTCCCCTGGATTCTTTCTTAGAGGGTGCCTAAGATCAGTCAAAGTTGGTTCTTAGGAGAACTCTAATCGGAATCCAAAAAGGAGATGGAGTCCCTGTCCAATAGGGACTCCTAGGCGCCTCCAATTTGGGCACACGCCAAGGGTGGCGTGTGCCCTCTTCCTTGCCAGGTTCTGGTAGGGGGATCGGCCCTCACCAGCTCTCCAATAGGTGTGTGACATATGGTCAAAAGTTAAAGTATCAATAGTCAACATTTGACCAGTCAAAGTTAGACTTTTGACCAAAGTCAAAGAACAAGAAATGGCAGGTGACCAAAAATGGCAGGTAATGTCTTACAAAATAAGACAATCTTTTCTAACTTGGACTAACTCTAGTTAGACCATATGAAGGCCTCTGACTGAGCACAAACTCCTTTGGCTCAGTCAGGACAACTTATTTATGATAGTAAAAGAAGAACGTTAGGTTCAATCGAGTGCTAGCACGATTTTCTTGAACCTAATTGAATCTCATTCAGATCAATTGAACAAGATCAGTTCAATTGTTGATCACCCGATTTAAGTCCTTGTTTGTGTGATCCAGTTAGGTTCAGTTCTGTATGGTAATGGGATATGTCATGATCTCTATCATCAACATCATCGAAACTTCTTTCGATGGATCAGAACTCTTCTGATTCAAACAGCTAGAATGATCGATCATCTAAATCATTCTAATTGCTCCCAAAATCCACCAATGACACCTAGCAGTATATGGTGGTAATCCATCAGAGCTGAATGCGAACCTCTTGGTGCAGCTACCTGTGTGATTATGTTCTTCTATCTTGAGCCCCGATCAGATTAGGGTTAAGGTAAACTCGTCAAACCCTAGTTTCTGTCATATGATGTAATCATTCGATTCAAGTCCAATGTGAAAATCTAAATAGAAACTCTTTCTATTATTTACTTTGCCATGGCCATGGACTTTTGGACTTGATTCTCATGATTATCATAGGTCTGCTCCTCTACCATCGAGGTAGATAGATTCCATCTTGATGCAATCTAGTTCCTACAATGAACATGTCATAGCCAACATACACCTCAGGATTCCATATGGCTAGGAGACTGAGTAATGGTGTAGTCAAACTATAACACCCTCAAGATGAACTGCCGATGCACCTCAGATCAAAGAACCAGACACACTACTACAGCATCGAGTCAGTCATTGACGAGAAGGTAGACTCCCTAATGACTACTCGAGGTGGTCACGCTCAGTGCCCTCGTTCTCTAACGAGTACCTGTACTCTCGCTCCGGTGTCTTCATACCATAGACTCAAGACTCATCTACTAAAGAGAAGCGATTGTACACCAACCTTCTGGATCAATCACCATCCTCATGATGATCCTATGGTCAGGAGCATTTTATGAGTTAACAATGATTATTCATGTCTTAAATTTTCAACTCTTGAAAATATAAATTATCATTACCATTAACTCAAAGGATGTATCACAGACACTTAATACATATATGTGATAGAAAATAACCCATTTTATTGATGTTAGTCAAAATTATAATTTTGCCTTTAGAAGTGTATTACAAGTGTCAGCCAATTCTGACTTCTAGGGCACATATATCTAACATATACATTGCAATAATAATCTTATTTGAATGGAAGATCAAAGCTTTTAGATTGGTCTAATTTATTTTCTATTTTTGTTTATAAGTAACTAATAAAAGATAATAAATAGTATTTATGAGGGCTATGCATTCTATATAGAAGAATAATCATTGGCTTATAGATTATATTATTATATAAAAAATTATATTATGTGTGTTTGAAATACTACTACAGAATAGGAGTACGACAGTACTTACTATTGCAGCAATTCAAAAATCACTGCAATAGAATCTAAAGTAGTGATTTTTAATAACTACTGCCATAGTTTAGATTTGTAGTAGCAGTTATACTTAACCGCTGCTATAGCTTCACCTATAGCAGCTATTATCAAAAACCACTGCCATAGGTTCAATCTATGATAACAATTATCGAAAATCGCTATCATAGATCAAATCTATGGTAGTGATTAGATATAACCGCCATAAAAGATTTGATTTATCACAGTGGTTGATTAACCACTGCCATATGTTCGATTTGTAAAAGTGGTTATGTATAACCGCTGTCTTAGATTTGACCTATGACAGCAGTTTTAAATAATTATTGCTATAGATTTAATCTATAACAGCAGTTTTTGATAATCGCTGCTATAGGTCAACCTATAGCAATAGTTAAGTATAACCGCTACTATAGATGCATAATATAAATTTTTTTCATATTTTTTTGAATATAATATAATTTTAAAATTTAAAGTCTATCTTCACCATTCATTATCTAAATAATTATCGTTAGAGTGTCTCATAAAAGATCATTTCGATCTGATAGCCCTAGCTATGTCAATCAATAAAATTTAATTTCGATGATCATGAATGACCACTTGATGATCTGATAGATAAAAATCATCGATTGATCCAAAAACTTGCAACGATGATCTCGATGATATTTATAGCATACTATCAAAATTTTACTTTAATTAGATATCATTATTATGGTCAATCTAGCATAGGATGATTTTAACCATTAAATAAAAAATATGTGCTTAAAAGGCCAAACGACGTCTAATTATAAGGTGATCTTTTAGATAAATGATCTTTGGTACTATTGTAATCATTTGTACGATGGTGATTATAAGATCCAAACTGTGTGTATATGAACGATCCAAAATTATATCTTATGATACTCATTTTTAAAGGTCTTAAGTAATTATGCTTGTACTTTTATAAGATTTGTTTATCATGAATAGTTCATATAGATATGGTTTGGATTTTATGATCACCACCATATAAATAATTAAAATAGTAGCAAAGATCAATTATCTAAAAAATCATCTATTAATTAGACATCTTTTGACCTTTTGATTATTTATTTTTTATTTAACGATCGAAATCATTCCATGCTAGATTGATCATGATAATGATATATGATTAAAGAAAATTTTTGATAGTGTGCTATAAATGTCACTGAGATCATCGTTGCAAATTTTTGGATCAATCGATGGTCTTTATCAATCAGCTCATTATGCGGTCGTTTGCGACCATCGAAATCAAATTTTATCGATTGACATAGCTAGAGCTATCGGATCAAGATGGTTTTTTATGGTTATACTTTAACGATAATTATTTAGATAATAAATGATGTAGATGAGCTTTAAATTTTTAAATTATACTATATTCAAAAAAATATAAAAAAATTTATATTATACACCTATAGCAGCGGTTGGCAAAAATCGCTGCTATAGAATTTATTGCAGTGGTTGATAACTGCTATAATAGATCAAATGGCAGTAGTTATATATAACTACTGCAATAGACCTATGGCAGTAGTTTTGAAAATCACTGCCATAGGTTATGCTAAATTCTTAAAGCACGCCAATTAACATTTTCACTTTCCTCTCATCAGCTCTCTCCATCTCTTTCTCCCCTCTACCTGAGCCCTACCCGTCCCGCCACTGACCCGCCCCACCGTTGGCTCACCCTATCGCTGGCTCCCTTTGGCCTTGCAGCCTTCCCCACTGTCGGCCCCCTTTGGCCCTGCATCTTGCCTTGCTGCAGGTCCCCTTTGGCCCTGCCTCCCTCTGCTCTAGCCTTGCACCCCACCCCGCCACCGCCTTTGGCCTACACCCTGCCCTGCTGCCTCCTTTGGCCATGCCCCACTACCAGCCCACCCCACCGCTGGCTCTTTTTGGCCCTACACCCCACCTGGCCGTCAGCCCCTGCCATCGGCTTTGACCCCACCCGCCACCGCCTGCCTCCATCGGTACCCTTTAGCCCCGCTCGTCTTGGTCTATCTCTTATCCCCAATTTCTTAAATTTTTTATTGATTTATTTTTTTAAGCCTATATTACATGACTTGGATTGCTAGCGCGTGCGTACACATATATATATTGTTAATTGATATGATTTTTGATGCTTAATGAAGGATGCATTTGGATAGATTTTTTGATTTTTGATTTTTTAAAAGTATTTTTTATTTTTTTAATTTTTGCTATTGAACAAAAGCAAAAGTATAAAAAGTATGTTTGGTAATTACGTTGCTATAAAGCAAAAAGCA
This sequence comes from Cocos nucifera, assembly GCA_006176705.1. Classification (NCBI taxonomy): domain Eukaryota; kingdom Viridiplantae; phylum Streptophyta; class Magnoliopsida; order Arecales; family Arecaceae; genus Cocos; species Cocos nucifera. The sequence continues at coordinate 1,088,193 of QRFJ01000283.1, forward strand.
ATTATATGCAAAGCAAAAGGCAAAAAGCAAAAAATTTTTACTTTGCATATAAAGTAATTATTTTGATTATTTTGATTTTTGCTTTTTATGATGTTATCAAACATTATTTTTTGATTTTGATTTTTTAAATAAAAAAATATTTTTTAATGGCTAACCAAATGCACCAAAAATAATAAATTTATTATATTATTTATAAATTATTTATTGTTACAATCTCTACTCCTAGATAAATCAACATACTTGACATTTGTCAGCTATCATCTGTTAAAGTATATTTATAACTTAATATTATATTTTAAATTATTAAATTTAATAATAAAAAATATATATATTCAATTAGACTGACAAGCCTTTGAGTTGACTTATCTTATATCATTTTTTTATTTTATTATTTTCTATAATATCTTATTTAAAAAATTAGTTTTTTTTTATAAAGAGGCTGTGATGATTTTGGATGAAAAATGCTTAATTCTTAGTATGATTTTAGTGATATGAGCTCTTTTATTTTTTCTCTTCTTCTATGAATATTTTAATGATTTCGAATGGCAAGACAAGATCTTGGGATGGCCAGCAACTATTTAGCGAGTAACATTTCACAGCCAATTTGGTTTAGTTATAGCAGATATCGAAAGTAGCATGTAATATTGCATGATTAAATGATGAATCTAAGCCTTCTTTTTACTTTTATTTTTTTTAATATTTAAAAAAACTCCTACCAATGGCTTTTGGGCCATGCTAGTGGTTGTGGGCTACCCCGATGTTGATTTATTTATTGACGCTCCACTAATATGATTGTTCAACATGTTATATTTATTAATTTTCATTAATATTGTAGGTCATGATGGTATCGAATTGTCATCTAGCTTTCACCCCATCCCTTAGCGGGCTATGCGGAACTTTGCATCTGAGCTACTGTCAACACATCATCCACCTCCATATCGACTTTGGCTTTATAGGCATATATTCCTTCCACTGGCACATCTGAGCCTCCACCGGCAGCTACATTGCCAGCTGATGCATCTTCGACATATACTCCACCCATCGATCTAGCTCCACTGGTATCCATATCTTACGATCTCAGTGAGAGTAGATTTTTATTATATTATATTATTTATTTATTTATTATATAGTTATTGCATACTCCTATATATTCGTAATATTTTTTCATTGCAAGTGCATCATCCAGTAGAACATTTCACGGTCTCACATACATGCCACATGTATAGAACCGTGCATATCAGGTCATAGTGGAGTACAATAAGGAGAGGAGGCCAGTAGGAGAGACTGCATGGAAGATACATTTCTTTTTTGGAGTGCTTGTGAGGCGGTCTAACATCATTTCTATACTATCATAGACTGATGATTGGTAGATGCTGGTGTCAGGGACCGAATGTGTGAGAAGATTTGGGTAAGTATATCTTAATTATATATATGTATGTGATATGTTTATACTATGTTTGATTAGAATAATTTCGTAATAAACTTTTGATAATTTTATGTAGAGAAGGTATGATTTTTCAGATCATGAGAGAGCTCAAGATACCTGACTACAGAAGATTAAAGAGTTGTATCGAAACTATAAGATCAAGCTCCATAGAGGATGGCTAAAGCACCATAGGGACACTGAGGAGGAGATTGTTTCTTGGATCTAAGACTATATCCCAAGTCAGTGGAAGGGGATGGTCTGGCATTGGAAAAGACAGGAGTTCCAGGTTTAATTTATAACTTATGAATTTTTTTATTAAACTGATAATTATATTTGATTTTAACTTATGTAATTTAAATACTTTTTAGGATGCATCTCGTTAGAACTGGAAGAATCGAGCTGCTTAGAAGTACAAGCATACTTTTGGCCGTGAGTCTATGGCCAGTCGTGTGCTTAGAGAGATAATGAATTATAATCCTTTAGTTTATAAGTTATTGAATTATTATTTATTTGCATGTTTCTAACAAGCTGATTGATTGTTATAGCTGACGAGAAAATGGGTGATGCCCAACATAGTGCCATCTTTTGATTGAATCGTATGGACAAGAAAGGCAGGTTGATGAACGCTACGATCGAAAGAATTTTTATAAGTAATAACTGGAGTATGATTAGTATTATAGCATTTTTTATAAGATTTTATTTAAATTTATAATTACAGGAGTAGTTAGACATGCTTGCGAGGGAGGGCTCAGATATCTCTGGACCCCATGACTATCTATCTCAGGTCTTGGGACTTGGGCACTCCGAAAGAATTCATTGTAGGTCTGAACATACGTCGATAAGCTACTAGTGTCAGGCGAACATCTCTTCATATGCTTTTGGGGTCGTCAGCTGGGAGCAACTTGATGAGGCTTTGGTGCAGGTAGCTCAGACTCAGGAGCATGCATCTCAGGCTTAGGAGCATGCATTTTAGGCTCAAGAGCATGCAGATCAGCTATAGAGTGTCATGTCCGTTATGGTATCACTACTCTCTTATCATCTTGGAGCTAATTTTTCAAGCATTCAAGATATTTTGGCTAGCATTCCAGCTCCTCTAGCTCCTGCTCCAGTCCCTCTAGCTCCAACCCCTCCGGCTCTTACTATAGCCCCTCCTAGTCCTGCTTCAACCCCTCTCGATGACAGAAAGATACTAGGAGAGGATGATTTTGATTCAATAGATTTTTCATGTAGTTTATTTTTATTTAAAAAATATTATAATATAATTTGATCAGTAATATAATTTGAGTATTTGAGATATATTCTTGCATTAGTATTGAATTTTATGTAAAATTTTTTATTCTTTCAAGTTTTAATTTGAGTAATTATATATTGAACTACATTTATCAGATAAAAAAAGAGCAAGAAATGGTAAATTTAATTTTTTTTGCTATTCAAAAGCCTATGGCAGGAGTTGATAATCGTTGTCATAGATATGTGCCAACCACTGCCATAATCTATAGCAGCGGTTATAAAACCACCACCATAGATCTATAGAAGTGGTTTTAAAACCACTGTCATAGTTTTAATTATGGCAGTGGTTAAGTAACCACTGCTATAGATTGACTATAGCAGCGATTTTATAACTGCTGCGATATCGAATCTATAGTAGTGGTTGAGAAATCACTACTATAGATCTAATTATAGCAGTGGTTACCTTTCAACTGCTGCTATATCTAGCATATGGTAGTGGTTATGATAATCATTATATAAACCTTTACCATAGACCTATGACGATGGCGATAGTGGCAATGATTAAGTAACTGCTGCCGTAGACCATGGCAGTAGTTTTTTGGGCTATGACAGTGGATCGAAATTGCTACCGTAGCTCTTTTTTGTAGTAGTAAAATCTTCTGTTGTATGATGTTACTCACATTTGACTAATTTATGCGAATATATGAATAGTTTATTATGACAAAAAATCAAGTTGGTGAAACTATGGTTGATTCTCATGATTTTCAAGGGTACATTCTGAGAGCAGGGCATAGAATTTGAACATGAAAATGATGCATATGAGTTTTATAAATATTATGCAGCCTAAACTGCCATTGCATATATCAAGAAACTGGCATCACACCATCACTCTTCAAGTATAATTCATATCACTGCCACACGACACCATTTTTAGTAAACTCATCTCTATTTATATATGTAATGTGGGATTACCTGATGGGGCATGCAGATGAGCTAGAGGATGAGGTTAGCGGTTTTGCGGATAGATTGCCGCTAACCATGCCATGCGAGCCCCAAGAGTAGAGTTGAGGCCTAGGTTGTTAATGTGCAAGTGGGCGCCAATACACTCGATCCTCTCTAAGAGCCTCTTGAGCTCCACTATGGCAAGTGAAGAATGAGGCGAAGAGCCACAAGAAGCTCATGAAAAATCCTAAATTTAGAAAAGATAAAATAACTTATAAATAATTTATAATCACATAAAATATATTTTTTATTATTTTAATTATTTTTAAAATATATATAAAGTAGATATTAATAAATTAATAAAATAATTTTTTTTTTGAAATAATCGTATCTCATGCATGGCATGGGGTTATAAGCTAGTAAATGATTAACATGGGACACCTAATCTCATGATCAGAGCTACAGATTTATTATAAAATGCTCGATTTTCATGTTCAACCTTATAAATATCCGATGGGAAATACTTAAGTCTCCAGGTTGCGCATCACAACATTGAGATTTATATTCTCATACAATGAAGCCCTTTAAAGGGAAAAGGGTGAGGCATCATAGGTCAAAATCCTATCAAGCATAAAAGAGACCCAACTGCCCATCCCGAACTCAAGTAGAGGTACTTCTTAAAAACTACAACTACATTTGTATTATTGAGATTGGTTTAATTCTAGCTATTTAATTTAATTACCAAGATTTTGATGTTCATACATTAATTTGTCACATCGATTTTATAAGTTGACTCAACTAATTAAGGTCAATTGCTATCGTCTATTATTAATCTGATCGAAGTTAGATGTTATCTATTATGGGTAACTTAAAAATCTTTTAAAATTTCTCAAGGTATCATGGACCCACATCGAGTTGATCGAGGTTAGAAATGGCCAATATGAAAGAGAAAAGAGAAAGTATTAGAAAAACTTTGCTTTTCATTACTATAAGAGGTATTTATAGAGACCAAATCAAACTGATAAAATGATTAGAAAAGAAAAAAGAAACTTATAAAAAATTAGGCAATAGCCTGGGGACCATTGGAAGGAACAGCGGTAGCCAAAGTCGAATCTTCATTAGCCATTAGAGATTCTACAACAATGATTTTGGCAGTAAAGACTTTGGTGGTAGGAGTTGGGACTTGAGTCAGAGGTAGAGGGGTCACTTCAGCAACTTGCTAGGATGCTGCAACGACCGGAGCAACATCCGATGTTAGCTGATTGGGAATCTCAGCTGCCGGCTTAGAAGTCAGTTCGAATGCCTCCTCAAAAGCGGTGTTAAGGGTAACTTTGCTTAGATCAAGGTCAGGAAAGAACTTCCTGACTAGGTTCCTGCAGTTTAGAAATTCGACATCATATGCATCCTCAGAAGCTTTAGTGACTTCATCTTGGAATGCCTCTAAAGTCCTATAGTCCTGTAGAGCTCGATGGCACTTTCCTTGTACCTCTCAGCATCTCGTTGAAACATGAAAATACTTTTATCCCAAGTTGCTATGATCTTCTTGGCCTCCCTTAGCTTGGTCTCTGGCTCATAGATCTTCTTGACCTCCTTTCACAGTTTGGTGAGCTTCTTCTCATCTTCATTTATTTTTCTCTATTGGTCCAATAAAGTCAGGTTCTTCTTCTTTATTGAGGCCAATTTCTTCTTGAGTTGTTTCTTCAACTCCGCAGTTTTGCACTCTTACTCGGCTTTAAGCCCCTCTTCCAGGGACTTCTTACTTTCATAAAACCACGTCAGGTGCTTACTAAGCAACCTGAAGTACATGGAAGACTAAAAAAGAAAAAAAAAGAATAAGATTAGATCGATATAAAACCAATAAAAAAAAGAAAATAAAATAGAAAGAGAAGAGAACTTACACCCATTATGCTATTATATCCGAAGTTAAGTAACTACTCGACTGAGCAGTCTTGCCTTCGGGCATCGAGGTCTTTTTATGGCATCACCATGCATGCACAGCAGGTGTTTGTTGAGCTGCGATAACTCCAATAGTGATGCCTGGGAGAGGTTGATCCCGTCATTTGAGGAAGAAGGTGGATTGACCTCAGAAAGCTTTGACCTTTCTGAAGGCCAAGATGATCTAGACAATGTTGGAGGTGGCGCTAGAGAAGAGCTCGACCTTGACCTCAGTAGATTGTTGATGTTGATTGTTCCTCAACACCGGCTGTGACACGAAAATTAGGGTCGCATTTATTACTAACGACCCCAAAGCTAGGGCCGAAGAAGGTCGGGAAGAAGCCGACTTGGAGCTTCCACTAGCTTCTTTATTATCCCTTTTGGAGGTAGGCAAGTCAGTAGGATCTTGCTTCCTTTTCTTCATTTTTACGAGCCTCTTGGGATCAAACTTCATGATTGCTGTGACAGAGACAAAAAATTCAATCAAAGAAGATATATATATATATATATATATATATGAGAAAGAAAAATAAAGAATTAGAATTTGATGTTGGACTTATCATGACGAGAAAGTTGACTGATGCTGGCATCGAATAGAGACCGATCGGTCACCAGCTAGCTTAGCTTGGATATCTTCATACCCAATGGCTCCTCAAAAGCCTCTTTATCCCTAGGTAAGACCTTGCTATCGGAGTTTCATTTGAGCTTGAGCTCATCTCAGCTACAACCATGTCATAGCATTAGTATTTGCTCCTCCAATCTTATCTCAATTCTGCAGTTATACACGTAGATCAACTAATCTTGGCATCACTATTATTAGAAGAAATGTCTCAAATCCTGAACTGTTCACCAAATTGAAAAGTGCCCAGGTTATGGGTCACTGATTCTACCATCGTGTCAAGTAAAAATAAACCATGATAACAGCATGACATAATAAAAATATTAAGTATTAATTAAACATCAATGTTGGTGCAGAAATCCGTCGCCGTCGGAGGTCGCCGCGATCGAGGCCGCTGGGCGCCGCCGGGGACCTGCAAAACGAAGTCCCGTCCGAAACCGGTGGGGTGGTGGCTCCGGCAGGACCCTCCGACGGTCAAGTTAGTTTCCGGCCAACAGCAATGGAGTGCTCGAAATGAGTTCCAGAGCTTAGAGATGTGGAGCAGAGCTTAGAGAGTCGAGAGTTCAGAGAGCTTAGCCTTAGTATGTCGGGAGGGGTCCTTTTATAGCGGAGCTTAGTGGATGGTGACGGCTGTGCCGTCTGGCAGGGAGTCGTCGAGCAGCATGGAGTTTGGTATGGAGAGGAAGGCGTCGTCTGGTAGATCGTGGGAGCCATACCGGCGAGTCATGGGCCGCATGGAGTCCGGTACGGAGAGGAAGGCGTCGTCCGGTAGATCGTGGGAGCCATACCGGCGAGCCGTGGGCCGCAGGGAGTCCGGTACGGAGAGGAAGGCATCGTCCGGTAGGTCGTGGGAGCCATGCCGTCTGGCAGAGAGTCGTTGGGCAGCATGGAGTTCCGGTACGGAGAGGAAGGCGTCGTCCGGTGGATCGTGGGAGCCATACCGGCGACGTCGTGGGCCGCATGGAGTCCGGTACGGAGAAGGAAGGCATCGTCAGGTAGATCGTGGCGTTGCCATACCGGCGAGTGCCGTGGGCCGCATGGATCCGGTACGGAGAGGAAGGCGTCGTCCGGTAGATCGTGGGAGCCATACCGCGAGCCGTGGGCCGCATGGAGTCCGGTACGGAGAGGAAGGCGCCGTCCGGTCTTGCTGCAGGCGACAGTTTGTCCAATGGAGTTCGGACTTATAACAGAGTTCGGCCGAGGGGAAGGCTGGGGGAGTTCGGTCTGGCTGAAGGGTCGGCTATCTGTAGAGTTCGGCCGAGGGACGATTGCCGAGGAGTTCGACCGCTGAGAGGCCCGAAGAAGCTCGGCTGGGGCCAGTTGAAGGACTTCGGTTGCTAGTTGGTTCGGCCAGGGCTCGCTGAGGAGTTCGGTCCGAAGGAGTTCGGCTGCGCGGGCTCGCCTGGGGTCGGTCCGAAGGAGTTCGGCCGCCTGGGAGTCGGTACGAAGGGAGTTCGGCCTGCCATGGGCTCACCTGGAGTCGGTCCGAAGGAGTTCGGACTTGTAGGAGAGTTCGGCCGAAAGGGAAACCCGGCTCGTAGGAAGTTCGGCCTGAAGGGAAAACCCGGTTCGCAGGAGCTCGGATGGCCGAACGGGCGTCTGGGAGGAGTCCGTCTCCCGAAGAAGTCCAGCCGCTTGGAGTCCAAGGAGCTCGGCCGCCAGGAAAGTTCGGCTGGCGGTGGGAGTTCGTCCTCTAGGCAGTTCGGCCCGGACCTTGGACGCAGGGGAGTTCGGCCTCTAGGCAGTTCGGCCCGACCTTGGCGCAGGGGAGTTTGGCCTCTAGGCAGTTCGGCCGTGGTAGGGGCTCGGCCTGGCGCCTGGCGCTAAAGCTCTTCAGCGGCTACCTGGTTACATTGGGCCTGAGCGTCGGGCCGGGCTTTCGGCAGGAGCGGGATTTATCCCCAACAGTAGCCCCCCACTCCCGAGTTCAAAAATTGAAGGAAGGGAGTACCAAAACAGGCGACTGCCGGAAGTCTTCTTCCAGGCTCCGCATTTGTTGCAGCTGAAGCTCGGGGGAGGTCTCATCTCCAGCCGGTGTTTGGAGTTGAAGTGGGACTCGTTTCCAGCCAAAATTGGTGAAGCCGACGTTGAGGCCGGAGTCAGTGTCGCCCCCCGTGGTCAGGGTCGGAGTTGACATTGCCTTCATCAACCGAAGTCGATTCGGGGGAGACCTCCTCTTTTGCAGTCAAGGTTATGATCGCTTGGGGGAGATCCCGTCTCCCGTTGATGCTGATACCGAAGTTGAAGCTGAGGTCTGAAGGAGACCTCGTCTTCTGCAGTGAAGCTTGCCGTAGACTCTGGGGCTCGGCCTTGGACCTCGCTCGCGTCAGGATGAGGTTCTCCTCTTGTTCCCAACGGGCTGTGGGGGCACATGGGGACCGTCGTCCTCGCCTCTCCCTCCATCCCATCCTTGGTGGACGGGGCCTTCGACTTTGCTCACGCTAGGACGAGGTTCTCCTCCTGTTCCTAGCGGCTGTGGGGGCACATGAGGACCGTCGTCCTCGCTTCTCCCCCCATCCCGTCCTTTGTGGACGGGGCCTTCGACTTTGCTCACGCTAGGACGAGGTTCTCCTCCTGTTCCTAGCCGGCTGTGGGGGCACATGAGGACCGTCGTCCTCGCTTCTCCCCCCATCCCGTCCTTTGTGGACGGGGCCTTCGACTTTGCTCACGCTAGGACGAGGTTCTCCTCCTGTTCCTAGCCGGCTGTGGGGGCACAATGAGGACCGTCGTCCTCGCTTCTCCCCCCATCCCGTCCTTTGCGAACGGGGCCTTCGACTTTGCTCGCGCTAGGACGAGGATTCTCCTCCTGTTCCTAGCCGGCTGTGGGGGCACATGAGGACCGTCGTCCTCGCCTTCTCCCCCCATCCCGTCCTTCGTGGAACGGGGCCTTCGACTTTGCTCATGCTAGGACGAGGTTCTCCTCCCGTTCCTAGCGGGACATTTCCGCTCGCTTCTTCTCTTCTTTTTTTTTTTTTTTTTTTTTTTTTTTTTTGGCGACCCTGAAACGATAGTGTCGAGCAACAAGGTTTTATTGAGGGAAACTATTGGTGGTACATTCTCAGGTTTTCCGAGTTCCAAGGTCGGGGAAGCGTTAGTCCTCCGAGCTCCTTTAGGCGATAGGTTCCAGGTCGGACGACCTCTACCACTTCGTACGGACCTTCCCAATTTGGGACGAGCTTCCCCTGACTCTGGGGCTGAGAGACGGCTGCTCGTCGGAGCACCAAATCCCCAACTCTGAATGCCTTGTTTTTGACTCTGGAATTGTAATACCGAGCCACCTTCCGTTGGTAGGTGGCCATCCGATGCGGGCCGCTTCCCTCTTTTCTTCTAGAAAGGTCGAGGTTGGCTCTGAGGTCCTGGGGGTTGAGTTGCTCGTTGAAGCCCACGATTCGAGCAGATGGAAGTTTGAGCTCGATCGGGATGACTGCCTCGATGCCGAAGGCCAAGGCGAAGGGCGTCTCGCCGGTCGGTACCCTCTGCGTTGTTCGGTATGCCCAGAGGACGTGGTAGAGTTCGTCTGCCCAGGCCCCCTTTGCCCTGTCGAGCCTCGTTTTGAGGCCTTGCAGCAGGGTCCGATTGGTCACTTCGGCTTCCCCATTGGCTTGCGATGAGCCACCGACGTGAAGTGGTTGGGAGACGTTTAGTCCTTCGCAGAACTCGGCAAACCGGGCTCCAGCGAACTGTCGCCCATTATCGGTTATGAGGGCTCGGGGCAGGCCGAACCGGCAGATCAGCGTCTTCCAGACGAAGTCCTGCACCTTGGCCTCGGTGATCTTCGCTAGGGTTCCGCCTCGACCCACTTGGTAAAGTAGTCAATCGCGACCAGGAGGAACTTCCGTTGCCCGGACGCCGTTGGAAAGGGGCCGAGGATGTCCATCCCCCACTGCGCGAAGGGCCAGGGTGCAGTGAGCGGAGTGAGTTCGGATGCCGGCTGCCTTTACACGCTGGCGTTCTTCTGGCAGCGGTCACATCTCTTCACGTATTCCGTGGAATCACGAAGTAGGGTTGGCCAGTAGTACCCTTGCCGAAGTAGTCTTTTGCGATAGGGATCTGGCTCCCGCGTGACTTCCGCAGAGTCCTTCGTGGACATCCTGTAGCGCGATGCAGGCCTCAGAGGGTCGGAGGCACCTCAGCAACGGGAGGAGTACGACCTTTTATATAACCTGCCCTCGTACAGGACGTAGCGGGAGGCTTGACTCCTGAGCTTCCGAGCTTCTCTCCGATCGTGAGGGAGGACCCCTTCTTCGAGGTAGGCGATCAGCGGATCGATCCAGCTGGGCTCGAAGTTCGTCCGCAGGACGGCCTGAGGTTCCTCGGTGGTCGGGCACTTCAGAGTTTCCAGAAACACCTCTTTTGGTAGTTCGGCCGGGGCAGAGGTGGCCAACTTGGAGAGGAGGTCGGCCCTTGTATTCCCGGTCCTTGGGATGTGCCGAATGTCGAAGCTGTCGAAGGCTGGTATTAAGTTCTTCACCTTCCCGAGGTACATCACCATGCTTTCCTCCCGCGCCTCGTAGCTGCCGCCGACCTGACCGACCACCAACTGGGAATCGCTATAGACTTGAAGCGACCCACCTTCAATTCCCTGGCTATCTCAGCCCGGCTATCAGCGCTCATACTCGGCCCCATTGTTGGTTGTGGGAAACCGAAGCGCAATGCGTACTCGGTGATGATCCCCTGGCTAACCAGGACCAGCCCTGCGCCGCCCCGCTAGAGTTGGATGAGCCATCCACATGCAGAACCCAGGCGCCTTCAAGAAGGTCGGCCCTTTCTTCAGGGAAGCTCGACCGCCACAGCTCGGCTTCGTTGGGGCCTGGTCTCCCTCCGATGATAGTCTCGCTTGATTCAAGCTCGGCTTCAACGGGTGCGGTGCATTCCAGCACGAAGTCCGCCAGTATCTGAGCCTTGATCGATGGCCTGGGCCGGTAATTGATGTCGAACTCCGTGAGCTCGATCGCCCATTTGGCGATTCTTCCTGAAGCGTCTGCTCGGTGGAGGACGGCTCTTATTGGTTGGTCCATGAGGACCGTTATGTATCTCCTGAAAGTAAGGTCGGAGCCTCCGCTGCGATCAGAAGACATAAATTAGTTTTTCTAACTTGGAGTACCTGGTCTCCGCGTCCCTCAAGGCTCGGCTCACGTAGTAGATTGGTTGTTGCGCCTTCGCATCTTCCCTGACCAGGACAGCCGCCAGGGCCATTGGAGAGACAGCTAGGTATAGGAGCAGCCCTTCTCCAGGTTCGGGCTTTGCCAGCAGTGCGCCGAGGTAGTTTTTAAGCTCCTCGAATGCCTGTTTGCACTCCGCTGTCCAGCAAAAATCTTTCGGTCGCCTGAGGACCTGGAAGAAAGGCAGGCACCGCTCGGCCGCCTCGAGACAAAGCGTTCAGGGCGCCACCTTCCCAGCCAGGCGCTAACTTTCTTAATTGTTTTCGGGGCAGTCATCTCCTGGATGGCTCGGATTTCTCGGGATTTGCCTCGATTCCGCGTCTCGACACCATGAATCTAGGAATTTTCCGGAGGTACCCGAAGGCGCATTTGGTCGGGTTCAACTTCATCTTGTGCCTCCTAAGCGCATCGAAGGTTTCTTCAAGGTCGGCGAGGTGGTCCGTCGAGGCTCGGCTTTTGACCAGCATGTCGTCCACGTACACCTCCATGTTGCGACCGATCTGCCCCTTGAAGACCTTATTGACCAAGCGCTGGTAGGTGGCTCCTGCATTCTTGAGTCCGAAAGGCATGACCCTGTAACAGTAGAACCGGTCAGTAATAAAGGTGGTCTTTTCTTCATCTTCGGGCGCCATGCGTATCGGTTGTAACCAAAAAATGCATCCAAAGTGAGGAGCTCGTGGCCCGAGTAGCGTCCACCAGCTGGATCGATCCTCGGCAGGGGTAGCTGTCCTTTGGGCAGGCTTTGTTCAGCTTCTTGAAGTCGACGCACATCCTCCATTTGTTGTTTGCTTTTTTGACGAGGACCACGTTCGAGACCCAGGTCGGATAGTTGACCTCCCGGATGAGTCCGGCCTCGAGGAGCTTATCCACTTCTTCGGCTACCGCTTCTGTCTCTCTGGGGCTTATGCGCAACTTTTCTCTGATGGGTCGGTGCCTTGGTCGATGGCCAGCCGATGCTCTATAACATCGCGTCGATCCCTGGTACATCCGCTGGGGCCCAGGCGAAGACGTCGCTTCCTTCTGGAAAGCAACGAGCTGTTCCTAACTCGGCCGCCGGTGGGCCGATCCGCACCTCATGCCCCGGGTCTCCGTCGTGTAAGGACACAGGGACGAGGTCTTCGCAGTTCGACCGTTCTTCAGTGAGGTGTCGCGGACGTCCAGCCATCAACAAGGCAAGGGTCGGGCCGGTCTCCCGCGCAGGGCACTGAGTAGCAGTACTTCGCAGGGTTGGTTCCTCTGACCTCGCCGACTCGTGGCTCGTCGGGAATTTATCTTTAAGTAGTAGGTTGACACAACCGCCCGTAATGCGTTTAGGCCGGGCGCCCAAGGATTGCATTATAGGCGGACGGGGTCTTACCCAGAAGTCGATCCGCGCCTTGGCAATTTTGGGGATTGGCCCCGTCACCGCCAATCACCTGCCTTCGACGACGGCGTGTCGGCAAACCTACCAGGGGGAATTACAGGCCCTAACGGGTGTCAGGTAGGACATTTTTAGAAGGCATCAAAAACATATGTCCGCCGAACTTATTATCACCACGCGGCGTAATATAATCAGCGACGTTTAAAGAGATTAAACGCGTCGTTATGTGAAAATCGGATCCCTTGGGCGTCTGCCTTGTGAAGGTCAGGGCTCGAGGTCCTTGCCTCGCCGGTCCTCGGATTCGTCGGTCTTCCCCGCTGCGGTCCTCCGGACGGTGTTAATACGCCAAGAGGCGGCGATCCTCCTGCCGATCTCCCATCGGCGGCACTTCTCGGCCGATCTTCCGCTCTTTAGGTTGTCTTTGCAGGAATCGGCAAGCTGCCCGCCGGACCAGCTCGATTTCTCCTGGAGCTGGATGCTCCTCGGTATCGTGACCGTGGTCACGGTGGTAAAGCAGAACTTGTTGGGGTTGTTTTGGATGGGAACGCATTCTTCGCTCCGAAGTCTTCCCTGATCTCCAGCAGCACTTGAGCTTCGAGGCGTTGAGGGGGGCGTAGTGTGAAAACGCGCCGGAGGGGGACGGCGCGGAGATGAACCTCGTCGCGGGGAGAACCTCGGCGCCGGGGGGAACTCGGCGCGGAGGGGACTTCGGCGTCGGGGGGGACTTCGGTGTGCCCTTCCGTCGGTGGCTTCCCGCCCCCGAGCCTGAGGTGGGTCCGGGCTCGCCGCGACAGGCGGAGTTCGGGAGCGCGGCCAAGTCGGTGGCTTTCTTTCTTCGGCGGGCCTTCCGCTCTGCCTACTCGTCGCTTGTCGCGAGCTTCATATCCTTGGCTCAAAGCCTCTTGCCGGGCATAGCTTTCCGCCGAGCTAGATGTCAGCGAAATCCTGGGTATTTCTTTTCCAGGGAGAACAGCAAGTCATTCTTCTGAAGACCGCCCTTGAGTGCGGCCATCGCAACAGACTGGTCCAGGTCCCGGACCTCCAATGCCGCGGCATTAAATTGGGTAACATAAGCCCGGATGGATTCTTCCTGCTTCTGTTTGACATTCATCAGAGAATCCAAACTTTGGTGCGGACGTCGGCTGCTGATGAAGTGGGCCACGAACTGATGGCTCATCTGGTCAAAAAAGAAGATCGTACCCAGCTTCAACATCGAGTATCAGTTTCTAGCTACTCCTTTTAAGATAGACGGGAAAGCTCGGCACAGTATGACGTCTGAAGCACCATGGAGTAACATCATGGCACCGAAGGCCTCCAGATGATCAACCAGATCAGAAGTTCTATCGTAGCTTTCAAGTTGAGGGAGCTCGAAGTTCGGTGGAACGAGCTCTTACATAATTTGGAGGAAGAAAGGAGGATCGATGCGGACGTTGGCATGATGAGCCAGGGCCACGTGGCCGAGCTCTTCAATCCATCGGTCCATCTCCCATAGCCTATGATCAAGGGCGTCGTCCTGGTTGCCAATCTTAGGGGACTTTCGGCTATAAATGGGAAAGGTTTCCTCCAGAGAAGAACCATGATCCAAACATAGATTTTCGACTCTCTATTCCCCTTTCCAAGGGAAGGTGGGTACGCCGGCCCGAGTACTCTTCTTTTGAGCCGATTCTCGATATCCGAATGGTGAGTTTTCTGGTAGAGTCACCATCGGAGGCTGCTGCATGACTTGCATTGCCTCCATGAGGCCACGGACCTATCGGACAAGCAAGTTGAACTGCTCCACATCCACCGTGGGTACCGGTGGAACCTAAGCTGCCAGAGCTGAAGCAGAAATAGATGGATTTGGATGGGATCGGACTGCGGAGGTCGCCGATCATCGAGTCGAAGCTCTCCTGGGAGGTATTTTGTCCTAGGAAGAGAACTCTAGAGAGCAAGAAGAGAGATCTCTGGAGAGGAAAGAAAGAAATCATCGTCGAGCACTCCTTTAAGAACAAGAGAACCTCGGAGGTTCGGTCCTTCCTCTAGCGCCAATCTGTTGACGCAGAAACTGATCGTCGTCGAAATCAGCTGGAGAGAAGGTGGACGAGATCGCTATCGGAGACCTACAAAATAAAATTTCATCCGGAGCCGATGGGGGGTGGCTCCGATAGGACTGTCTGACAATCATGTCAGCTCTAACCGATAGGAATAAAGTGCTCGGAAATGAGTTTTGCAGAGCTTAGAGAAGAAGAGGAGAGCTTAAAGCTTAGAGATCAGAGATTAGAGTTAGCGTATCTGGAGGATCCTTTTTATATGCGGAGCTTGATTGACGTTGGTGGCCATATCGTCCGGCCGTGGGTCGCTTGAAGCAGCATGAAGTTCGGTACGGAGGGGAAGGTGTCATCAGGCAGATAGTAACGGCCATGCTGATGGGTCGTGGGCCGCATTCTTGTGTCGGGGCCTTCTCCTTCTACCTTAAAGGAGCGGCAAGGAATTGGTACTCGCGTTAAGCCGGAACCATCCTGTCATTTGACCAAATGAGTCAACAATTCGGCGCCCACTTTGTCCAGAACAAACGGCGCGCAGAGGCTCGGATTCTTGTTGGCCATCAGGCACAAAGAGGGGGAGCCATCCGGCTTACGTCACCCGGTTCAACGCTGCCGCGCTGGAAGTCCGGAACCTGGACCAATCGGTTGCTATGGCGCGCTCAAGGGGGCCTTCAGAAGCACGACCTGTTGTTCTCCCTGGAAACGAATATCCACCAGGGATTCTTGCTGACATGCTGCCTCGCGCGGAAAAGCTATGCCGGGCAGAGGAGGCTTTTGAGGAAGGATAATGAAAGCTCGCGACAAGCGACGAGTAGGCAGGCGGAAGGCGCCGAAGAAAGAAAGCGCACCGAAGCTTGGCCGCTGTCCGAACTCCGCCTGGTCCGCGGGCGGCCGGACTCCACCTCAGGCTCGGGGGCGGGAAGCCACCACGGAAGGGCACCGAAGTCCCCCGACGCCGATAGTCCCCTCGGCGCCGAGTTCCCCCGCGCCGAGGTTCTCCCGCGACGAGGTTATCTTCCGCGCCAAGGTTCTCCCTCCGGCGGGTTTTCACAGCTACGCCCCCCCAAGCCTCGAAGGCTCAAGTCTGGCTGGAGATCAAGGAAGACTTCCGGAGCCGGAGAGAATTGCGTTCCCATCCAGAAAACGCAACCCAACACAGTTCTGCCTTTACCACCGTGACACGGTCATGATACGAGGAGTGCATCCAGCTCCAGGATGAAATCGAGGAGTGGTCCGGCGGGGCAGGCTTGGCCGATTCCTGCAAGACAACCTAAGAGCGGGAAGTCGGCCCCGAGAAGGTTTGCGCCAGATGAGGAGGATCGGCAGGAGGATCGGCCGCTCTTTGGCGTCAATTAACATAGCCGTCTTCGGAGGACCGGCAATGCGGGGACAGACCGATCGAATCGAGGGACCGGCGAAGAGGGCAAGGACCTCGCAGCCATGACCTTCACCAGAGGCAGACGCCCAAGGGATCCGATTTTCCACATAACGAAGGTTGTAATCCTCTTTAAACGTCGCTGATTATGATGTACCCGCATTTTGGTGGATATAATGAAGTTCGCGACATAATTGTTTTAATGATGCCTTCTTAAAAATGTCCTACCATGATCACCACCGCTTAGGGCCTGTAAATTCCCCTGGTAGGATTTGCCGACACGCGTTCCGGTCGAAGGCATGGTGACTTTGGGCGGTTGAACGCGGGCCAACTCCCCAAAATTGGCCTAGGCGCGGATCGACTTTCTGGTCGTGAAGCACCGTCCGCCTACTATAATGCATATCCTTGGGGCGACCACGGCCTAAACGCATTACGGCGTTTTGTCAACCTCTAAGTGACATGTCACCTGACCGAGCACACGGAGTCGGCGAAGGTCAAGGAGACCAGGCCCTAGAAGTCTCTACTCAGTTTCCCTGCCGGGGGAGACCGGCCGAACCTTGCCTTGTTGATGGCTTGGCCGTCCGGACGACCTCACTGAAGAACGGGGCGAACCTGCGGAAGACCTCATCCCTGTGTCCTTAATCACGACGAGACCCGGGGCTGACGGTGCGCGATCGGGCTCCAGACCTTGGCGGCCGAGAGTTAGGAGAGCAGCTTGCTTTCCTCAGAAGAAATGCGGACGTCTTTCGCCTGGGGCCCCAAGCGGATGTACCAGGGATCGCGCCGATGTTATAAGAGCATGGCTGGCCATTCGGACCCAAGGCAACCGACCCATCAGAGAAAAAGTTGCCGCCACCAAGCCCAGAGAGACAGAAGCGCGTAGCCGAAGAGTGGATAAAGCATCCTCGAGGCGAACTCATCCGGAGAGGATCAACTATCGCGACCTGGGTCATCGAGACGTTGGTCCTCGTCAAAAAGCAAACCAACAAATGGGAGGAATGTGCGTCGACTTCAAAGAAGCTGAACAAAGCTGCCCAAGGGACAGCTTACTCCCAGTGCCGAGATCGACCAGCTTGGTGGACCTCACCTCGGCCACGAGCTCCTCACTTTTAATGGATGCATTTTTTGGTTACAACCAGAATACGCAAGATGGCGCCCGAAGGATGAAAGAAAAGACCACCTTTATTACTGACGAGGTCTCTACTGTTACAGGGTCAATGCCTTTCGGACTAAGAATGCAGAGCACCTACCAGCGCTTGGTCATAAGGCTTACTTCAAGGGGCGATCGGTCGGCAACATGGAGGTGTATCGTGGACGACTGCTGGTCAAAAGCCCAGAGCCTCGACGGACCACCTCGCTGACCTTGAGAAACCTTCGATGGCACTTAGAGGTCCAAGATGAAAAGTTGTAACCCGACAAATGCGCTTTCAGCGTGACCTCCGAGAAAGTTCCTAGGATTCATGGTGTTCGAGAGCCGGAATGAGGCAAATCCCGAGAAAATCCGAGCCATCAGGAATGACTGCCCCGAAAACAATTTAAGGAAGTTCACGCTGGCTGGAAGGTGGCGTCCCTGACCGCTTTGTTCGAGGTCGGTCCGAGCGGTGCCTGCTTTTTCCCAGGTCCTCCAGGCGACCGAATAAGATTTTTTGCTGGATCAGCGGAGTGCAAACGGCATTCGAGGAGTTAAAAACTACCTCGGCGCACCCCCACTGCTGGCAAAGCCGACCTGGAGAAGGCTGCTCCCTATACCTACTGTCTCTCCAATGGCCTTGGCGGCTGTCCTGGTCAAGGGAAGATGCGAAGCCCGCACAACCAATCTAGCTACGTGAGCGGCCTTTGAGGGGACGCGGAGACAGGTACTCCAAAGTTAGAAAAACTAATTTACTTTTGTCTTCTGATCGAGCCCAGGAGGCTCGCCTTACTTTCAGCGAGCATACCATAACGGTCCTCATGACCAACCAATAAGAGCCGTCCTTCCACCGGCAGACGCTTCAGGAAGAATCGCCAAATGGGCGATCGGCTCACGGAAGTTCGACATCAATTACCCGCCAGGCCATCGATACAAGGCCTCAGAATACTGGCGGACTTTCGTGCGGAAATGCACGCACCCGTTTGAAAGCCGAGCTTGATCAGCGAGACTATCATCGGGGGAGACCAGGCCCCAACGAGCCGGAGCTGTTGGCGGTCGAGCTTCCCTGAGAAAGGGCCGACCTCTTGAGAAGGCGCCTGGGTTTCTGCATGTGGACTGGCTTCATCCAAACTCTAAGCGGGGCGGCGCATGGTGGTCCTGTTACACCGAGGGGTAATCAATCACCGAGTTAACGCAATTGCGCTTCGAGTTTCCACAACCAACAATGGGGCCTGAGTATGAAGCGCTGGATTTAGCCGGGCCTGTAGATAGCCAGGGAATCTGAAGGTGGGTCGGCTCTCAAGTTTCTATAGCGATTCCCATTGGTGGTCGGTTCAGGTCGGCGGCAAGCTACGAGGCGGCGGGAGGAAAGCGATGGTGATGTACTCGGGGAAAGGTGAAGAACTTATACCCGCCTTCGAAGCATTCGAAACATATCGCACATCCCAAGGACCCGGGAAACAAGGGCCGACCCTCCTTCCAAGTTGGCACCTCTGAGCCCCGCCGAACTACCAAAAGAGGTGTTTCTGGAAACTCCTGAGTGCCCGACACCGAGGAACCTCAGGCCGTCCTACGGACGAACTTCGAGCCCAGCTGGTCGATCGTGATCGCTACCTCGAAGACGGGGTCTCCAGATCAGGAGAGAAGCTCGAAGCTCAGGAGTCAAGCCCTCCGCTAGCGTCCTGTACGCGGGCAGTTATATAAAAGGTCGTACTCCTCCCTTGGCTTGAGGTGCCTCCGACCCTCTGAGGCTGCAATCGCGCTACAGGATGTCACGAGGAACTCTGCGGAAGTCAACGCGGGAGCACAGATCCCTATCCGCAAAGAACTACTTCGGCAAGGTACTACTGGCCAACCCTACTTCGTGATTCACGGAATACGGCAGAGATGTGACCGCTGCCCAGAGAGAACGCCAGCGTGTAAAGGCAGCCGGCATCCGAAACTCACTCCGCTCACCTGCACCCTGGCCCTTCGCGCAGTGGGGGATGGACATCCTCGGCCGTCCAACGGCGTCCGGGCAAACGGAAGTTTCCTCCTGGTCGGCGATTGACTACTTTACAAAGTGGGTGAGGCGGAACCACTAGCGAAGATACACCGAGGGCCAAGGTGCAGGATTCGTCTGGAAGACGCTGATCTGCCGGTTCGGCCTGCCCCGAGCCCTCATAAACCGATAATGGGCGACAGTTCTGCTGGAGCTTCGGTTTGCCCCGAGTTCTGCGAAGGCTAAACGTCTCCCACCACTTCACGTCGGTGGGGCTATCCGCAGCCCAATGGGGAAGCCGAGTGACCCAATCGGACCCCTGCTGCAATGTCCAAAACGAGGCTCGACAAGGCAAAGGGGGCTGGGCAGCGAACTCTAACCAGTCCTCTGGCAAATACCGACACACGCAGAGGGTATCGACGGCGAGACGCCTTCGCTTGCGCCTTACGGCAATCGAAGGCCAGTCATTTCCGATCTGAGCTCAAACTTCCATTCTGCTTCAATCGTGGGCTTTCACACGAGCAACATAAACCCCCAGGACCTCAGAGCCAACCTCGACCTTCTAGAAAGAAAGAGGGAAGTCGGCCCGCATCCGATGGCACTACCAACGGAAGGTCGGCTCGGTCTTACAATTCAAGAGTCAAAACAAGGCATCAGAGTTGGGGATTTTGGTGCTCCGACGAGCAGCCGTCTCTCAGCCAGAAGTCAAGGAAAGCTCGTCAAATATGGGAAGGTCCGTAGAAGGGTAGAGGTTTCGTCCGACCTGGAACCTTATGCCTAATAGGACTCGGAGACTAACGCTTCCCGACCTTGGAATCGGAAACCTGAGCATGTACCACCAATTAGTTTCCCTCACTTAAACTTGTTGCTCGCACTATCGTTTCAGGGTGCCAAAAAAAAAAAAAAAAAAAAAAACAAGAAGAGAAGAAGCGAGCGGAAATGTCGCTAGGAACGGGAGGAGAACCTCGTCCTACGCATGAGCAAGTCAAAGGCCTCGTTCGCGAGGACGGGATGGGGGGAGAAGCGAGAGACGGTCCCCTCATGTGCCCCACGTCGGCTAGGCAGAAAAACAAAAAAGAAAAAAAAGGAGGAGAACCTCGTCCTAGCAAACGACAAAGTCCAAAGGCCCCGTTCGCAAAGGACGGGATGGGGGGAGAAGCGGAGGAGAAGGTCCTCATGTGCCCCACAGCAGGCTAGGAACAGGCAGGAAGAACCTCGTCCTAGCGTTGAGCAAAGGTCGAAGGCCGTCCACACAAGGACGGGATGGGGGAGAGAAGCGGGAGACGGTCCTCATGTGCCCACAAGCCGGCTAGGACAGGAGGAGAACCTCGTCCTAGCGTGAGCAGTCGAAGGCCCGTCACAAGGACGGGATGGGGGGAGAAGCGAGCGACGGTCCTCATGTGCCCCACAGCCGCTAAGGAACAGGAGGAGACCTCGTCCTAGCCGTGAAGCAAAGTCGAAAGGCCCGTCCCACAAGGATGGATGGAGGGAGAGGCGAGGACGACGGTCCATGTGCCCCCGCAGCCTGTTGGGGAACAAGAGGAGAACTCATCCTGACGCGACGAGTCCAAGGCGAGCCCAGAGTCTACGGCAAGCTTCACTGCAGAAGGACGAAGGTCTCCTTCAGACCTCAGCTTCAACTTTCGGTATCAGCATCAACGGAGACGGGATCTCCCCCAATCGATCATAACCTTGACTGCAAAAGAGGAGGTCTCCCCGAATGACTTTCGGTTTTGATGAAGGCAAATGTCACTCCGACCCTGACCACGGGGGCGACACTGACTCCCGGCCTCAACGTCGGCTTCACAATTTTGGCTGGAAAACGAGTCCCACTTCACCTCCAAACACCGGTGGAGATGAGACCCTCCCGAGCTTCAGCTGCAACAAATGCGGAGCCTGGAAGGAGACTTCGGCAGTCGCCTATTTTGGTACTCTTCCTTCAATTTTTGAACTCGGGAGTGGGGGGCTGACTGTTGGGGATAAATCCCCCTCCTGCCGAAGCCCGGCCCGCGCTCAGCCCAATGTAACCAGTAAGCGCTGAAGAGCTTTAGCGCCAAGCGCCAGGACCAGAGCCCCTACCACGGCCGAACTGCCCTAGAGGCAAAACTCCCCTAAAGCGCCAAGGTTCGGCCGGCCGAACTGCTAGAGGCCGAACTCCCTGCGCCAGGTCCGGGCCGACTGCCTAGAGGACGAATCCACGCCAGCCGGAACTTCCTGAGGCCGAGCTCCTTGGACTCCAAGCGGCTGGACTTCCTTCAGGAGACTGGACTCCTCCATCCAGACGCCCGTTCGGCCATCCGAGGCTCCTCCGGGTTTTCCCTTCACCGAACTTCCTAAGAGCCCGAAACTCTGCTTAAATCCTTCGGGCCCCAATGGCGAAACTTCCTTCGGACCGACCCCCAGGCGAGCCATGCAGCCGACTCCTTCGGACTTCCCACGGCCGAACTCCTTCGGACGCTTCCCCGGAAGGCGAGCCCGCAGCAGACGAACTTTCGCCGAACTCCTCAGGCGACCCTGGCCGAACAACTAGCAACCCGAAGTACTTCAACTGCCAGCCGAGCTTCTTTCCGGGCCTCTCAGG